>CM053748.1:1272231-1417050 GCA_028658305.1 Pachyuromys duprasi | reverse complement strand
ATTCAGGGAAACAGGGACTGTTTCAGTCATGATCTTGATGGCTGACTCTTTGACCCTCCCCCATACAAGCCGGGGAGTGACAGACTGGCTAGATCCCAGGGGAGGACATTGCAGCCAGCCCTGAGGAGACAGGATGAGCTGGGGTTGGATGGAAGGGAAGGAGGTCCTCCCCTGTTGGTGGACTTGGAGGGGGCGGGGAAGAAGGAGATGAGGGAGGGAGTGGGAGAGTAGGAGGGAATGGGGGAGGGGGCTACGCCTGGGATTCAAAGTACCTAACCTGTGATTGAGATAAAAATAAATAAATTAAAAAAAAAAAGACACCATACATTGAAAGGCTCCCCCATCCCCATTCTTGTGATACTAGGAAAAGCAACAGGGACACTAGTGTGGGACCTTGATCTCAGAAGTGAGATTGCATTTTTAAAATGCCTATCATAGGAGTGATGAGATGGGCCTCTGAAATACAGAATGATCTGTTACTTGACCATTTTTCTCAATATTAGATTAAACACTGCAGTCATATAGGTGGCCACTAGAACCTCTGTGAAATGAGGTCAAAGGACCCTTTCTTGACACGCTTGACTTCCATGCCCACCGAGATGTAGGGAGAACCCTATGCTGTGTTCCTTGTCAGTGAGTCCCCCGAGAGATGTTGAACCTGTGTTGATCATTTGCTAGGCCTCCTCAGCAGCGTTTCTCAACCTGTGGGTCGCAACCCCTATAGCAAAATTCTGTCTCCAAAAATATTTATATTTTTAGTCATAACAGTAGCAAAATTACAGCTATGAAGTAGCAACAAAAGTAGTGTTATGGTTGGGGGTCACCAGAGCATAAAAACTATATTAAAGGTCAGCAGCATTAAGAAGGTGGAGAACCAATACTCTAAGGCTTGGAGCCAAAAAATGATTAAACACTTTCCATGATTTTTTTTAATTTCACCATCATACCAGTCTTGTGAACTAGTATAAGTGTCATCATCCTGAAAAAGTGTAAAGCTGGATGCGGCACATTCTATTCCCAGCCATAGTGAGGCTGGTTGTTAAAGTCCACAGTGTCTACTTCCCTACACAATTGCCCTTCATCTAGTGGGAGATGATCTCTAGAAGGTTGTGTCCCCCATATGACTGTCCCAAATTCACAAGAAGCTGGACTTCTTCATTCATGAGGAGACCAGCCCCGGGGCGCTGTATACACTTGGGGTTCCTCTGCGATTATTCAGAAGTCAGGCGGAAACTGACAGGCACCCTCGCTCGGTTGTTTCCACTCTGCTCACAGTAAGTCACGGACACCCGCATCCCCATCCTAGACCCCATTTCTAGGAAAACCAAACTTAAAAGCTGCAGGTGAAAGACTCGGCTGACTGGCTGCCATCCAAGCTGTGTTCTCCAGCTGCTCTGGGTACAGATGAGCGGCCCTTCCTGGACCCTCAGTCCACCCTGCCACTCAGCTCTTATGCTCCTCTGTTGCAGAAGTAGAGGCGCAAACCATTGAAGAGCTCAAGCAACAGAAATCGTTCGTGAAACTTCAAAAGAAGCACTACAAAGAAATGAAAGACCTGGTCAAGAGGCACCACAAGAAAACCACGGAGCTCATAAAGGACCACACCACCAAGTACAACGACATTCAGAATGACTACCTGAGAAGGAGGGCGGCCTTGGAAAAGTCGGCCAAGAAGGACAGCAAGAAAAAGTGAGTGGATGGTTACTTGCCGGTTTTATGTCGAGGAAGAAGAGGTACCGCCGTGTGTGGTGGGTGTTTTTTAAGCTGTGCATTCATGAGAGGGAAGTCACACCCACCCCACTCTCCTCTGCGCTTGAGTCTTTTCGGTTCACGCTTGCTTGTGAGCTAAATTTAATTTCTTCCCTCCTTTCCTCCCCCCCCCTTCCTTTTCCTTTGTAAGAGACAATATCATGCTAGTTGCCCAGACTAGTCTTAAATGGCTAAATTTCAGTGACCGTTCTTTCTCTGCTTCTGGGAAACCTGGGACTGCAGGCGTGAATTTCTTCATTTGAACAAATTCTGGGGTAGGTACACAATTAGCCTTCCAGAGCCTATCCCTCGACTCAGATTTCAGTCGGCAACAGGGTGGGTGCAGAACTCTAGGTACCCTAGAATCTAGTTGAAGAGATGGCTTGCCTTGAGGAGGGAGAAGTTTCCGCTTTCTTTTGAGGCCTGTAACCCATAATGGCCTGATAGGTATGCTGAGGTCTGAGGCTCTCACAGTATCGTATACTCAGAACACTCAGGATGCGAAGGGTAGAAGCATGCCTAGCATAGCTATTAAATAATATTATTGCTGTGTTTCTCAGCCCTGTGGATAATGCAATGACTGTGTAAAATTTTACCTTCAAATAGAAACTTTATAGGCATATGTGCTGATTAGTTTTATGTCAACTTACACAAGCTACAGTCATTTTGGAAGTGGAAAAACCTCAGTTGAGAAAATGTTCCCACTAAACTTACCCAGGTGCAAGCCCGTGGTGAATCTTCTTGATTTGATGTGGGAGGGCCCAGTTCACTGGTGGTGGTACCATCCTGGGTCAATGGTCGGTGTCTATAAGAAAACAGGTTGCTGAGAAATCCACAAGGAACTAGTCAATAAGCAACATTTCTCCATGGCCCCTGGATCGGTTCCTGCCTCCAGGCTCCTGCCCTGACTTCCTTCAATGATGCATCTTTATCTGGAAGTATAAGACGAAATAATCCCTCTGCTCCCCAAACTGTTTTTGGTCTTGGTACTTTATCACAGCAATGGGAACCCAATATCTTAGTAATGAGAGGAAAATGGACAACAAATGTAACCATACAGCATAATCACAAAGACTATCAAAAATAGAAACAATATCATGATGTAGAATGACCTCAGAGAAGAGAACATCCTCCATGTTGTTTTTATTTTTTAATTTTTTTATTGCAATGCTATGGATAGAAACCATGGATTTGTGCATGCCGGATAAGTCCTTCACTAACTAGCTAATGCCCGGTCTCTAAAATTTTGAAACAGAGTGTCACCATGTAGCTTGGTGTGCCAGCTAATTTTTATGCCAACTGACACAACCTAAAGTCATCTGAGAGGGCATCTCAATTGAGAAAGTGCCTCCTTAAGACTGGCTGTGGGCAAGCATAGAGGTCATTTTCTTAATTAGTGATGTGGGAGGACTCAGCCCATTGTGGGTGGGCCACCCCTTGGCTGGTGGTCCTGGGTTCTATAAGAAAGCAGGCTGCTTGTATCAAAGCAGATACTAAGACTCATAACCAACCCTTCAGCAGAGTGCAGGGAATCATACGAAAGAAGGGGGAGTTAGTAAGACCTGGAGAGGACAGGAGCTCCACAAGAACCAAGTATATCAGGGCACAAGGGTCTTTTATGAGACTGTTCCTTCAACCAAGGACCATGTATGGATATAAATAACTTAGAGCCCTGCTCGATATAGCCCATGGTAGCTCAGTATCCAAGTGGGTACCCTAGTAAGGGGAACAGGAACTATTTCTGACATGAACTCAATGGCTGGCTCTTTGACCTCCCCACCCCCCATCTGAGGGAGGAGCAGCCTTGCTAGGCCACAGAAGAGGACATTGCAGCCAGTTCTGAAGATACCTGATAAACAAGGGTCAGATGGAAGGGGAGGAGGTCCTCCCCTATCAGTGGACTTGGAAAGGGGCAGGGAGGAGATGAGGAAGAGATGGTGGGATTGGGAGAGAATGGCTGGGATACAAAGTACATAATCTGTGATTAATATAAAAAATAAATTTAAAAAAAGAAAGCAGGCTGCTAAGCAGACCATGAAGAGTAATGCAGTAAATAGTGCCCCTCTATGGCCTTTGTATTAGCATCTGCCTCTAGGTTCCCACCTTGTTTGAATTCCTGCCTTGGCTTCCCTCAATGGACTATGACCCAGAAAGTATAAGCCAAATAAAGCTTTCTTTCCCAAACTGCTTTTGGTCACGGTGTTTTCATCACAGCAATAGAAACCTTAATTAAAATACTTGGGATGGACTTGAATGCATGCTCTTCCTGCCTTGGTATCCAAATGCTGAGATTATACCCACTAGCAAGGAGAGCTATTCTGACATGTCAGTGTAGAATCAGCTGACTCCTGAGGAGTAAGTCCTGGACAATTGTCAAGAAAGTGGCAGGAGATGTTTCCAGGCCAAGGGAAAGATTCAAAGCAGGGAAAATCTGACTTGTTCCCTGGATAGTACAGTTGGCAAAATGGGTGAGACCTAGAAAGCCCCATGTAGAGCGGCATGAAGTCTACAGTTAGGAGAGAGCATCGTTTAACCAAGGCCTTTTAGAGCTGGAGTGAGTGACAAGTAATTCAGAACTCATGTGGCTGAGTAAGAATCCACTGAAGAAAATGACTCAGTGAAATTTTTATAGTCCAATTAATGGCCTCAGAGAACACTGCTAGCTGCTGCGTGGAAGATGCTGGGCTTTGCAGATGTGCAAGAACTACTGACACGTTCCAGTTCAGTCACGCTTGGTGCACGTGATGTTGGAGGGATGGTTCCTATACGGTATGCCCGGACAGAGACTCAGAGCAGGAGCGGAGAGACTGGAGGGGACAGTCAGGAGGCTAGCTGAGTGAGGATGAATACTTCTAGAAGGAGGGTCGCAGGAGCAGAAGAAAGGGCTGGATTCTTATGTTGGCGTTGCTTTCTAAGAGTTTAGGATGTGAAATGGGTACCAGAGGAGGGAAGACATGGCCTCTGTGGATCTGTAACTGCCAGGCATCCATCTGTTCAAGGCAGTGAGTCCACTGTCTGGCTACAGCCGTGTGGCTCAGAGGTTTCCTCATACAAGCAATAACAGGACAACTGCTCAGACGCAGACTGCTGGGCTTCCATCGTGGTGTCTGACTCAGGCCTGTGGTAGGCCTCTGCCGCTCTAACAGACTGTGGGGTTTGCTGGCACTATTGGTTTAAAGACTTATTATTGATAAGATTTGGTCCATAACTCTTCAGTGGTGTCCCCAAAATTGAAAGACATCACAACGGCCTTGCTTAGATCCTACCTGCATCTTCAGTCTCCTTCCCAGCCACATAAAAGCCACTGCTCCTTGCTTGGACTATGCTGTGATGAGAAGGGGAAGGAAGGATTCTCCAGGCTCACAGGCTCCTCCTTTGGCAGATCTTCTGTATGAAGACGGAAAGATTTACCTCTAAACTGTAGCGGATACATGCAGACAAACATGGGAATCTCAGTATTCTGGTTTCCATGTAGATCTCAGCTTGGCATTTGCTTTCAAAATCCTTTGTAGGATGTTCATCCAGATTGTCCTGGGCTTCACGACATAGGTTCTGTCTGATCACACTGGGGTCTCTTGCCTTCTGGTGTGGGCTGTTTCATCACTGGCTGAGCTCTGTTGAGTATCAAGGATGTTTTAGGCAGATGTGCTATGACACTGTTCTCTACAACAGTACAGTACCGCAAACTGGCTGCTTAAAACGCTATGTCACAGTTCAAGTGTAGGAGTCCAAAATCAGGGTTTGAGCAGGGCATCAGCTCAGAGATGTCAGGGAACACCATTTCTGGGCTCTTCCAGCTTGTAGCAGTTCCAGGAAATATAGTTGGCTCACCTTAGCATGTGGCTTGATCACATCAGACTTGCCCACGCCATCACATGGCTTTCTCTCTGTGTAGATGTACTTGCTCCTTCTTCTAAAGATTTTAGTCCCTAGACTAGGGTCCATCCTTATCCAATTGCAACCTACCAAAACTATTACATTTGCAACCATATTTCCAAAGAAGGTTTTCAAATAATCTGAGGTTCTGGGAAGAACAGGACAGTCAAAGGAACTAAGCACTCAGCTGTAGTGCCCTGTGCATTTCCCACAGCAGCCCATCAAGTCTACACAGGCACCCATCAGAGTGCAGCAAGGGCCTAAGGCCCACTCACACCTCAGATGCAGCTACAGTGGGGCCAAAGCATGGCACCTGCCCATCAGCTGAACTCTGTGGCATGGAGCCTGACATGTGACTTTCCAGAAGAACTACCTGTGGTCTCCCAAAGGACTTAGAAACTGATAACTGCTTCAATGCTTCGAATGTACTTATGAAATAACAAAGGCCAAATAGGATTACTTAGCAACTGTTCTAAATTTTTGAGTCCTTTTTTCTAATTTGTGATATGTACTTTTTGGAGCATCCATTGCAAGCTTGTTGGTGATAAATAATCTCTTGCTCTCTAATCAGTGGGGTTCATTTTTATTGTGAAAATGTTTTCTTCAATGTTTAATAATTGTGGAACTAGAAAATAAGTGAAGGTAACTTAAGTTTTCTTATTGTCTTTTTAGAAAACATTTTTTGTCCTCTTTGGTTTAATTTAGCTAAATGTCAAAACAATTCTACATTTTAAACTTTAGTTCTGTAATGAACACTAATAGCATTGTATAAGACATTATTCCAATGTCATCATGGACACCAGTCCACACAATTTAAAATGTGAAATGTTGTTTATATATATATATATATATATATATATATTTATATTACAAGATCTATAATATTTCAGAGCAAAAGTATCCTTTCATTCTATTTCAATGTGCATTTGAGTTTTTAAATAAATACCACAGTGGAGGGGAAGCACTTTAAGTCATCATTTTCCTTTTTTACTTGATTCCTGTAGTTTGGACTAAAACTGGTATTTGTTTATTTGGTTAGTTGGTTGGAATTTGAGATATGGACAATGTCTAGCTCAGGCTGGCTCTGAGAGAGTTGAGACTAGCCTCAGCTTTATGATATTTTACTTTAGCCTCCTTAATGCTGAAGTTACAAGGTAAGAGCTTAACAAATTATTTTTTTCAAACTATTTTTATGAGGTGTCCTGTTTTAGGTTTTTGTTTTGTTTTGTTTTTTAGCTGATAAATGGGGAGCTGTGGTCAGGGTAATTCAACAATCATCACAGATCCAGGAAAACCATGTACAAAGAGCTTTTCTGGAAATGTGTCATTGGCTCTCATTAAGGTGTTTCAAGGACTTGACTTATAGTGAATACACTCTTCTTCTCTAGCTGAAAATTCCATAAATCACCCTGAAGTGGTGAGTGTGTACGCCATCTGTCCATGACCTGAGCATGCAGTAGGCTGTGATGCATCCTTCCTCTCACCCCTTCTGAATCGTCATCGTTGTCACCAGGTTGTGAAGAAAGGAAGGATGCAGCTTCAGAGCCATATTGTGACATATGATGTAACGTGTGCTCACCTTGAGAGCACAATCAAAATGCAATGTCTGATTTTTAAGAAGTATTCAAAAAAATCACCTTTCCTTAGAGGTAGAACAGACATAGAAGGTATCAGGTGAAATTTGTCACTCTTTGGTGAAGGAAGCTAAAGGCTAAATCAGCATTTACCTTTCACTACACAGTCAGTGAAGGCAAAGTTTACTCTAAAATATCTCCTGAGAACTCCACTTTAATGATGCACACATTCATTTTTTTAAAATTTGCTTTTACACCATATTCTGTAAATTCCTCATCAAAATGACAGCACAGGAGACATATATGGATACGTCTCTGTAGCCCACAGTGTCTGAAGATGCCATGGGGTACAGCAAGCTAGGAAGGGCTTCCAAAACCTTGTGCTCTGCTTGAACAACACATACAAGCAGGGTCTCTGTGCCTACCACGGCCAGCAGAGTAATGATCTGCACTAGGTAGAAAGGTAGTTCAGTTCAGCGTGACAAAGTAGCCGTGTTGGGTCATATCTTCAGGAGTACTTTATTTTAGGCATAGGTAAGCACAGCACAATTTAGTGAAGATATTCTGTTGATAATTAACTCAATCTCATGTGCAGAATAAAACACAAAGTAAACTAAATAAAGATTGGATGTGGCTACATTGAAACTCTACATAAAGTCCATGTGATATCTTCCATAAAGATAGGTGTGTAGATTGACTGAGAAAAACAAGCATGTGATAAGGGTCTGGGGAGGATTTGGTGTGCTCTCAGCCACACCGATAGCACGAAGTTCACCAGGCCATTAAACACAGTCATTCCCAGCCTTCTGGGGAGATAACAGTTAGACATCCCTTTCTTTCCTGAGTGGCTAATGCAGGCTAAATGAGACAAATGCAAAGTACAATTTAAAAGTGAGCAGGCCCCAGTTACAAGGGTGATGAGGAAATTCAAACACAAGTGATTTCATCTCCCAAAATTACTTTGGGGTTAGACTTGTTTGGGTTAACGTTTTTATATTGCAGAGATTAAGAAGCCATGACATCAATAAAATCCTCAACCAAATGTTCACTTAACATAATAGCATCAGCCCAACATTCTGATAGATGCCAAAGACAAAAGTATGTAAAACACGCTTAAGAAGTTAAATTTTAACACATGAAATCATAACAGCAAGCTGACAGAAAAGCAAAGATATTCCAAAACTTTTACCAAATCTGTAAACTGTTAGATGCCAAGAGAATGTTCTGAAGGCATTGTCTATTCACATTAACACAGGAGACACACAATACACACAATTTGCAAAGATGGTGGCCTCAGGGGCTTTGAGCCTGTTCAAATGAGGTTGTGTGTTCTTTGGGAATGGAATGCAAATCACAACATGGTGGTAATTCAGGGGAAGTCCCAGAGCCACAAGTTTGTTAAACATGCAGATATCAGGACCCATCCCAGATCTGCTATATCACGATTTGTATTTCAACAGAGTCCTGGGTGACCCAATATACACTCAAGTTGAAGAGGCACAATAGACCCCTGTCCATGTTCAAAATTCCTACATTTTAGAGTCAGCCTGAAGTTCCCTTTAGTTAAAGTGAGATGCACTGTGCCCTTCACAACCTGTCAGTGAACTGGATAGATAGCATCTATCATGGCAGAGTATCTATCAGGCTGCGGTGGCCTGCCTGTTTTCACTGGAGAAGGGTTGCTTTACTGTAGATGTGTGAGAATACAGATGGAAGCTCCCTGACCCACACAAGTCTGTGAGCCCCAGAGCTTCTTCATGAATGGCCTGAAGGTTTGATTACACTGCCAAAGGACCCTGGCTCCTAGGAAGGAAATAAAGCTCCATGGATTGTTATGGAAGGTGTAGAAACATTACCGTGAAATATACCATGAAATACAAATGATCAATAAATATTCAAAAATGTTCAACATCTTTAGCTGTCAAGGAAATGCAAAAAGTCTTAAAACATTTGATATCTAAAAATGTATAAAGAGACGCGAAGACCCTGAGGTCCAATCTCTATCTTCCTGTCTTCCACCTCTCTTCATCTACAAGTAAATCCTACAAATTTTTCAGAGTAATCATAGGCATTGTGTTTATTATGTCAGTTGCTCCCTCCATCACCCATCATTTCCCCTGAGCAGTCCACGTAAAGAGCCCTTTACTCGAAACTGGTTTCTGTCTGGATGTGGGAATCACAGCTTCCCACAGTACTGGTGTGGTCTCTTTGAAGGCACTCCAGAGCCTTCAAAGCACCTGGTGCCACATGCATAGTTCCTGAGCCAAGCTCTGTGTCTTTGCAGATCTGAGCCCAGCAGCCCTGACCATGGCTCATCGGCCATAGAGCAAGACCTCGCTGCCCTGGATGCAGAAATGACCCAGAAGTTAATAGACTTGAAGGACAAGCAGCAACAGCAGCTCTTGAATCTTCGGCAGGAGCAGTATTACAGTGAGAAGTACCAGAAGCGAGAGCACATTAAACTGGTAAGCCAAGGAGTGTGGGCTGTGTCTGTGCAGCTGCGGGGCTCTGAAGAGGAGGAGCAAATGTTTGCTGCTCTCAGATGACTCAGAGAGCAGAGTGTGCCAGCAAATGGCGCCAGCAGGGAGAGCGCAGAGGCTACTCAGGGTCCAATACACTAACACTTCTTGAATTATTGATACGTTCCTCTAATCCCTCCATAAAGCTATGTTTTGTTTTTACCTTCCCTGGATTATTTTTGAATGTCAGTTCATTTTGGGGGATCTTTGAGATGGCACAAGGAAGTAAAAAGTTCTTTCAAAACCAAAGCATGTGCTGCAAGGAAATTTTCACATCTACTTCTGTATCACTGAGATTTTCAAGAACAGATACAACAGAACTATATGCTGCCTATTGTCCAGGTTTTCCTTCAAAGCCTCAAGGCTACCGTGAAAGCAAAAGACACCCTCTTTGTTAGTGATAAGGTTTGCCTGCCAAAATATTTTCTCATGGATTGTGAAACTCTTGATACTGTCTATGATGCTTTGATAAATAATAGAAACATTTAACATTTAGTCACACACAGAGACACATAATGTGAATTTAGTAATAAAGTACTAGCCTTGAAAACAAGCTAATGCCAAAAACAAAAGAACCAAAATAAATAATGTTGACAGAAATGAATAGTATATTGAGGAATTGGTTTCATAGAATTATCCACCTTTTCGCTGAGTCTGTCTGTACATGTAAGAAAATTCGCTGTGCATGAAGAGATAGCCTATTGAAGGAAGAAACTCTTTGCCAAATATACATCTAACAAGGAAGCAGAATCTATAAAGAAATGCACAGCTGGGCGGTGGTGGCACACACCTTTAATCCTAGCACTCAGGAGGCAGAGGCAGGCAGATCTTTGTGAGTTCGAGACCAGCCTGGTCTAGAGAGTGATTCCACTACAGCCACAGCTACACACAGAGAAACCCCGTCTAACCCCCTCCCCCAAATACTGCACAATTTAAGCACTATGAAAACAAGTCGTCCAGTCAATAAATGGAAAAATGGATTGAATAGACAGTTTTCAAAAGAAGAAATACAAATGATCAATAAATTCTAAAAAGTGCTCAGCATCTTTAGCTGTCAAGGAAATGCAAATTAAAACTTTGCATTAAAACTTTGAGATTCCATTTCACCCAGGTCATCAAAGAAACAAATGATAACAAATACTAGTGAGCATGTGGGAAAAGAAACTTTCATAAGCTGATGGTGGAAAGGTAATTCAGTATAGCCAGTATGAACCTCAGTTATAAAAGCTCTCAAAACCTAAAACTAGCATTGTCATATGACTCAGCTGCCCAAAGGAATCTTAAGTCAACCTACCTCAGAGACACTTGCATATTCATATTTATCTTTGCCCCATTCACAGAAGTCAGTAGACAGGAAACAGCCAAGATGTCCATCAAAAACTAAATGGATAAGGAAAATATGGAAAAGACACACAGAACGTTACTTGGCCATAGAGAAGAATTAAGTTATTTCACACACAGAAAAATGGTGTAACTGAAGATTATCATGTTACGTTAAATAAGCCAAATTCAAAAAGCCATGTCACATGTTCTCTTTCATGTCTGCAATCTAGATTTAAATATAAATATGTAGCATGAAAGAGGAAGGGGAGGGAAAGAATGGGAAAGCGAGAACATGAAAGATAAAATATCCCATTTCTCTCACAGAAACTAGATTTGTGAATAAGCTACGTATGCATGCATGTATGTATAAATTACTCATGAAATCAGAAAAGATACTGTTTGGGGGAAAGGAAAAGACCAGCTAGGAAGGGAAGAAGATTGAATATAAACAAGACACAAAAGATACATGTGAATGAAAATGGAACAAAGAAACACCTATTTCATATGTTAACCTAATATTAAAGGAAAAAGAAAACGTACTATGTAACAGGTGATTGGTGTAATGCTTTTGTCTTCATCCTGAATCCTTTATGACAATGTAAAATTACAAGGTCAGAATTACATGACTTATCTGTCCAAAATCATAGTCTACTTGGCCAGTTATTCTCAACTTAAAGGATAGATCAGGATCCTCTGGAGATTAAAATCCAGACTGAGCCCCGTCCTAAACACTAATGCAGCAGTCTTCCATAGAACGGGCTCTTAATGATCATTCTGTTCCAAAAACCTTCTTTGAGGACCTGGAACTTAAATGTGTTCAAGATCTTATAACTTAATAAGCTCAGAGAGGCGTTTTTAACAAGCCCCACAGCATTGGGTGAGTTGCCTGGATTGGTAAACTACTGAAATAAGATGGAGGCTGCAGTGGGCTAGACAAATGGCTTACCACGTAAGACACTGACTGGTCCAGAGCATCTGGGTTCTGTTCCCAGCTAGATGTTTCTTTTTGATGGCTGGTATTCTCTGTCTGCCCTTTAAGAACTTTGTCTTACATATCACATAAAATGCAAATTTTCATATGTTCACAATTAAGACCAACCTTCATCATAATCAACACTGTAATTTTTATCACCCCATGGAGAAATCTGCTTCATCCATTCATGGATCATTCAGCAAATAGCATTACTATTTGCTCAGTAAATAGTTCAAACAAATGTTGACTAAAAATGGTAACAATCCTGTCCCTTCTAGAGCTAACCTCTTCCAAGGGGGCGGGGGGACAGACCATAGCATGATGAGTTAGCGGAATATTTAGCATATTAAGTAGCAAGAAAGGACTGTGAGAAGAATAGTATTAGTGTTGGGAAATAGATGTTCAAGGCTGGAGAAGAATGTAGAATGTACCTGGAAATTTTCAGTTATGTGGCAAGGAAGGACTGCCAGACTACATATTAAGGCAACATTTTAGTCAGCAGCTGAATGGCTAGTCCAGGCACATACATAGAAGAAGGATTTTCTAGACAGAAAATGCGATGTGCAAAGTGTCTGGGCTGGATCTTGGAAGAACAGCAGAATAGCTCCATCTAAAGAAAGTTAGAAGGTATTGAGCAAGACAGATGGGATTTAGAGGAGGAGACACAAATTTCGGATTTTGGTTCCTGTCTCTGTATGTTGTCCTCAGAGCTAGGTAGGTACCATCAGAGCATGGCGGGTGGAGGGACTATCTTTGAACAGGAAACTGACATGGAATAACTTTCACAAAGACCATTTCTTGTTTCTGTAGTAAGAACTGGTTTTCCAGGAAGGGACAGTCTAAGATGTCTCAGATGAAGGCAAGGCTAGCCCCCAATATTGTGAAATCCTGGGTTCATCCACAGAGGACTCAAGTTGACTAACAGAATGAATACTGCTGAGCAGTCTCTACAACCCACCCATAGTGACCTTGAGTTTACCCTGAAAGGGGGCGTGGTTATCCAGAAGTGATGTAGCAGAATAAAGGGAAAGTTGGTTATTTATCGGAGATTCTCAAAAAGTGAAAGTGCAGTGTAGCTAAGAAAAAAATCCCTGACAGCCTAGGATGCCCTCTTGGGTGTGTGTATGCTGGGAAGGGGCTAGAACCTAAGCTGCAAATGGGACCAAGGAGAAGCCACATGAGGAATGTGGAAAGCAGCCAGGTCCCATTTGCTGTATGGTGGGAGGTATTGAAATCCTGGCAGAGGTGGAATGCCAGGCTCCCTGTGTCCAGCCTCTTCTGCTGAAGAGAGGAAATATATACACTGTAGACCTAAGTTCTCATAAAGCATAAATACGTATTCAGATCAATATGGCCTGGTCAGGTCAAATGGTAAGCGGCCCTCTCCCAATGTTCCCTTGCTCAGCAGTGTTTGTGAGCTTGGAATTAGAATGAACCACTTATGGAAACTTTTGTTAACAAGGCTAAGACCCAGACCCCTTCAATCTGGAAGCTTTGCTCACTGACATTTGGCTTCCACAGTTCACACTCCATACCTGCTTCCATCATGAATGCCAGACTCTTCAATTCTGAACATAGTAACTGGAGATTGGTGTTCAAAAATCTTTTGACTGAAACATGACCAAAAAGTACAGTTTTATTTAGCTGTGTGTCCAAAGGATGAGTGGGTTCCCCAGGCTGAATTACACAAATGCAAAGTGTAATTTAAAAGTCAGCGGACCACAGGTACGAGGGAGATGAGGAAATTTAAACATAAATGATTTTGTCTCCTAAAATTACGTTGGAGTTAGACTCACTTGGGGTAAGTTTTTTTTTTTATATTTCAGGGATTAGGAAACCATAACATTAATAAAATCCCACGGCTAAGGGATAGGGATCATTATGGGTTTGTGATACTTTTGATAGGTTTGTTTCTCAGCCAGAATGCTTGGCCCACCACTTTCTTCTTCCTTTTCCTTTCAGTGCTGGGAATTGAATCTGAGCCTCACAAACACTAGGCAAGCACTGACCCAGCGCGTCCACTTCTTCTTCACTTTGCCTAAATGTTGTATGCGTCCTCATGTCTGTCATACCAGCCACTATTCTAAGACCACAATTCAACATTAGGACCCACAGCCCTGAGTTCTCCAATTCTGTGTCAATCCCAGAGAACCAAAGGGTGCAATTTCAACCTGAGCTCTGAGTGATTGTCACCAGCTGTGAATGGAATAGCTCATGGGCTACCGTGATGATACAGGGATAAAGTCAAATATGCCAATACAGGACATTGCTGCCCAATGAGTGACTATGTGGCCACTGACTTTCAGAATCCTCATGTGTTCAATGGAGAGCAGAGTAACTATCAGTCCATTAGACTGCCGAGAAAAATAAGAAAAAATGCATAGGCTATTGTTTTCAATTAAACATCTTTATTTTTGTATGATATGTGTACTTCAAACATGAATATGTTGTTATTGACCTCATGATGCAGCTGGAGAGAACTCACTACCTTTCTTTTGGTGATTTGGACTGGCTCTTGTTCCAGCATGCTGTGAGACTCCTGAGTCACCTCCCTCTATGGCCCTGCTTGGGATACACACATGTACCGAGAGCAATCACAGGCTGGCGATCCACCATTGTTTGCTGTGGTCCTGTTTTCTATTTTTCTTTCATATTCTGACTTTAGCACAGAATCTTTTTTTTTTTCTTAAAAACCAAATCATTTATCTTTCCCTAAAATTCTGCAGTTTTTATCAGAAACGAAATGACAAATAAGTAAAGGATTTTAATAACAGAACAATAAATAAGGTAATTGTCAAAACGCATTCTTGTTTGTCAGCTTTCCTATTATTTTCTGATGGAGTTGACCAAACACATGCATACAATCTAAATCTATCGACTGCAACTTGCTCATTTAAGTAATATTTTGTCCTATTTTAATGTTGTTCACTGATTATGAATTATGTCATAGTATAATGTAGATTAATATGTTCAAAGCATAATGAATATGCTTCGAGTTCTTCTGTCTTCCTTTATTGCTACGTCATTACAGCAACACTGTGGAAGTCACTGTGTGAAATGTGATAGCAAATATCTTTCTAGAAAGATTATGCCAACATGCCCCATCGCCCACGTGGATTGATGCCCATACTTTGCCACTAAAGAGTTTATCTTTATCTTATTCTATTTTATTTTGTGTGTGTGTTACCAGTGCAAATGATGAGAAATAATATTTATTTCTGAATATATAATTTTACTTATGGGCATGGATGGGTGTGTACTGGCCATTCACATTACCTTTCTAGAAACTGCCTGTTTGTATCTATTTGTTGTTTTTTTTTTTTTTTGAGAGAGAGAGGTTTGATATTGCATTTTTCACTTAATATTTAAGACATGTGTAGCTTAGAGAGTGGTGAGTAACTGGTGCCATCTAGAAACACAGGAATGGACTGTTTTGCTTTGCCCATTAAAGAATTAAAAGGCAAGAAATAGAGGCCTGCAGCAAGTAATGAATCAACCAAGGACCATTCATGGAGAGGACCTAAACCCCCTGCTCAGATGTAGCCCACAGGCAGCTCAGAATTCATGGGGGTTCCCTAGTAAGGGGAGCAGGATCCTTCTTTGGCATGAACTTGGTTGCCTGCTCTTTGATCACCTTCCCCTGGAGAGGTGGACCTACTAGGCCATAGAGAAAGAGAATCCAGACAGACCTGATGAGACCTGATAGGCTAGGGTCAGATGGAAAGGGATGAGGACCTCCTATCAGTGGACTAGGGGAAGGGTATAGTGGGGAAAGAGGGAAGGAGGGTGCGGCCAGGAGGAGATGAGGATGACGGTTACCGGAAATGCTAACATGGAGCGCCTATCAATTTTCACTGCTTACCAGTCACCGTTAAAAGTAAAACCTCATCAGCTGTGCAACTTTAATCCTACCAATCAGGAGGCAGAGGCAGGTGAATTTTTGTGAGTAGGAGGCCAACCTGGTCTACATAGCCAGTCATAGGCCAGCCAGGTCTACAGCTCTACAGGACTGGAATTCGGTTCTCAGCACCCACAAGTGGCTCACAGCTGCTGTAACTCTGTCTCCCAGAGACAGGATGCCCTCTTCAGGTCTACACGGATACCCACACACATGTGGCGGGCCTGGGTATGCTGTCACAGCCTGTGAGTTCATCTTATATGTGTCAGTCCTGTTAAATGAGGAACACATTGTTTCTTGGAGTCATCCACGACCTCTGGCTCTAAAAATCTTTCCACCTCCTCTTTTGCATGAGTCTGAGTCTCGAGGGGAGGAACTTGACAAAAACATCTTGTTTAGGGCTGAGTCATCCAAAGTCTCTCACGCTCTGCACATTGTCCAATTATGGGTCTCTGTGTTAATTGTCACCTAGTGAAAGAAGCTTCTCTGTTGAGAATCAAGTTCTAATTTATAAGCATATAGCATTATGTCATTATTAGTCATTTTTATTTACTATTTTTCTTTTTTTAAATATTAGCTATAGTTTATTAACTTTGTATTGCTATGTTCTTTTAACATAATAATAGTAGTAAATTTTCAATCAGAACATATAGTTTATCTAGTCTCACAGTCTTGGACACTTTGTAAGTACCGAAAATGGATTCCATCTCATGAAGTAGGCCTTAAGTCTAATTTAAAAAAAAACCCCGGCTGATTATGGCTGATTACTCCCGTAACATTTGTGCCGCTATTTCTAGTATGTCTTGCATGCTGGTCTCTGTTGTAGGTCACAGGGTTTGTAGCTGAGTGATATGGATGGTTAATTTTCTCCTCTGATACCATGTAAAGTGTCTTCCATGAATGTTAATCACGTAGGGGTGAAGCTGTGTCTTCTGCAATGGGGGCTTATATCAGGCTGGAGAGAATAACCAATAGCCATATATATCTACATATATACATATATGTGTGTATTTTAGAAAGCTTCCATATGGGCTTTTCAAAAGGTTTCTAATGTCAGGTGTCTCTTCCTATATTCCCTCTTCTACCCTACCCCCCAATCTTCCTACCTATTTAATTCTCCTTTTCTACTTTCCCTTTATTTCTTTATAACACTGTCCTATTTGCTCTTCCCTGAAAGATCCCCTCACTTCCCCTGCACCCTAGTTCCTTACCTGTACCTAGCCTCTCTAGAAAGTCTCTCAAGATTACTTAATGCTTTAATTATGTTGGTTAAGTCAAGCCCTAGGACTTGCAAAAGTTAGAGAAGTACACTTTATTTATTTTGAACAGGGGTAAATTACAATACAGAGTGAGAATATGGGGAAAGGCATAGAACCAGAGCTAATTTTAGGGAAAAAAACCCCGAAACAATCTTTGTATATCCCTCATGGTGTTCATGTGAGATTTTATAGAACAACCCATGGAAACTTAACCAAGTGGCTAGAATATGGTAATAATTCTTTTCCCAAAGATAATTTGCTCAGGATTGAAGAAAGGAGAAATATCTTGTATTTTTACATATGTACCTTTTGACAAAACTATTTCACCTCTTTGGTATCTATATCGCTATTTCTGAAACGAGAAATTTATATAAGAATTCTTAGAAAGTCTCCTTTGACTAGGATGTTAGTTTATATTATATTACAGAATGTAGCTATGACTCACCTCCCAGAGATATTAAAATAGTAATTAGGATGGTTACTTTAAAGCAACAGATTGTCTTTCTTTTTTGTATATTATGTATATTGTCTTGATTAATTTGATGGTACTAATGACTATTTTGTAAAGATTAAAGAAACATCAATGAACAACAAAACCTAAAGGCTTTGTTTTGTGTCAACATAAAGCTCTTGGGGAGGATGACAGTCTGCTGTAAGGAAATATCAAAACAGAATCCATGTGACTGGTCTTTTAGCTTGAGCACCATTTAGTTGCAAGAATTGCTGTATTTCATCTGGCAAATGAAGGTTGCTGAAAAGATATATTTTTGTATTTAGAAAACAAAATGACTGACATATTTTTCTCCATGGGCAGCTCTTCTGGGCCAGCCTTCTAAATAAACCATAGAGTTCAAAATTTATAAGCATGATACAAACATGACAAATATTATCTCTTCTAGTCAGACCTGGATTATTAATTATCTGAAAACCTCTATCTGCAATGATGGTTATTTCAATCAGCTAGTATTTATTTCACTTATTCTGAAGCAAGTGGCTGTGGCTTTCAGAATCATGAGGCCCAAAGAACTGCAATGACACAATTCATCATGTGTCACTTAGGCTACAAAATAGACCACAGCTCCTTACATCAAACTTACTGATTTGTAAAAAGGTTTTACAGTATAGTAATCTACAGCCTCATAGAACGCTGGCAGACCTATCATTGAAAGAAGCATATTATGTGGCTCCGTTCCCATCTCCCAAAAGTTACTGTGGCATAATTCCAGAGTGAAGAGTAATTTAAATTGTTAGGAGTTTGATGGATTTTATTTACAATATAATTTGTTGGAAATTATTTACATGAATAGGACAGTTGACCATATTTTCAATTTTATTTTTTTCTTTCCGGATAAAAGAAATTTAATCTAAGGGTCATGTAAGTAAGACTTTCTTGTCATGTATGAGTTCCTGGATTGGATCCCGAGAACTTCAATAAACAGATAACACCAAAACACATTTAGATTAAAAAAAAAACATTTAGGTTCAAGTAAGTGGGTATAAATTATCCTCAGTTATGGAAAAAAAATAATGATTGCACAGGTGAGAAAGACTATTATAGAGAATAATCAAGATGGCTACCTTTCCTCCAAAACTTTCTTTTCTGAGGCGAGAACGAACAGAGAAAGTTAGCTCTCTGTGGACAGAGCTTCCTTTTGCTCACAATCATTTGTCTGTGGTGCCATAGGTTTCAGCAAGGAGTTGCTGAATACAGGAATGAAGATGTGTCATGGTGGCCATGACACCAAAGAGTACATCTACCAAGTCTTTGTCAGTGTTGTGTTTGGTCTTTGGATCCCTAAATAATTTTTAATCATTATTTTTAATTAAATTTTTATTTTTTACATTAATTGCATTTTATTCCCTTTGCATCCCAGCTGGATTGCTTGATTAATTGCTTTTTAATTTCTTTAGTTCTTTATATATTCTGGATATCAGCCCTCCGTCAGATATTGGGTTGGTGGATCCTTTCCCAGTCTGTAGACTGGCATTTTGTTCTGATGACAGTGTCTTTTACTTTATAGAAGCTTTTCAGTTTCATGGGGTCCCATTTATCAATTGTTGCTCTTAGAGCCTGTGCTGTTGGTGTTCTGTTCAGGAAGTTGTGTCCTGTGCCAATGAATTCCAGGCTCTTCCCCAATTTTTCATCTAACCAATTTAGTGTATCTAGTTTTATGTTGAGGTCTTTGATCCACTTGGACTTTAGTTTTGTGCAGGGTGATAAATATGGATCTATTTTTATTTTTCTGTATGTAGACATCCAATTGGACCAGCACCATTTGTTGAAGATGCTGTCTTTTTTCCATTGAATGGTTTTGGCTTCTTTGTCAAAAATCTAGTATCCATAGGTGTGTGGGTTTATTTCCGGGTCTTCTGTTCAGTTCCATTGATCCACCATTCTGTTTCTATGCCAGTACCATGGCAGTTTTTATTACTATTGCTCTTTAGTACAGCTTGAGATCAGAGCTAGAGATACCTCCAGACAATTTGTTGTTGTACAGGATCATTTTGGAAATTCTGGGTTTTTTTGTTTTGCCATATGAAGTTGAGAATTTTTCTTTCAAGGTCTGTAAAGAATTTTGTTAGTATTTTGATGGGAATTGCATTGAATCTGTAGATTGCTTTTGGCAGAATGGCCATTTTCACTATGTTAATCCTACCAATCCATGAGCACGGGAGATCTTTCCATCTTCTGATATCTTCTTCAATTTCTTTCTTCAGAGACTTTAAGCTTTTTTCAAACAGTTCTTTCACTGGCTTGATTAGAGTGGATCCCTAAATAATTAACGAACATCATAAATTCTTTCATTGTTGACTAGTTCATAGTGAAAACTCACTAGAGGAGCTTTGACACTCACTAATGAAAGAGGCAAAGTTTCTCAGGGAGTTGGTAAATGAGGAAGGCAGCTGTATGTGATCCATTTACTTGACACTGGGTGTTTGTCTGTTTCCCAAAGTCATCCTTCCCAGAAGAGACTACAAATATGTTAATTTCTGTTTACTCATCTTTTATCCTCTTTGACTTAGCGTCAATGGAAAAATTTTCCCTTCCCCAGTGACTAAACCAATTGAAATTTAGTTCAGAGTTGAAAACAATCATGAAATTCTGTTCTCCAGGGGTTTATTTTTTATTTTTATTTTTTGTTTTTGTTTTGTTTTGGTTTTGGGTTTTGATTCTTTAAATTTTTTGGATGGTTATCTAGCAGATTACCATGAATAGTAAACAAAGTAAAAAAAAATGTGTCTGTTACTTTGAGGAAAAATTATATCAACAGTTAAAATTAAATATCGTGTAGAACTTTAGATTGCCATATGTAATCTTGGTTCATTTCCTAAGAACTCTAAATCTTTGTTCGTCTGTTGTTACCTGTAATTATTTATTCCTGGTGAGGCATGTAGCTAAAACATACTTAACTCCAAAAGTTAATGTCCGCTCCTCTTAGGTTAGTTAAAAGTGCTTCCATTATAATGAAAACCATTCATCTGGGTCCTGTGTTCACATCTCATGCAGTAAAAACTTTGAACCAAAACTCGAGTTCCTACATCTTATTTGGGGAGCAGTGAAGAAATTTTTAGTTAGTTAGTTTGTTTTGTCAAGTTTCTTCAGATTACAAGAGTTAGAAACTTACCTTGGACTAACTTGAGAAATAATTTATACTAGAAAAAATAAACAGGATAGACTCATTAAAAAAAAGTATTGTGGAAATATAAAGAAGGGAACTGGCAGAGATCAATCCAGAAACAGCCTATCCAGGAAACAGATCCAGAAACTGCCTGTAGCCCTCATGTCACTATTATTGCTTTCCTCTTCTCTGTTGTTTCCCTCTAGACTTAGTATCATTCTTAGCATCAGACAATGGACAAGACAAGGTTTTCTTTCTCCATTGACTTGTAGGTGAAACTTGGGGAAGAGCCTTGGTAGGATCATAAGGTGTGAGAAGTCACATACCTTAGAGAAGTCAAGCTATGATTAGACCAATGATCTCCTGGATCAATTACTTTGGTCAGAGAATGGACCAAACAGAATGTTCTGAAGAACAGAACAGTTGCTACAGGAGCCAAACATGAGCCAGAAAGCAGAGCAAGCACTTCCCAGAGAAACAGTCCTGGGTGGGAAAGCAGAAATAGCCCGAGCCTTCTCTTGGTAAGGTAGAAAAGAGACCCAGTGTGGATGCATGTAAATCATCTGATTTCTAGACACTATGCACTTGTACTGCTCATGCTACCTCCTGGAGTTTAGTTAGACAAACTTCAAACAGAAATAAGAATTGTTGAGGCATAACAGCACAGTCCATCATAGCTCTACAGTCAATGGGAGTCATTTTTATTTGTGCTGTGTCCTGTTCACATGGGAACATCACTGAAAAGATAAAATATTGTGAAGAACAAAAGGTGTGCACACAGGTGTGTTCAGACAGTCCTGGAAGCAAACTATTGAATATTAAAGTATGATGAATGCCGATGTAAAAAAGAAAATCTGCAAGTTGAGAAAAATACCTGGGGACAGGGCCAGCTAAGTCTTAGAAACATTTAAGGAGGGAAAATATCAGGGCTGGAACAGAAAAGCTAATGAGGCATTACAGACAGGGAAGAGATGCGTGCAAGGTGGAGACTGCAGTTCGTGGGCGTGGGCACCAGGGTTCTTGTTACCAGAAAGCTGTGGCTCCTGGAGAAATGCACAGATGGCTGTGATTCAGTGGAGGATGAGAGCGCCCAAGAGGGGGGAAATGGCTGACTGATGAGGTCTGATAAAAGAAAAAGTCATGTAACCATGAAGCCTGTGCTTATGCAGATGCTCAGTGGGGAGGGGCAGCCGCAGCCAGGCCTGGTGGCAGGAAAGCTGAAGGAGGAATAACTGTGGGGATGCCCGTTGACATCGAGGAGGAGGTATCCCTGTGAGAGTGCTTAATTATCCTATGAAATTTAAAGTATTCCCAAACTGTGTGCCAACGAACTCACCAAACTGTGTACGACACCAAACTCACAGGCATTGTGAGATAGTTTTTATTTCTTATAGAAACCGGAACATCTGTTGGAAATCCTATGCAAATTACAGCTTTAAGTTGTTTGGACCTTATAGCTATTCTTCAATTTTTTATTTTATTTTTAGCCCAAAGCTATCATTGGAACAAAACTTCACTGAGTTTCTAAAGGTTCTGTGAACCAGGGAACTGTAGGAATCTGTGGAATAATTAAAATCTTGAGAAATAAGAAGTAACTTCAGCAACAAGAGGGTTTTGAAATCTTAATGAAAGATGAGGTAAATTCTGGTATTTAAAACAGAATTGAGACAGTTTTAGATTGCTTTCTATGCTGTGATTTAACACAGATGAAAGGCAACTTGGGAAAGCAAGGTCTTATTTGGCTTACATGTCCAAACAGTGCATTTAGGGAGGCGAAGGTAAGAAGTCAGAGCAGGAACCTGGAAACAAGAATTGAAGCAGAGTCATGGAGGAATGCTGCTCACTGGCTTGCTTGGTTTTCACCAGGCAGGGACAGCACTGTCCACTTGGGCTGGACCCTCTCAGAGCAAGATGGTCCACAGGCTTGCCTACAGACAAGTCTGATGGATGCATTTCCTCAGTTGGGTTTCCCTCTTCCCAGATGACTCTATCTTGTGTCAATTGACAAAACAAACAAACAAATAAAAACCTACCCTGCACAGGTGATAAGGCTAAAGGAGGAGAGAAGGGGTCACTGCAGTGTGGGAATCACTCTCCTTTCTCCATTTGTTTCGTCTGTCTGTTTGCTTTGTGTTTTGTTCTGAGTCATAGTCTCACTGTATGCTCAGGCTGCCCTTGAATGCTTGATCCTCTCTCTCCAAATTGCTGTGATTAAAGGAGAATAAAAGATAGAGCAAGAGTGCATGGGTCTGAGAAGATGGATAGTGTTTTTGCACAGAGGAAGTTTATCCCATGCATTAAAATTCCATCCATGAAATGTCGCAGGACATTTCAAATAAAAAAACTTAAAATGTTTTTTCAGATCCCTCAACGTGTAGAAAAGGCATGAAAAAAATAGAGGAACTTAATTGGGAGGGTTACAAAGAAACAAATTAGAGACCTATAATATGATATATGGTCTGTTGGGAATTGTTTGTGTGTCTTTCCAAAGCTGTCCAAGCCACCCTGGTTACAGAGATAAGGACTTTGAATTTGGAGTAATGAAGAGAACACAAAGTTCTCTGAGACAGAGGCCACACAAACTGAACCGGTTTCATTAATGGCTTCAGCATCTTCCTCCAATAATCCAGACAGGGCTTCTCAAATTCCGAGGTGCACGTTTCCTCCTAGGAATCTTAAAAAAGTACAGATTCTGAATTATTGGACCAGGCAAGGGCCTGAGAGGTTTTCTTTCTCATGTGTCCTTTTCGTGCTTTAGTTGCTCACCGTAGGACACAGGAGTAACAGGATCCATTTAGATGAGTCATCAGCCAAGATTCTAAAACAGTGCCAGGCGTGTAAGAAGATGCTTGATCAATACTTACTGGATTTAGGCTGAAATGAATCATTTCCCAAAAGGTACACACAGTGGGAACCAAGGAAGTGGGGACAAGAATTGAGAACAGAAAACATGAGTTACCAGGGTGTGAAGACAACCAGCCAGCAGGACCTCGGGGACCGTGGGGTGCCATGTGTGAGGACTTACACCAAATTAAAATAAATGTCAGAAGTGAGTGGGTGGAAAGCCCAGGGGCTCTAGGTTGGTGGCTTTGCTGGTGAATGTCAAAGTGCTAAGGATGAGGACAATGAGTAGGAGGAAAGCAGGAAATGTAAATAGATGTTGGCACAATCCAGAAAATAAAACATTCTGTGATCATGAGAATGCGAGGTGAGAACATGGGGAAGGACATGTGATTGCTGTCGAATTCAAATGAGTGCTGATGAGATACCACAGGGAACAACTACGTATCCACATTCCCCGAGGAGGTTATGAAAATACTCATTCTCAGGCCCAGCGCCCTGTTCATAAGCCCAGGAACAAGGCCTTGCGATCTGCGTTTTTTTTTAAGTCTCCCAGGGGAATTTGATATAGCAAAGTGGGGAATCTGAATAATTTCTGTGAAACATTTGAGGCAAATGGAAGAGAAGAAAGGTCTTCTGGGGGAAGGAATGCAGTGGTGACATGGTATTTTGGCCTTGTGTAAGTCCATGAGGGCGGGGGACAACAGCATTTTTGGACAATTTGATAAATGGCATGGCTCAAAGCATGATCTCAACCGTGGCAGCTGGCTGAGGCCATCTCTTCTGAATGAGCAAATGGGCATTCCATGCCCTACATTCTCCCTGATAGCTATTCACAAACAAATGAACACGGAGCTCTCTAAGCCCCCTGAAATCAGTGCTGGGGTTAGGGATGGGAGGAGCCATGCCTGCCTTTTTATATGGAGATTAGAACCCCAGGTCCCTATGCTAGGAGAGTAAGAGCCATCCTCCTACTGAGCCATCTCTCCAGCCCCTTAAAAGGGCTTTTAAAAGCAACTTCTGAAACCACCGTGGAGAGCAGCAGCACACAGGCGAAGACCCCAGGCTGTGGAGCCTGCCTGAGTTCATTTCACAGCGTTTAACGTGTTCTAGATATTCTAAACAATCTGAAGGTCACAGAGGAGTGTGTGAATATTATGGCAGCTGCTACACCATTTAGCACAAGGCATCCATGGAACTGGGTACATACTGCAGACCCTAGAACCAACTCTCAATGAATTTTGAGGAATGACTTGTTACTATGCTAGATATCACTTACATTAAATTTGTCAGCTCATCTTGCTCTGTATGTTTTAAGGGGAAAAAAAAAATCTGTGCCTTGAAAATGGTAGTCGAGCACCTCAAGGAAGGTCCATGCCAACTATTTTATGTTCCCGTGGAAGGACTGAGGTCTGTTGCTACAGCCGCCTGAGATCTCACAGGCTCTTGGTGTGGGAAGAGAAGAGTGAGGATTGATTGGTAGAAAAATATGCTTCATGTAGCTGACATTCACTGGGTGTGTGCTGAATGTTGGGAGCCACAGGAGTGCTCAGGATGCAGAGACATGGTTGCTGCTGTCTTGAGTCTTGGCTTGATAAGAAAATGGATGCAAAACAAAACAGTTACCATGCACACAAGCCAAGCTCCAACAACAGCACCAAAAAACATTCCTGATGCTTTGTGTTGACTGAAGTGACCACACAAGGCTATTAAATCCGTTTCTGAGATGGGTTACTGCTGTCATCCTCAAAGCAAATCAACAACAACAAAACATAGCCAGAAGCCCAGACTCCTGCACTACTGAGCAGAGCTTACATTTATGTTATACTTAGTATTCTCTAAGCTTCACACCATCCACCAGAGGTGATAGGAGCAATGATCTGACTCACAGTCAAGAAAATGGTGATTCTTAAAAATGGACCCTTCGCCCAAATCATGACTTTAATGTTTATTACCACTAATCTGTATCCCCAGCTCCTACTAATACTTTTAATGCATTACAGACTAGAGGTAAGAACATAGACCCACAGTGTTAGCCCTGTTTGCACTGAGCCAAGCTGCTGAAACTGGAATGACAATCTAGTGAATTCAACTCAGTTAAAAGAGAAAATCAGAAGGATTTCATATTAAAAACCACAAGCAGATGACGTCATCCTTTAAAATCATGTCCTCATTGCCAAAGTCAGACTCTTGTGACTTAACAGCATCGAAGCATCCACTGCCTACGTACACACGCTGGCTTTGGGGTGGGAATGGCAGGGATAGGAGCGCATATCTGTGATCATTGAAAACATCAAAATGGCATTTCCTTTCCACAGCTCATTCAGAAGTTGACAGATGTTGCCGAAGAGTGTCAGAACAATCAGTTAAAGAAGCTCAAGGAAATCTGTGAGAAGTAAGCCTTCGTTCCTTCACATTTGGCCTGAATATACATAAATGCATGAAATGCAGATTGCTATTCAGTTTGTCTGATTTTCCTCCCCATTGTAAATTCAGAGAGAAGAAGGAATTAAAGAAGAGAATGGACAAGAAGAGGCAGGAGAAGATAACAGAAGCCAAGTCCAGAGACAAAAGCCAGATGGAAGAGTGAGTAGGAAGTAGCCCCTCCCTGACTGAAGCAGCAACTGTTGTTCTCTGTCAGAGAACCAGTGTCTTAACCAAAGGCCGCTGACTAAAGTCTCTCCTCCTTGAATTCATCTTTTACATGATCCACGTCTTAGTCACAGTTCTAGTGCTGTGGAGAGACACCATGACCAAGGCAACTCTTATGAAAGGAAGAATTTAATGGTGGGCTTGCTTACAGCTTCAGAGGGTTAGTTTATTATCATCATGGTGGGAACACAGTGACATTCAAGGTGTTGGGGCGGTAGTTGAGAGTTCTATCATGTTTGTTGGGTGGGGGCAAACATGGACTTTTGAAATGTCAAAGCTCACCCCCAGTGATACACTTCCCCCAACAAGGCCACACCTCCTAATCCTTCTATTCCTATCAGAGAGTTCCACTCCCTGGTGACTAAGCATTCAAATACAGGAGCCTTTGTGGGCCAGTCTTATTCAAACTACCACAGTCTCGTTTGTATGATTTTTATAGTGAGCTCTTAAACAGGGGCACTCTGGGCCTTTTAGAAAAGTAAAGTGGCCTCTTTTGGGAAATGACTAAACATTTATTTGTCAAGTAGTTAGACAACCTTGGGAGCTTCTAATAAAAACCAGGCCTATGCCTGAGAAAAAGCAGCACCACTCTCCTCCAGCCCAGGCTGGGCCTTTCTTTCAACAGATATGCAAAGATAGTAAAAGCATAGAAGTCTGGGGTTCCAGGTGGGTTGGTATGTGATCTGTGGCTCACTTACATTTAGGGAGAAGACAGAGATGATCCGGTCCTACATCCAGGAGGTGGTGCAGTTCATCAAGAGGGTATGTCTGTTCTCCCCTCTTTCCTGGGCAATGGCACAGGGACCATTCCGAGCCCATTGTGACCTTCCAGGAGGAGAGCTGCATCCGCTTGTCCCCAGCATCCAGCTGCTTGTGAGACTTCTCAAGAGTGCACCTGTTCTGACTGTTGCAGATCATATGTCTAAAGAGCTAACTAAAAGGGCTATAAAATTTGGATGGGGCAGAATCACTGTCTAAGTCAGGAACCTCCCCCGCCCCCAAATAACACAAACGGGGATTCCCAAAAGATTCCTTCATTGTTACCAGTGATAGAGATTATGGGAACATCTAGCTCCGTCCTTAAGCATTTTAAAAGTTTGCGTTATGGAAATTTTCAAAGATTTAGAAAATTATATGTCTATTACTCACCACCCCACTCTGCCCCAGGTTCCCATCACCTAGCTTCAAAGGGCAATTCTTGCCCAGAATACCAAATAATTGTTACCATAGGTTTGAAAAGCTTTCTTTTTGTCTTGTTTTGTTGCATAAAAGTTTCATGGTATTTTTTCCTAAAATTACTCTTTTCTTTTGATAACTTTCTTATAGTTAGAGGAAGCACAAAGTAAAAGACAAGAAAAACTTGTAGAGAAACACAAGGAGATCCGCCAGCAGATCCTGGATGAGAAGCCCAAGGTAAATGAAGCTATGTAACACTGACTGTCTGTACACAGGTGGTTCATTTGCTTTCTATCCAGTAAAAGTAAAACCTGCTGCTTTTTATGAGTGCCTTGCACAACTTCTCAGCTCAGTCCTTGAACATGAAGCTCATTGTTTGTGATGATGGTGAAAATGCAGCAGTCTTCTGCAAGCGCCCGTCAGCAGCTGGCACTGTCTGGGCAGTATGATTACCGAGGCTCTCCTCACAGACTTGGTTTCCCGCTGGTCTTGGGCAACGCTTGAGCAGGGCTGTTTTTAACCTCACCAGCCAACTTCTCGAAGCGCTGCAATGTCAGACTTTGCCCAGCAGAGGGCACCCTTTACCAAGCTCACCCTGATCTTGACCCAACAAAATCTTCCATAAACAAGGAGGAAAAAAAGCAAACCTCTTTGCCCCCAGAGCAACAGCTGACCAGTGCTGTCCTTTAAAATCATATTATGGCTCGGAGTGCAGCTTAGTGACACTGAAAGTACTCAGCATGTACTAGGTCCTGAGTTCAACCCCAAACAACAAATCAAAGCAGCTTGTGCTTGCAGTTTGTTAAGATGAATTGTCTGTGGGCATTAAGATGAATAAACTACAAATCAAATACTTGCAGGTTATTCAACAGCATCTCAGTTCTAGAACATTCTATCCATTTTGATTTATTGCTGAAAAATTTTCTGTCTCTTTAAAAAACAAAAACAAAACAAAAGTACAGTCTTTCAGAGGCCCCCGTGGAAAGGTCCTGTCCCTTTCCTTATATTCTCCTACTTCCGATGTCTATCTTGCTTGCCTTCTGAGTGAGGTTTCAGCCTCTTCCCTAGGGTCCCCCTTCTTGTTTAGCTTCTTTAGAACTATAGATTTAATGTTTATGTTTATCCTGTATTATATATGGCTAATACCCACTTATAAGTGAATATATACCATGTGTGTCTTTCTGATTCTGGGTTACCTCACTCAGGGGTGCAGCCAGACCACAAAGGACAAGGATGCAGCCAGCCCTGATGAGACTTGATCAGATAGAAGGGACTTGATGAGACTAGGCTCAGACAGAAGGGGAGGAGAACCTCCCCTATCAGCGGACTAGGGAGGAGGCATAGGGGGAGAAGAGGGAGGGTAGGTGAGACCAGAAGGATATGAGGGAGGGCGCTACAAAGTGAATACATTGTAACAAACAAACAAACAAACAAATAAATAAATAAATAAATAAATAAATAAATAAATAAATAAATAAATGTGCTTTTTACATTTCCAACCTTTATAGCTACAGCTGAAAAATCGGAGTCTCAAAAATACTCAGCCAACCAACCTGAGTTTACGGAGTCTGCAAAACCCAAGGGTTAGGTTTATTTGTTTGTATGTATTGTTCCCTGGCTAGCCTCAGAGAAATTCCTCATGACTAGCTCTAAATATATTTTCACAGTTATGTTCCTCAGCCTTCATGCTTATCATATATGGCAGTTACTTAAAATTTGTTAGTTCTAAAGATTTCAGACTTAGCCACATAAATCCTCAGCCAGAAACTGATTATATCATGATTATATTGATTATATTGCATTGTTATAACTGATTATATTGTATTATTTCCTCTGCTTGTTGCTGACTCTGACATTTCTCCTGTAAACACTTCAGATATTCTTCCCCATCTTCTCAGGTTGCTTGTGCTAACACACCCGGGCACATTTTTAGTGTTAACACTGGAAATGGCCATACAGCTCGCTTCCTTCTCTCTCTAATCTCCCTCCCCTTGATTGAATTGAGTTGCCCACAGTCATTCATGGGTCTAAAAATATGAAGTGAAGAATTGATGGAGTGAACAATCCATGAAATCTTAAATTGTATGGCTTTCTAAGCCACTGATGCAATGTTTTGAAGCAATGTTTTGGCCATTCTGGATGTGCACTGTCCCTCTGCACGACATGGCTGCCCAGCACCCCTCACTGTCTGGTGTCACAGGGTCTGCGACCTCTTCTACTTAACAATGGCTCCAAGCCCCATGAGTAATGAGAGCGAGGAGTCCTTCAGCTGAGGGCGTAAGGGGCAGATTGGCATTGGCATTTTGTGGCTTCAGGATGTACTGGGGGAGGGGCACTGTATTTTATTTTGAAAATCTATCTTAATTACATGCTCAAATGTTTTAAATAACATCCAGATTTGAATAAAATTGAAGAAAAACTATTAAGTAGTCAGAACTACACATATTCAGACCCAAACATTTGATGTTGAGCTTGTCGTTGCTTTGTACCCTGGTGTGATAACATTTGTTTATGGTGAATCTCAGAAGCAGTTTTACGACTCTTAGAGCCCTCTTTACAGCTTCTGCTGTTTTCAGTTTTGTCTTGCTTTTGAGTGTGTTTGTGTGTGTGTGCATGCGTACACATTTGTGTGTGTGTGTGTGTTGGTTCAACATTGTAAAATATTTGCTCATAGATGAAATATTTGTTAAAATATTTACTTAAATAATTCATAGTATTATATATATTCATATTGTGTTGGTACGTGTGTGTGTGTGCATGTGTACGTGCATGTGGAGGCCAGAGGATAATTCCTTAGGTATTATCTATGTTTGTTGTTTGAGACAAGGTCTCATACTAGCCTGTAGACAAGTATGAACTTGCCAAGTAAACTAGGCTGGCCGGCTAGGGACCCAGGGATCCATCTGCCACTCCCTCTCCAGTGCTGGGGTTACAAGGGCATAGTGCCATACAGAGATTTGTCCTATGTGTGTAAAATGTGCGGATTTATCTCATGTCCTCGCGATTGCAAGGCAAGCACTTTACTAACTGAGCTATCTCCCTAGCCCTCACTGTGTGTGTGTACATAAACTCAGGTTCCTTCACCTTCAGCTTCCCCAGTCCTGAGAGGGCAAACATATACGACCACATATGTGACTATTCTATATGTCATCATGATTAAGATCAAATTAAGTAAGTGGCTATTGGAGCACCTTAGAACTTCTTTACTGTGCACAACCAAACATTAAAATAACTAATAACTTTGGGCAACTTATCTGCCAGAGTACACAGAAAATGAAATGTGCTTGCTAGGCATGCTCGCGTGCATATATAATCCCATTAACTCGGGGAATGGAGTCAGGAAGATTGGAGCTCATGGCTCATCTAGGAGCGACAGCGAAGCCATATTTCTAAATGAATAGTTGTCTTACACGGTGACAGCTTAGTAAGTGACATTATTGCTGTCAGAAGCGTGGCAAGTCTCCAAGCCCGCAGAAGTCACCCCCGGGGATGGACCTCCACCAGCAAGGCTGCATTGCCTAAAAATCCCGTGATCTGCTAAACAGCATTAGCAGCTGAGGATCAAGAGTTCAGACACCCGAACCTAAGGGAGGTGTTTCTCACTCACGCCTCAGCCAGTGCTGGGGCGGACAGCTGTTTCCAGGGATAGCTGACCTCTTCTAGGGATGGAAGTTCAGTCCTAAAGTTGGGTAGCTACCTTAGTGCCCAACCCCCACAAAATAGATTTCTCCTCAGTCTGCAATAACGGAGCCACATTGCAGTTCTTAAACATATCACCTGAAAGAGAACATAATATTCATGACTGGCTTAGAGTAGCTAAGACTCATTCACAGAGGTGGAAGGAGTTCAGCTTCTTGGTTCTATGGTCACTGAAACCTAAAAAAAAAAGGATGCTTTCTCATCAAATAGTGAATAAATAGTAATTGGGGGCAGTAAGTAGTTTGTACTATAATGATGTATTTAGCAGCTTTTATTTCTTCTTTCTTGGCTCCTTAGCAAGGATGTAACGTGTTCCTGGGAATTCTTAGTCATTCTCTTGCCTTTAGTTCTTAGTGTAAAGAAGTACCACAATAAATTTGCTCTTTTATCTATGGTGCTGTGCCTCTGGCCATCTTGTTGCAAGCAGATTTGAAGGTAGCCCTTGAAAACTATCGGTTTCATGTCAGGCTAAATCATTTATTGAAGGGTGCTCTTTGGAGCTTAAGAATGTGTTTTTAGAGCCATTACTTTGATAATAAAATGAAAAATCACATGTGAAGTCAGCCATGGTAGCTCACATCTGTAATCCCAACACTTGGCAGGAGGAAGCAGGAGGCTCAGGAGTTTTATAGGTCATCCTTGGGTACATATCAGGCTTGAAGCTATTTATGTAAGACCCTGTCTCCAACAACAACAAAAATAAATCAGGAGAGTAGCAACTGAAAGATTATGATAACAAAGCAAGAGTGTGTTAGCTTTCTGCCACTGTGACAGAACACCTGAAATACTCAACTTAAAAAGGAAAAAAAAAGGTTTATTTTGGTTCACAAGCTCAGAGGGTTTAGTCCCTTGTTGTCTGGCCCTATTGCATTGGGCCTATCACAGCACGCCAGGTCATGGAGATAGCACATGGTAGAGGAATTATGTTCATGCTTGGCAGCCAAAAATCAGAGAAACAGAGGAAATAGACCAGAGCCCTAATGTTTTCCTCAAGGTCAGATTCCCACTGAGACCGTTTCTTTCCATTAGATGCACTTAAAAAAAAAAAGTGCGGCAGAGTTGCTATGCAGCCTACACTGTCTTAATAGCACAGGGTCCTCCTACCTCCTCGTAGGTTTGTAAGGTACCTTGCCCAGCTAGCCCCACATCCTAAAGACTCCTCAAGCTCCTTACAACATGGAGCAAGCTTTCATTCATCGGCTCCTGGGGGACACTGCAGATTTGCAGCAGTAATAAGCAGTGGAGGGAAACAGCAAGGTCAAGTGTGGATGCGATAATAGACACTGAAGCACAGACAGCAAGTGTGAGGCAGGAAAGGCCGGATGGCTGAGCGGACCTCAGCTTGCCTATGACTGTGGGATGTGGACCAGCAATAGAATAGCTCTGCCTTTGGAGCTTGACACAGATGAACAAAATTAATAAGAGCAGCAACAAAAAAGAGGAAAAACTCAAGGAAAGAGAAATAATCAATAGTAGCTATAAAACAGGTTCACCAAGGCAATTCTATCCAGATGGCTAGGCAGAGTGATTTTATGACATCTTGAAATTTATAAGCAGTTTTGAGTTCTTGATAAAGACCTGGACTTGACTCTATAAGCTGGCAACCTTCGTATGAGAATGTGCCCAAACTTTCCTTTTCTCTTCTGGACTTCCTTTTCAGAAAAGGGCCAGGAAAAAATTCTAAGTAGAACCTGATGGTGCGTAGTTACTTGCGTACAGTAAGAATATCACTAGAGGCCGTCTCTCCTGTCTTTAGTGCCTTTCAGCATGTTATTGAATATAATAACTCACTCTCCCTGCATTCACTTCATCCACGTAAAAGAGTCACATGCTGGTGTCCACACTCGCGGCCCAAATGTGGAAAATGCTCTCTCTTGACGGCACTCTTTTATCCCTATCTACTATTTTGAGGTATTTTGAACTTATCTGTATAACTTTCTTCCTTGTTAATAAACAAAATTCTGTTTTTAAAAGTAAAAGGAGATTTAAAATTTCAACACAAGAAATTCCAACAGCGAATTGGTGGAAGCCAAGAGTACTTCAGTGGAAAAACATTTCACTGGTCCAGCAGGGAGCAAGCAGCCTTGAAGCGGTCAAGCAAAGTAAACTCAAGCTCCTGATGACCCTGACTCCCCCCTCCCCCAACACACACGCCGTGTTCTTACTAACCTGAAACAGAACAACCAAAGGAGAATATGGTTAAAGAATATTCTTTTTGGTCCCTGTTTGCTGGTTTGGACTGCCCCACATTGAGACAGGTGGCAGACACTTTCCACAGGTAGAGTTCAGTTTTATCCCAATTCGAAAGGAGTGTCTGTTGCTTTAGCATGTAACTTTTGAGAGCATTGCAAGGAAATGAAGGTGTGTGATCTGTAGAGGAAATTTCTACAACAAATAAATATTTTGACCTGACATTTAACATAAGATCAAGTTGTCCATTGCTGTCTGCAAGTCCCACTGAGACCTATTAGGCTACAAACAATAGGCATTCTTAAAGGCGATGTTCAGTTCCTTTGCAACAGAATTCTCAGTTCCAAAGAAAAATTCAGATGCCCGCTTCCTGGCAGTCACCCGCTTCACTGAGCCCTTAAATGTATATCTTTGATCATGTCTAAGATACATATTCTTGCAAAATTTAATCACAGAATCCTGAAGATGCTTGCAAGAACTGTCCCGGTTCCCAACTCTGTGACATAATTGGTTTCCTCGGGATTTCTATACCTGAATTTGCCAAGCCAATAAGAAAGAATTAGTGTATACAAAACATGTTGAAAGTGATTCAAAACCAGCTGCCAAGTGAGCAGCCACCGCCTGTGTGGGCTTGAACAACTACAAGTTACGATGATGCAGAGGACTTTCTGCTCTTATTCTTGAACATTTGAAAGATGATTATTTTAGCATGTTGCCCTCAATCTGTTGCAAATATCCCAATGAATATTGATCACTCTGCTGCTGTTGGCTCTCAACAGAAATCATCTTTTGACAGGACTTTTTAATGTACTGTCTGCTAGACATCAAAAAACAGTCGATAAATTTGTAAGTTATTTTTTTTCTCTGACACCTAATTTGTCTTTGGTGTTTCTTAAGCCATGCGTTTTCTTTCTTTAATTTAGCTCATCATCAAGAGAGAATTCCAGGAAGCCCTAAGGCATTTTCATTTATTACTAGAAAACATTTCATAATGTAGCTACTGTCTCTGTCTGTCTGTCTATGTCTCTGTTTGGCTATGTCTCTGTGCCCCTGTCTCTATCTCTCTGACTCTCTCTGTCTCTGTCTGTCTGTCTGTGCCTCGGTGTCCCTCTCTGTCTTTGTCAGTCTGTGTGTTTCTGTCTCTCTCTGTCTCTGTCTGTCTCTCTCTTTCTCTCTCTCTCCATCTCAACTAGGAGAACATAGGTGGATTTTTCTCTATTTTTCCTCTGACACCTCTGTGGCAGGGTGAGTGACTCACCTCTGGAGTGAAGTTAACCTTGCTAGAAAGCTCTGCTGCTCTTTGAGATGTAACCCTGGAGGCAACTGACCTTTGCCCTGCTATTCACAGGGAAAGGTTTAACTCAAGGATCTCCAGTCAGACCCCTCTTCTCCTCATTCATTTGTATCTCCTCTAACCTTTGCTGTTCAGAGGACAAGAATGAACTTCCCCTGCTGGTATCACGAATAACTCTGTGGGAGAACTCCCATGGGAGCCAGCAGCCTCTGATGCCTCTCTCAGTGTCAAATTAACTCACACAGTAGTTTGGTTTTATCTGTTCTGTATGAGATTGGTTTTCATTTTCCTCTACGCAAAGAATTGTTGTTTTAGAAAACAAATATGGTTATTTTTTATTTTCTTGAACATAAAACTGAGATGTGTTTACTTTTCTTCAGGATGATACCAGAATGTTCGAGACCATTTTTGGTTCCCCTTGTCCAATCTCAACTTATTTTTGAAACCTACTGTCATTATAAAGACTTTTTAAAATTAGAATAAATTTTAATTTAAAAAAGCCTCAAAGTCTCTGGCCAAACTCTAAAATATAGCAAAGCTATCAAAACATGTTCTACACGCCACTGGTACCCAGTGAGTGAGAACTCTAGTGAGAACAAAGACTCTCTCGAACTACTCTAATGTTATGCTGTGTCCCCTGTTTTCAGATGTTCTTACTAAAAGGACGACACTGAAAAAGGTAATGGTGTGAGTGATCACAAAGACTTTTAAACTCACAAGACATGAGGCTATTGTACACCATGCTGTCAGTACCCACTCAGTTTTAGTCACATGCCTACAGCCTTCTTTTCCGAACATTCTTTATTTTAACATGTGGATGCAAGGGCCTGCAGAGCCTGATGAGTCAACCAAGGACCATATGTAGAGAGGAACTAGACCCCCTGCTCAGATGTAGCCCATGGGCAGCCCAGCCTCCACGTGGGCTCCCTCGTAAATGGAGTAGGAGCTCTCTCTGGCATGGCCTGCTCTTTGATCACCACCCCCTGGCAGGGTGGCCGTACTAGACCACAGAGAAAGAGGATCTGGACAGTCCTGATGAGACCTGATAGACTAGGGTCAGGTAGTAAGGGAGGAGGACCCCCCTTCAGTGCACTAGGGAAGGGGCATAGGGAGACCAGGAAGAGATGAGGAAGAGGGCTACAGACTGAATAAATTGTAATAAATAATAATAGTAAGAATAATAATATAATTTTAAATATGGAAAAATAAAGAGATAAAAATAAATAATAGAATGTGGACACGAATCTACACCGCCTTCCTTCTGTAGTGGTATTTTCACGGGGTGTAGAATTTTGTGTTGGAAGTTACTTTTTGGTAGCTCACTGGGGATAAAATTCTGCTGCTTTCCTGCATCTGTTGATCTGTTGATGTAGTTAAGAGTAGTTCTTTAGACAGAATATATATATATATATATATATATATATGTATGTATGTATATATATATGGGTAGTTTTGTGGGGGGTGTTTTTGGTATCTTTTTTTAAATTTATTTTTTATTTATTACAATGTATTCATTTTTTATTCCAGCTGTAGCCCCCTCCCAATCCCGTCCTCCCTCTTCTCCTCCCATGCCTCCCCCCCAGTCCACTGATAAGGGAGGTCCTCCTCCCCTTCCCTCTGGCCCTAGCCTATCAGGTCTCATCAGGACTGCCTGCATCATCTTGCTCTGTGGCCTGGCAAGGCTGCACCCCCTCAGAGGGAGGTGATCAAAGAGCTGGCCACTGAGTTCATGTCAGAGACAGCACTTGTTCCCTGGTATCTTATACACTGTTTCTATAGTGTTTTTCTAGATAACTCTGTAATGTATGTGGGTGTGTTTGAAACAGGAAGACAGATAACTCTTTAATGTATATGTATGTTTGAAATGGTCAGACAGGTTACTTTAATGTATTTGTATAATTGAAACAGCCAGAAAGATATGTATCTGTATGTTTGAAATGGCCAGATAGATAACTTTCTTATGGATCTGTGTGTTTGAAATAGCCAGACAATCAACTCTATAATGTGTCTGTGTCTTCAAAATGCCAGACAGACAAATCTAAAATGTGTCTGTGTATTTGAAATGATCACACAGATAACACTATAATGTATCTCTGTGTTTGAAATGGTGCATCAGTCTCTGCAGGACCACATGGGCTCAGATTTTTTAGCTTTGTTGGTCTCCTTACGGGGCTTCTGTCCCTTACCAGGCCACAGAGGAAGAGGATCAGGCGGTCCTGATGATACTTGACAAGCTATAGGTAGATGGCGGGGGAGGAGATCTCCCCCTTTCAGTGGACTAGGGGAAGGGGAGGGGGGAAGAAGGAGGGAGGGTAGGACTGGGAGGAGTTGAGGGAGGGGGCTTCAATAGGCTATATAATAAATAAAATGTAAAAAATAAAATAAAACGTTTTTAAAAAGAAATGGCCAGACAGATAACTCTGTAATGTGTCTCTGTGCTTGAGTGGCCAGACAGATAACGTTCTGTTCTGTCAGAACTCTCAGTTATCATGTTAACAAACAATGGCTTTCCGCCCAGTGTTTTTCTTAACTTTTAGGATTGTATTCTGTACACATGTATGTATATGTGTGTGAGCACATGCACATTTGTGTATATGTACATGTCTTCATTTGTTGTACATGTGTATGTGTGTACTCTCATGGCCATGAAAAATAGACTCTTACTCCATCTTTTATCTATTTTAAATTAATTTATTTATTCACTTTACATCCTGATCACAGCCTCCTCCCTCCTCTCCTCCTGTTCCTACCCTCCTACCCTTTTTTCCTCCTTTACTCTTCCTCATAAAAGGGGTGCTCCCCCAACTTCCGTTTTCCTGGGACAGGTTTTTTTTTTCTGACTATCTTTCTAGTTCACTGGGTCCATTCTACTCATCCACTCAGCTTTAAATCTTAAGCTGTGTGTTTTCCATTATTTCTATAAGTTCTATTTGCCCTGTTGTCAAATCAGTGGTCTGGAAGCTGTGTGTTGCTGCATGGAAGCTTCCATGTTGGTTCCCTGGCCCTGGAGAGGCCTTGTGTTTGGGTACAGGTTCTTCACCCCTCAAAGCACCAACAAGGAGTTCAGATGCTCCAGTCTGAGCAAGAACCCACCAGGGCAATGATTGATTTGGGTTTCAGTTGCTTGGTTTCATCGTTCCCTTCCATTGGGCCTGGTCATTTCCTAAGAATTAGTGGTTTCTAAAGAAGACAGTTTTAAAATCAAATCCAAATTATATCTGTTTTCTTTGGGAGAGACAGTCCAAACAACCCAAGTAGCCACTTAAAGAGACAGAAAGGGTCCTCATAGCAGAGTTGACATTTTTAATGTTTGAGTTAGTCTGTGATGACAGGGAATTGTCCCCTGCAGTGTGGAGTTTAGCTATTTTACAAAGCTATTTCCCCCATCTAATACAGGAGGAAGTAGGAAAGATGAGCAAGCAGACTTGAGCTTAGACAGATAAAGACATGAAGACAAGTCACCAATAGAGCCCTACCGCCCCGTCTGCTTTTCCCTAGAGTATCCAGACATGTTGTGCACCTGGCTGGCCTGGAAGGAATGGGTGGGTTAGTCAGAATCTTGGCTGAATGTCAGAGAAACAGCCTTCTCTGGAGACAGTTTTCAGTGAAACAGCTCTCTTTATTGTGAGGAAACAAGAGCTACATAAACCTTGGGGAGCAGGTTGGGATTTTTGAGGTGAGTGCTCATCACTAGCTGGAGCTGAGGTGCTGGGAATGCTTTGCATGAAGAGGAATTCCAGGGCACTGGGTGCTTGCTGGGCATGTCTTACAAGGAGAAAGGGAGTTTAACCTGCAACTGTCCACCAGGCTATGTGACTGGTGAGGTGGGGGTCGCAAGCTTGGTCTATCCTAGGCTGATTGACAGATTCCTGTTGTTAGCTGACTTCTAAAAGATGATGTGTTTGAAGTTTAAGCAAAGTTGTAACATAGATTCCCTTGGAGGCAGCTGATTCTTCCTCCTTTCCTCTTCCCAGTTAACTTGCTTCCTACCTCTTTTTCTGGATTTTCCCTCCCTAGAAATGAGTTGATGCAGGAATATGCAATCAGTTATACTGGGTAGAAGGCAGAGACTCTGAAGGGAATACTATACATGCTAAGGAGATGGTCTTGAGTTATGATTCTGAGTCTTCTCAGTAAACACCAATTTAGCATCAAGAATTGACTGAGCCGTGTTCCATCTTCCTGCTGCTGTACACACTCAGGGAGGGGAGCCTTGGAACTTCTCTCCATTCTTGTCCTGTGTTTATGACATCATGCATGATTTGCCTACATTTTTCTACTACTAACTGGATTTTAAATTCTCAATATAGCTCTAATTTTCAAGCCCTCCTTTGTGATAAATTGGGATAATTAAAAATTATCAATACATTCTAAACACTTTTGAAGCAAAATATAAAAGTATAATTGATATTTGAAAACTATTACCTGATTTTACCCAAGCTTTTGAAATTTTAAGGGGGAAATGGTGAAACTCAATCAGAAAATATGTTTAACCATTTATCTAAAGAGTCTTTAAATCCTTGGTAAATCAAATGTGGTGACTGATGGAAGGGGCTTTTCAAAAGGGCCAGTGCTGAGAGAACTCCAGAAACTTCTGTTCAACATGGGAAAACGGTGGCTAACACTGAGTGTTACTGTCTGTATTTCTTGGGTTATACCTCAAGAACAGTGGTATAGCCAGTCAGTCATGAGGGTCCCATTCATACATTTTATGTAATCAAAAATCAGTTTACAGAGGGCTGGAGAGATGGCTCAGTGGTTAGGGGCATTGTATCTTCTTCCAAAGGACCGGGTTTCAATTCCCAGCACCCACGTGGCAGCTCACAACTGTCTGTAATGCTGAGTCCATGGGATCTGACACCTTCACACTAATGCACACAAAATAAAATTAAAGAAATTATTAAAAATCAGTTGACACAAGTCTTCTGTATTTATTCTATCATTAGTTGAATCTCTTACTCTGACAAGGAAGTTCTGGAATTTTGAAGTGAAAGGTTCAACCAGCATTTTTACTTACTGCTACTTGTTTTAGACGGAACCAGAAAACCATAGGATTTGAAATGTAGCATAATGTGTTGAGACATCAGCTGTTTTTTCAGTGTACCTGCCTTGGCTAAAGGCAGATGTCCACCTCACCTGGATTTAAAATGATCTTTCTGTGCAGTTGCGTACCCACTCCCAGTCTAGTTCCAGCTTGGCAACAAGAGTCAGCCTTTAAGTGAAGTTGCTTCTCTGTGCAAGGCCTTTTGGTGGCCTCTCTCTCTTATAATAAATGCTTAGAAGATCCAGCTCTTTCATTACAGAATGAATCCATCTCTTCTTCCTTTCTACGTACAGCTACTATTGTTCAGACCATATTGGCCTTTTTGGTGAGCCCCAACAAACTAGCCCATCCCATCTTGGGCTCCTATATAGATTGTTTCTTCATAGCCCAAGTGTTTATTGAACAATTCTCTCCTGTATTTCAAGTCTTTCTCAAATCAGTGATCTTGAGGAGACTTTGCATGCATGATTACTCTATTTAAATTTGTACCTGCCAGGATTGGAGAGATTGTTAAGAATATTCAAGGCTTTTCCAGAGGACCCAGTTTAAATCCCAGCAACCACATGCTATCTCACAGCTATTTGCAACTCCAGTTCCAGGAAACCCAGCACCTTCTCTGGCCTCTATGGTAGATAGACATATACACCGTGCAGGGACGGTGCTTTGGAGGTAAAGCACCCAAATACATAAAGATTAAGAAAAAAACCCTGACATTTGTATAGCACCAATGACTTCTATTTCTGACCCTTTTCTTCCTTTTCTTCTAGTATACTGCCTATGGTTCACTGCGCTTAACTGCTTCTCATTCAGTCATAGACTTCCTTCCTATGTCTAGTTGTCTTTCCCCAGTAGGGTGTAAGCTGCAAGGGGACAAAAGCTTAGTCTGTTTTCTCCACTTTGATGATGTGCAAGCACTCTAGGTGCTCCAGAGCAATGCCTGTCACATTCTCACTTACATATTCAGTAAATATTTTCAGTTGTTTAATATAGGACAGCTCATAACTTTGCCCCTTTCCTTGGGGGCCCTTGTGATCTCAGCATGGCTCCTCTTACCCACTTAGGCTGCAGAAGGGCATTCCAGTAAAGACTTTTAAATTCTTTTATTTATGTAGAGAGATACATTAACTGCATTTAAAAACATTCTCTCTCTGCAGATGAAAGATAGAGCATTATAACTTGACTCACTGGAATACCTCATCCTAGTGAAAAGCTGTCACTCAGTGTCATCTTTTCTTGGAACTCTTGATATAAACTCTTGATACAGACTTGTCATCACATTTAGCAATAATCCCTGGAGAAAATGGAAAGAGCCAAGAAGTCAATTAGCAGAGCTACCATGTTGGCAGGCTGGGTCCCATGCCATCCTGCAGGTGCTGAGGGGGGAGGGGTGTTACACCGCCGCTCCAGATGGTACATCAAGGGACCACCCAGACCTAAGGTAGAAACACCAGGTGACTCAGAAAGCCATTTCCTTGACAGAGAAATGACAGCCTCCCTTTTTCTCCACACAGGGGGAAGGCTGTTCCTCAGTCTTGTCGGAAAGTTGCCATGAGGATCCCTCTGTTCCCCCCAACCTTACTCCCCCCAACCCTCCAGCTCTCCGGTGGTGAGCACCGTCCTTCTAGCCAGGTAGGACTTGATGGGAGGGCCCTTTCGAGAGAAGGGTGGTGTGTGGCCAGCTCCTGTGCAGGCAGCATGGACTTCTTTCCCTCCATCCTTCATGGTTTCTTCTCTTTCCTGTGGAATCCCCAGTACAACTTGAATACATTCCTTGGTCTTTCCTGTACTATGGATTTCTTCATCTTTGCATTCTTTCCAAGAGACATATACTCCCGTTTGTTCTTCCTCTTTCTTCTATTTGCAAAATTGGCTTCCCCTTTTCATCTTGCTTTTTTTTTTCTTGATCTTCATCTGTTCTTCCCACTTTGGAAATGTATTTCCATTGACTCTCAGTATAACCTCCTTTCCCCACACAGTCCCATAGTTTGATTTAAAACCCAAGAGCAGTCTCTCAGGGAATCATCTTAATTCCTTCCACACTGCACCAGAGCGTTCCTTCTAAAAATTCAACAGAGGGAATTGCATTGTGTTGTGGCTTGGAGGTAAGGGGCAGTGCACAGCCCCGACCCTGTAGAAGCTAGAAGACATCACTAAGTTGCTGCCGAAGGGATGCTGAGGCAGCAGGTAGAGGCGGGAACAAACTGCGGATCTGAACTTTGAACAGACGACTTTCCGTTGTAATTGTGTTGTAACAATCTGTTGCCTTCCTTAAATAGATCTGAAAGCACAATAATTAGTATGGAGGATTTTGAATGTGTTCAACACACACACACACACACACACACACACACTCTTTCTCTCTCTCTCTCTCTCTCTCTCTCTCTCAGTATATGTTTGAAGTGATAGGTACACCAATCACTTTGACCTGATCCACACATGCCATATGCCTGCGCTGATATATTGTACTACAATCCATAAAGATGCTGTGAGAAGGAATTGAAAAATTTTTAAAGTATATCTTAAAATAGACTAATCTTTTTAATAACAAGAATCTTTTCTGATGTGACAAAAATACAATGAGACTGGAAACATTTTTTTCTTCAAATATTTGTTGGTCTGTGATGCAGTGTAGTATAGAAAAACATACAAAAATGGCAGCAAACAATTCTTTGCTAAGGAAGAAAGGTAAGTCTATGTACCAGCTCAGTGCTGAGCAAATCTTAGGGGTTGGGGTGAGGGGTTTGTGAATTACTTGGCATCCTGTTAAGCACATATCCTGATCCAAGAGGTCCAGTTGGATAGAAAAATCTGCCTTTCTAACCAGCTGACACTCATTTCATATGTCCATGAGGTGACTGCCAGAGTTCTAGAACATTCCTACATCCTATCTTAAGCATATGGAAAAGGCTGTAATCTGCTCTGTACTTGAATTTTGTTTTTGTCTTATCACAAGCTTGGCCATTTGATATCACTATTTTCTCTTGGTGAGTGAGAGGGGAGAGAAACAGAGAAACAGAAAGCATTTGACAACCAAGTTACAGACTCTGAGAGCCTTCCAACAGCATCCATCAGTGACTGTACCTGTGTGACCCGATAGAGCTCACTCTTGGGGAGGAGGCTGTCTGGCTTACATGGTCCCCCATCTTGTACAGGCAGCCCCAGGGGAGCTTAGAAACCCGCCCCTCATTTGGATCTGAATGTTAAGGCTTCTTTCTTGTTGGTTTGTTGCTGACTGGGTGGTTTCTTTCTTTGAAGGGGAGGTACCAGAGCACATGCGTTGTGATCAGAGCTTGCAGGAGTTGGCTCTCTCTGTCCACCCTGTGGGCTCCAGGGATCAAACTCAGCTCTACCTTAGCAACCAGTGTCTTAACCAGCTGAGCCATTTTGCTGGCTTTATATTGAGAGCCACTGTGAGGCATTTTATGCGAGGAGGAGAAGTCTAGTTTCTCTCAAAAGTTACAAATGACAGTGACCCTAAGAACACAGGACTTGGGTTATTTTCAAAACAAATGCATGGACTATGCATGTTATGCTTTTGTCCCCATACTCCACTGGGCTTCGGGCGGCCCAGTGACAACTTTGTTCCCTTCAGAATAACAGCTGACCTTTCTGCCTGGCACACAGCAACAACAGAACCAACCGAACAAACAAACGAAAAGCCAACATGATTTATCTGTTCAAAGAATATCCCCCAAAACATCTTTAATCACACTGTGAGTGTGCTCCCTTTAGCTGCTCAGAGACAAAGGGTGATATAAAAATAAACCAACCTCACACTTTTTATGAAAAATATGTCTCATTGCTAAACCAGAAAAAAATCTAATTATACTATGTTGTAGTTTAAAAAAATACAAACCTTTATTATGTAACAGTATATAGAAAGTCAGTTTTTGCTCCAATTTTAATTTTCCCAGAATGTGTCTTATTTTTCACTAAAAGTTGTATTTATACATAGCAATAGAAAATGAGAAAAATAATTAAAGCTAGTAGTACATACAGCTCTTATACTTGTGATATGAAAATGGTAGGTCCCAAGAGTACTTGTATGCAATAGCTGATGTGACTGCATGCTTTCATCATTGATGAAAACATGCACTCCTTGTTATTAGCAGGAGATCAATAGGTGAAGCAAAACAAGTAGACCAGACTTCTACTGATTTTATGTCCATTTTTAATATTGACATATTGCTGAAGAACAAACTCTTAAGTCCCTGCCTCTCGTGTAGATGAAAGTTATTAAGAAGCCTAGGGGAGTTGGAGAGATGGCTCAGCAGTTAGCTTACTGCTCTTGCAAGGGACCCAAATTCAATTCCCAGCACCCATGATGTCAAGCAACTCACAACTACCTTGAACTCTACCTCCAAAGGATCTGACATCTTCTTCTGGATTCCAAGGGTACCTGCATATAATTATAATTAACTTAATTAAATTATAAGAAAAATAAAAGGAATCTGTAAAAACATTAAGGATCTGTAAAATGAGCCATTCCTCAAAATACTGAAGCATTACCTTGAGAAAATACATATTAATAACAAGTATTTATTATGTGTCTGCTATGTTCTAGACTTTGCCAGCAGGGAACACCAAAGAACAGAACACATAGCTCCTCCATGCTTTGGCACTATTAAAAGTTAGCTACCGGCAGTAAAAAGGTAGTAATATAGATATTTTTAAAATAGCATTTATCCAGCATGCACTGTTATCAAGACCTTCAGACCACATCGCTTGTACTGTCTTCTTGTCCTCAGGGTTGTACTCTTGCGGAAACTGAGGTTTGAGAGGGTTAGTGACCTCCCCTCCCCCTCTCCCCCCTCCCTGTCCACTTACCGTTTAGCATATACGTGTAGGCGCTGACCTAACCGCAGACTGAATGGATTTGCTCTCTTGGCCTCTTCCTCTCTCCTTGGTAAAGCTTATTAATTAAGCTTTCTTCAGAAGTGTCCCAGAAAGGGGCTAGTTAGTATGTACTAGGAGCTAGTGTATATAAGAGCTCGTGTGTACAAGGGGCTGGTGTGTATAAGGGGCTAGTGTATACTAGGGGCTAATGTGTACCAGGGGCTAATGTGTACCAGGGGCTAGTGTATACTAGGAGCTAGTGTATATGAAGGGATAGTGTGTAACCTTTGCTATGTGCCTGGTTTTACTTGTTAAGCAATTGGCTTTCATATATGCCTTGAAGCTACATTTCTCATGTCGTAGTTTACCCCAGAGGATACTATAAAATCTAAAGACTACCTTGAAAGAGAACCATCTCCTAGATTTTTTTAAGTGTCACTCACTCAGCAGGAAGGGGCTTCTCTGGGGGGATTTCTGTGAGAGTAAGATCTTTAAAAGTGGAAAGAAAGAATCCTTTCACCAACAGAAACTTCTGTAACCTTTTTATGATCTCCTTTGAGTCCATGAAGGATATGATTAATTAAAGTCAGGCATTTACCTCTAAAATAATAGGCATGAGATTCAGAGAATTGAAGGTGTTGGAGGACTCATTAAACAGTTGCATAAATATCATGCTGAAAGATTTAATGAGTCCATAGGGTCACTGATAGAGCAGTAGAGCCTCGATGGCCTAGAAAAATAAATTAGAATCGATAGTGTTCTTCTAAACTAACCACTGAGAGATAGAGCCTATAATTATATCTAAGTGATGTCTATCGGTGTTCTCATCCTAGAGAAAATGAAATTAGTTTGTTTTTTAGTTTTGTATTCATTGATAATATAAAAGTTTAGGTGTCCTTAGTTCTGTGGCTTGTGGGAACTATGATTCAGTTGGGTGAGCAATGTCCACTGTTTACCTTCCTTAATACAACTAAAAGATGCCTATTATGTAACAGGCATTGAACTTTGAACTGGGAAATTAGAAAGATGCCTGGCTGCCTCAATGCAGTGGATGAGTGCAGCGTCCAATAGGACTTTCTACAGGGATGGAGGACTTTAATAACTAAATCATCAGTGCCTTTTTTTTTTTAAGTTAAAAGGTACATGCTTAATTTCCAGCGTCCAGGCCACCTGCCTACAAACGATTTACCTTGGCAATACCCACGTAAGATTATCATTACAAAAAGTTGTTTGTAAACTAAGCATAGTGGCTCAACCTGTAATCCCAGCACTTAGAAAGCTGAGGCAGAAGAATCACCATAAGTTCAGGACAAGCCTAAGCAGCAAACAAACTAAAGCAGACGAAGAGAGCAAGCAGCTACTTGTTAAACCAAAACTGTAGGTGGCATCATCCAGGTGGCAAAGTCTGAACTGAGACCCAGAGGATGGGTTAAAGTTTGAGGCAGAAGATAATACCTGCATTAGCATGGGACTTTATGAAAAGTCCTAGATACGAGCATTATATTCATGTGCTAGAACTATGTACAATCTCATTGTTTATATATCTATCATCTTAGGCTTCTGTATAACCAAAAAAAAAAAATCACAGACTAGAGCTTTAAGAAAAAAAAATTTTCTCCTTGTTGAGGAATCTGTAAGTACAAGATCAAGATATCTGTAGGGATGGTTTATGGTATAGCTTCTCTCCCAGGCACAGAGAAAGAGACTGTCTACTGTCTTTACATGGCCTTGCTTTGATGCAAATACAGGTCATGGCCCCTTGTATCTCTCGCCATCCCAAATGCAGTCCCAAATACAATCGGGGCTTCAGTATTCAAGATGATACAATTCAGATGCTGTCACACATCACTCAATAAGCAAACACCTTCGCAGTGATTTGCTTTTCACAGAAAAGGAAATGTAGTGTTCACATGCGGGTCACACAGTTTATAGAAGACGGTTACCTCTGTATCTTCTAATAACTTCAGTCATGTTTTAGAGTTGTGTATCCATAAACAACAACATTCTAGCACATCCACAAGTGTAAAAATACGTAAACCAACATGCTCATTTCCCATGCATCAGTTGCGTTAAGTATTCTTAAGCGAACACTAATTTCATTTTATTCTTTGAAGACAAACACTGGCATATTGACGTCCATTTTCATTCTTCCCAGGGATTTTTTTGTATTGCTTGTTAAATACGGATATTGTTAAATTTTCATTACATAAATTTAGAAATCAATACATTATATTAAGAGATAAGATACCCGATACCCCAACGTCACCAGTTACTGATTATTTGATAGTTTTCAGCGTTATCATCTTTCTACCCTCTTACATCTGTAGAATCTGTATGCTGGGTTTAACATTATTTTTTCCTAACCCTTGTCATCTATTTGATTGTTTAAAATTGGACATAATACAAATACTTATACCATGATGAAATGCCAAACTCCACAAATAGGGTATTTCTTTTTTCTAGAACAGCCCCTTGTTAAATACATGCAAGCACACCATTTGTTCACACTCTGTGGCGTTCTGACACAGGGTTTCCCTAGGATTTACACAGAGCTCCTGTTGGAGCTTGCCACCATAGAAAGCTCATTATTCCTTCTTGCAATCTACTTTTCTTATGTATTTATAGCACACTACACAGCTCATGAGTTGTTCAGAGGTTCACTGCATCCCATGGTTCTGTCTGAGGTCCAGAGGCCACATCTGATGATGCTTTTATTGCTGGCAGAGTTCCAAGGTAGCAAAGGGCATCACATGGTGAAAGACATGGAATAGGCTTTTATAGCAATCCTGTATTGTTTTCTTAAGATGACTCTAATCCATTAACCACATGAGTACATTAAACATTCATTAGAGCAGAATCCTAATCTCCTATTAAATGTCTCACCTTATTCAACTTCTTAATATCTCATAATGGAGATCAGATCTCAACATGGGCTTCACAGGGGACAAATCATACTCAAACCACAGCCCCCATTCATCATAAACAAAACAAGATTTCCTGTTGAATTGTATTACCTTTCCCACGGAAGGGAACCATTATAGTATCTATTTGAACAATCATCTTCCAGGTAACCAAAAGGTACTATTTTGGGGAAAACAAGAGTCTCCTAAAGCCTAAGTCCAGTCTTGACAACCATTCTGTAACTCAGTCAGCAATGTGTCTGAAAATTGCCTCCTCTGTCACATTAACAATCCTCCCACTGCTAAGACTCAACCTGCTGGCAGCTGACTCCAAGCCAACACTTTCCTGGTTCATTTCACAGAGTGTGTTTTTTCAATCCTTCTGGAAGTCTTAAGTAGCAGTAAGTGAAGCGGAATAGATACCGGGTGAAGAAGCAGTTTGGGGATGACATATGACTTTCTGGTGGGAAGGGTATCCCCAGTCTCACCTGTCTACATCATCTTCTAGCAAGGAAGTAGTTGTTCAGACTTTGAAAAATAATCTTACCTTTGGAAGAGATCATTTTCAGCCTCTTCCAGAAGCTAAGGCTAAGTCATAGTTGTGGGCTCCCAAAATGTGAGGAACAGGAAGTTAAAGTAACTTATTCAAAGTTCTATAAGGATGATTGGGTAGCACTCTGTCTTCCTCATGTTGGTCCTGCTCTTGGGTTTAACTCTGTGGTACCCGTAGTTCCTGAGTGGAGCCTGTTTGTGATTTCTGTGTCATTGTAACTCTTTGTGAGGTGGATACAGGCAGAGGGTTCAAGCAGAATGATTTAAAATTAAATGATTTAAAATTTGTATCCTTTCTTCAAATGAGATTTTCAAGCCTAAAATATTGGTGGAAATAGGAGATATTGAGAACCCCAAATCTACCTGAATTTATTTGTTGGGATACATAAAATCCTTGATGTGTTTTGAAAAAAAAGAGACCATTAAAAATCTGGTAAAAAAAAAAGGTAATAGAAAAAATACAGAAAGGGGGTTCTAGAAGGTAGGAGGAAAATCTAGAGTAGGATGGAAACCAGAGGAAAATCATGTACCAGCAGAATTACCCAATTATACAATTGCCCATTTTGTCTGAAGTTTCTCTGTCAGTATGTTTTTTTGTTGCTGCAACATGCTCTTCCAGATGGGTCATTTAGGTAGAGCAGAGTCTATTCAGCTGACTAAGAAGTCAGCTAAGAAGGACTAAGAAGTAGGCTAAGAAGTCCCAGGCTGCACCCCTAGCTTCTGCTGAGCTGCTGTTGAGCCTGTCTTGATGTAGCACACTGTAGCAGTCTTCACGTTGTGAGACAGAGCACGCTGCCAGAAAGGTGGCTCATGTGACACAGCCACCCCTGTAATAACTCACGAATCCACTAATCCATCACTTCCCAAGTATCCCAACTCTGACGCTGGGACCAAATTCCCTGCTCTCAAATGTGAGTGACTCACACAAACGCTAGCCAGAGAAGACTGTCTCTTGGATCCATAACCACGGGTTGTCGAAAGCTTCATTATTTTTGAGTGGAAAGTAGCTCTGGGGTCTAGATGACACTGGAAGGATCAGGAGGAGGCAAGGAATAAAAGACATCTAACATGCTTCTGAAAGTTTAGACGGAAGCAAGCCACGATCTAGAATAATAATGTGAAAGCAAAGAGAATAAGGGGCATCCAGTTGCTAAGACGTTCATTACTTGTAATTTATAGTTGAGATTAGTTTGACATGGGGAACTAAAGGAGATGATAACTATAGAAGAGACCAAAGAAGATGTTTTCACCAACCCTCATAGTTGTCAGGATCGCTTTTCTCACCAGGGACCATATTTTAGTGAGCAGCAGAAATATTATGACATATAAGGATAACCGCCCTCTGAAGACTTGACTACGAGCTTGTTTTCTTTTGCTGAGTGGTGCATTCTAATGATGATATTTACAGGTGATCTCCTGCAACGTAAGCCACACATGGCTGGCTGCTACACTGAGCCATCTTCCACTCCACCTCGTAGAGGAAGGAAGGCATTTTGTACATAATAAATTCATGTTGTCTTCCTGCCTTAAGCTGTAGTTTTACACCTTCGGAGGAGTTCTTCTAGGGAAGGATGAGCCTCCTAAAAGAGAAGTTTCTCAGTAATGGAACATACATCTTGGAAAATAGGATTGTAAGAGATTTCTCTGAGTTCCTTTATACTCTTTCAGCCAGAAGCCAAGTCTGAAAGACTACAGTCTTACTGTTTTTGCAAAGTCAGTAGAGCCACTAGGGCAAGGGACAGAGAACAAGGAAAACCTGTATCTTCTAGCTGCAGAGTTGGAAGTAGAAGGCGTGGAGAGAATAGAGTGGGAGGTAAGGTTTTTGTGTCTGCGTCTCTGGGCCACAAACTAGAAAAGTCTTGCCTAGTTCAGAGCTCTCCACATCCTATATGTCTCAGGAGAGCAAGGAAGTGTTGTTTGCCCCAGTGATGGGAAATGACATTCTGCGTGGGCTACCAGAAACCTAGCAATAACACAGCAGGATCCCTATGGTGAAGGCGTGGTGACGACTCTTAGTTCTAAAGACCGTGGACTCACACAGTGAGTTCTGCCAGACTTTTCTGATGTCAGGCCATGGGCAGGTCTAGCCCAGTAGTGAAGAGATGGGCCCTGAGAGGAAGTAGAAGAAAAGTTTGCCCGTAAGAGCCGGCAGCACTGCGCTTCGTGAAGATACACTGAGTTCTGTAATAAATTTACCCTCCACGCGGGAAAGGAAAGAAACTGTTTTATCTGGCGGTTAGAAAGGGGATGGCCACCTGTGTCCCTTCCTGAGCATGTGGCCCTTGCATCTTCAGGAAGTGTGCTTTAGGGACATCTCAGCTGTGAGTCAAATGACAGCCATGTCACAGGCAAGTGGCTCAGGGACTATGCGAGGTGCAGCCAGCTACTTGAGTCAATTGAAAGGGAATTGGTCACCTGGGAGATTTCTAACCTAATTTCAGATTTCCTGGACACCATGTCCTCTCATGACCCAACACCTGCTGTGACACATAGACATTTGTAATGAGGTGAATAATAAACAGCTTCATGAACGCTGGGTCCCTTGGGAACAAGAGGCATGCGGCTTAGGGGGTACCAGCCTTTTCTTGCTTTCTCTTTTAACTTCCTTGACTGTGTTTAGACTTCCATAGAAAGGTTTGGCAAAATTTTAAGAAAAAGCCTTTAGAGTCTCATATTTTGTAGAAAAAGCATTCTCATTTTCATTGCCAAAAGGCTTAATTCTGCTGAGTTAAAGTCAGAATATTTTTTTTTCTAGTTTTGTGGTGAACAAGATAGAGCTCAGGGCCTCAAGCATGCTAGGCAAATGCTGTATCTCTGACACACAGCACCCCCAACACATAGCTAAAAACTGCTCCATACTTAAAATTTCAGAATATCCTATTAACATCTGCTCTAAAATAAAATATTGTACACACAAACACCAACCCATTTATGGGTCAGGAAGGAAGAATTAGGGGGTGGTGGATATGTCTTAAAAATAACAAGTAAACTATTTCTTTTGGAAAATTGGGCTGCCTCTCCGCAGCTACTTTTGTGGACCTGCTCTAGTAGATGTCCGCTACAGAGATGGGCACACAGTGCCTGCCCCTGCCAGAGCCCGGTCACAGCAAAGCTTTGCACATGGCCCGAACATTCCTATCCCCTGATTTGGCTTGCCCTTAAGCTCAGCTGGAAGTTCTAGACATGTATTTTTTTTTCCCTTTGAACTCGATGCCTGAATGTCCACAGCTCACCCCACATCACTGTCGTGTCTAGAATCCATGCGGAGTACTTAAATCTCACTGGTGAAACTAAAACACACGACAGAAGTTGCTGCGTGAGACTTTGCAAGAGCCCAGACGAGAAATAGCGTGTGGTGTCCTCAGATACATTGCGTTCTGGTCCTTGTCTGGATTCTGGTGTTTGTGGACATTCTGCTTAAGCGTTAAAGCTAATAGAATTGTAAAACCTAAAGGCTACGTATTAAAACTCCCAACATAGATATCTAATCTTGTAATTAAAATTCTTATTTATGGACGAGTAAAAGAGACTATAGGGTTTTTTGTTTTTACTTTTCATTGATTAGGTAATTAATTTATTTTACATCCTTATTGCAGCTTCTCCTCTCTCTCACCTCCCCTCTTTTATCTACCCCTTCTCCTCTTTCCCTCAGAAAAGGGGAGGCCTCCCATGGACCTCAACCAGTCCTGGCATCTCAAGTTGCAGTAAGACTAGGAACATCTTCTATATAGGCTAGACAAGGCAGCCCAGTCAGAGGAAAGGGATCCAAAGGCAAGCAGTGTAGTCAGAGGCAGCCACTGCTTCCTCTTTAAGAGTCCCACATGAAGACCCAGTTGCATGACTGTTACATGTATGCAGAGGACCATGCATGTCAGTCCCATGCATGCTCTCTGGTTGGCAGTTTAGACTCTATGAGCCACATGAGCCCAGGTTAGTTGGTTCTGTAGGTTTCCTTGTGGTGTCCTTGACCCCTCTGGCCCCTTCAATTCTTTCTCTCCCTCTTCCTCAGGATTCCTCAGGCTCCATTTAATGTTCGGCTTTGGTTCTCTGAATCAGTTTCCATCAGTTTCTCTGATGGTAGTTATGCTAGGCTCTTGTCTGCAAGTATAGCAGACTATTGCTAATAGTGTCAGGCATGGGCATGGGTCTCAAGTCGGGCAGTCATTGGTCAGCCCTTCCGTCAAGTTCTGCCCCTGCACATCTTGTAGGCAGGACAAAGTATGGGTCTAAGGTTGTGTGACTAGGTTGGTATTCCAGTCCCTCCATTGGAAGTCTTTTCTGGTTACAGGAGATGGCTGGTTCAGGCTCCATATCCTCCATTGCTAGGAGTCTTATCTAGGGTCACCCCCATTGCTTCCTGGGAGTTTCCATTGTTCTAGGTTTCTAGCTTATCTCAGAGATGAGCATCCAGTTGTCTCTCTCAGAACTTTCTTCCTCCATCCTTCCCCCATGTCATCCCTCCTATTCCCACCCTCCCCCTCCCCAGAAAGTATAATTTTTTAAAAATTTTCTTATCACTTGTAACTAACAGGCAGTTAATTTAAAAGTAGCACTCCATATCCAACAGTCCATCTATCCATGAATCTACAGTATACACTTAAATATGTATTGATAGTTCAGTATCCATTACCACCCATAGGTACCAAAATCTATGGATACTCATGTTTCTTATATACAGTGATATGGTATTAGCTTAGAATTGCTCATAGTGTTCTATACTTCCATACACTTTAAGTCGCCTCTAATTCACCTTTAATTCCTAATACAGTGTGAATGCTATGATGGGAAGTGCTATTGTCATTATTTATAGACTAATGACAAGAACAAACATATATGTCAAGACAAATCCAACTTTTTTTTCAAACATTTCTGTTCCATGATTCCATGATTGGTTTAATGCAATCATGCGGATCCCATGACCACAGAAGGCCGGCTCATGTGTGTGTGTATACACACAGATGTCAGGGGAGGGTGTTGTGCAGATGTGAAGGACATCAGCTCATTTCTCTGGCACACTCTGATGAAAGCCTCTCCTTTAGTTCGACAAAGATATAATTAACAGAAATCACATTGTTCTCGCTGCTTGCTCTCTTTGAACACTGCATCATATGTGGTGCTTTTTACATTTGTCGATCTGTGTAGATCTAGCAGGCAGATTAGCAGCTGAGCACATCTCCCTGGGCCTTTCTGCCTCGCTGCCCCCACATTCATTATCCAAGTTCAAAGCCTGGTATTTTAAGAGCCCAGTCCCCTTTCTTTTAGATCAGCCTTTGCTTCCCTGTTGCCCAGGTGTCAGATGAAAGGATGGTATCTGCTGCCAGCGCTGTTAGCTCTGGTGGCTCATCACTGTGCCTTCTCTTATTCATTTTTAGCTGCTGTGAGTTTATAGTCGCAGAGGGGAAGGGCAGCTGGTATAATTTAGTACTTGATTTTGTCCTCCTTTCTCCCTGGTATAACGGTGGCCTTTCCCCAGCTTCAGCCTCTCTTCCTCCCCAGAGATTTTTTCCACTGGACTCCTGCTCATACCTGGTATTTAAACTATTGCTGTGCTCGTGTTGACATAAATGTATGCTGATGGGCATTCATCTAAAGGAGAAGTAAAGGAGGTATTACAAGGCCTGCAGCCCTAAGGTAGAAAACTAGAACGAAAGGCTCAGAGTTTGACCTAAGCAGGGCTGATACGTTTGTCGATTTAGCAGAACTAGAAAGAGGCCAGAGTGATCCACTCATTGGGTGGTGAGGCCAGGCCTTCCACACTTCCTGTCTGGACCACAACCCTACTCCCAACCATCCTCCCTTCCCATGTACATCCCATCTTATGAGTTATGGTGTGAGGCATGAAGGGAAGTTAGATATAGAAATATTTGACAATTTAAAATTTATCTGTTCATCATAAGACACTAAAAATATGTAATACAAAGTAATTCAGTTACGTGCTGGATATAATTTAAATGAAAATCTGTCTACGTCAGCAACAACATCTATGGTTCTACTTAGGAATTAAAACATTATATATAGAATTATTTATACTATGAAGAATACCATCAAATATAAAATTATATTATATAAACTATATAGATATTCTTCAGGAATTTTGTGTATTTTTATGGGATAAATTAAATTTTGGGAAGTAATATTTAATGATTCTCCTAAAATGATAGTGAAAGACAGAACGCTCAGAGGATAAAAAAAAGAGGAGACAACTCTATATAGGAGATCGCTAAATAATTACAATACAAACAGAAAAATGGGAGGCTACAGAGCGGTATATAGCTGTGTGCTCAGGGCCAGGGCTTAGGGACAAGGCTGCCCGCAGGAGACCAAAGCATACAAATATCATTGAGCGATGACAGGAAATGTTTCTACAACTCCAGGCACAGAGCAATTATCAGGACCCAAAGCGAGCACTCAATACCAGCAGCAGAAAAAAAAATCCACGTGAAAGCCCCAAACCAGAAAAATCTACCCAATCAAAAGCAGGAGACAATTTCCAGACATTTCCAGAAAGAAAAATGTAGGTGACAAATTGAAAGCTAGCATGGAGTCTGCTTCTTTACAGATAATATGTAGGTGAGAAAAGCAAAGCCATGAAATTCTGAAACTGTTCACTGCCAAGTTCTGTGGCCAGACAAGCAGAAGAGTTGATTAAAAACATGTCCAGACAGGCAGAAATACCATACAACCTATAAATGTTACTAAAATGCAAGGCAAAGGATGTTTGTGCATGGCTTTGTAGACACAGATAAGAGTGTGAATAAATAAAGAATTCATAGGTGTTGATGCACCAACTGGTTACCATGGTTGACAAGGGGAGGCAGCAAGGGGGAGGGTGTCATGGGTGCTATACAGCTCTTTCTCTGCATTCACTATTGGCTCGTCTTCCCAAAAATAATGTATTGATTCATTTCTGAGTGGCTTAAAACGCTCTTAATTTACTGTAAAGTTACTTTTAAATGGGAGACTTTTGGAAATCCTGAACTTTTCTCAGGCTGTTCATCTGCATCTGCTTCTTTGAAGTGCCTTCTCTCTACTTCCAGTTTTTCAAAACACTCATTTTGCCTAAATGGCGCCACGTGATTCCTTGATGGCAGCAAGTTTCTGCTAATGAGCCCTCCAAGCTTGATTGGTTCTTAGGAGAATCACAGCCATACTGAAGTACTCCTGAAGTCACGTGTTTCCCTCAGCATAAAATTCTGAAGCTGTTGCTGATATGATCTAACCATAGTTTTGAACACATGTCTGTACATTTTTTTCATATGTAATCATAACTACCTGAATGCCAGTGAAAGTTAACTTTGTATGGTGATGGTTTAGATTATGGAAAGAGAGCTCATTAAAGCTCAGAGCACATCTTAAATGTGCCTGAATCCATCAACAGAGGGAAAGAGGCAAGGGATGTCTAGAAAAGGTGCCACTGAGAGGAAGCGGTGCCCACAAAACAGGGAAAGAGGAAGCTGGCCTCTCCCTTGAGGGTATCTCCTGAGGTGTGTGGACAGTGGGAGAACAGGAGATGCAGCCAGCATGATGTGTCTAATAAAAGACACACTGCTTAAAGCTGGGACCCTGAGGAGACAGAACCATGCATCAATTAAAAGACAAAATGAACAGAAACCCTATTATTATAAGGAGTTTCAAGAAATTAGTATTTTCAAGGCATGATGTACTACCAAAGAAAAAGGGTTTTCCCGGAGAGATCGTGATTTCTGGCTGCTTCTCACAGAAATTGGAAGCCTGAATTCATACTACTTCACAAACCCATTATTCAGTCTATGTGTATCTCATTTAGGACCTCTGGTATAATTGATCCATTTATGTATAAAGGAACCAGTCTTTAGACCATACCTTAGACTGCTACTGCATATATATATAAACTTCCAATACATAACATCTCCCAAAAGAAGCCATACTGCACAAACTCACAAGTCCATGAGTAAGAAACACAGGAGCAGCAGATGGCAGTCGGAGAGCTACAGACTGAGATGTAGGAATTATGAGACACAGTAAAGCAGGTGTGTGGAAGATTGACATGAGTCGGAACTTAAATGAGGATGAAGCCAACTTGAAACACACTGATTTTCCATAAATGCAAAGCACAGTTCCATTTAAAATTCAATGCACAGCTATAGTCACAGAGTGACAATTAGTAAATTTCCAGAGATCTATAAAATTACCATAACATAGAAGAGTGTCAAAGAGATCCCGAAATACAGGGGTTATATACCGAAATACAGAAATATTAGGGGTTATAACAGATTGGATGAGAGGAGGTTAGAAGATGAAAACAGGAGAGGGTTTGAATTCTTTGTCTTTAGAATTAATGGAAAACACAAGTTCATAGAATCAGAACTGAAACAAGATACATTTTTTAAAAATTGTGGTACATTTACACAATGGAATACTACTCAGCAATTAAAAACAAGTAAATCATGAAATTTGCAGGCAAATGGTGGGAACTAGAAAAGATCATCCTGAGTGAGGTATCCCAAAGCAGAAAGACACACATCACTTATAAGTGGATATTAGACATATAAGATAAACATACTAAAATCTGTAAACCTAAATAAGCTAAGCAAGAAGGAGGTAAGATGCTCAATCCTCAGAAAGACAAATGGGATGGACATCGGAAGAGGGAGAAAACAGGGAACAGGACAGGAGCCTACCATAGGGCCTCTGAAAGACTCTACCCAGCAGTGTGTCAAAACAGATGCTGAGACTCATAGCCAAATGTTGGGCAGAGTGCAGGGAATCTTATGAAAGAAGGGGGAGATGGAAAGACATGGAGGGGACAGGAGCTTCACAAGGAGAGCAACAGAACCAAAAAGCCTGGGCCCAGGGGTCTTTTCTGAGACTGATACTCCAACCAAGGACCATGCATGGAGATAACCTAGAACCCCTACACAGATGTAGCCTATGGCAGCTTAGTATTCAAGTGGGCTTTTTAGTAAAGGGAACAGGGCTTGTCTCTGACATAACTCAGTAGCTGGATCTTTGATCACCTCCCCCTGATGGGGGAGCAGCTTTACTAGACCACAAAGGAAAACAATGCAGACAGCCCTGATGAGACCTGATAGGCTAGGTTCAGATGGAAGGGGAGGAGGTCCTCCCCTATCAGTGGACTGGGGGAGGGGCATGGGAGGAGAAGAGGGAGGGAGGGCAGGATTGGGAGGAGGGACGAGGGAGGAGACTACAGCTGGGATACAAAGTGAATAAATTGTAATAAATAAGTAAATAAAAATTTTTAAGTTTAAAATATTCTATATCCAAATCCAACTTATTGAAATTTCAGAAACCCAAAATACCACTTAAGAACAGAAAGTAATGAAAATATTTTAAGCCTAGTCCAACCCTCTCCCCAAAAACAACAACAAACAAAACCTATGAGCATATGAGCCATCGGAACAGTGGTGACTCTGGGTTCACTTACCATCAGGCCTTTAATAAGAAAACAGAAGAAACACAACTGCAGAGGGATAACTGAATAGCAGTACCTCAGAAGGAAATCAGCAGGCAAATCTAAACAAACAGTGACTGGGGAAGAATAGAACCATGTTTTGTGTGGTTATATAATAGAAATAAAATGTGAAGCAATGCTTTACTCAAAAGAACTTGATTGTAAAACCTAAGTCCCTGTGCTGTTCAGGAAGCATGTGAAGATATTAATTTGCTTGTAAGTTAGTGGATGCCAATGAAAGAATGAAAAGATTCTAACTACAGATCAGAAAAATATGAGATTAAGAAACACAGGACAACAGAAAGTGGGGGTTGGGGGAGAAGGAATAAGCAGAGAAGGGAAGGAAAAGATTAAAAACTTGAAGTGAGATGATGAAATCAAATCTCAATTATAACATACACACAGGGCTCCACTAACAAATACTAAAGATTGTCAGCTTGAACTTTGCGCTGCTTGAGAAGGACATGTTCAGAGTGGGAAGGTTCAGGAAGGGTGTACCTCAAAAGTAAAGAAAAGTGTGTCAGATAAAAACCAACTGAAACCTTCATATTCAAGTAAATGCATTTTAGGCTGACATAAATGAAGGCTGCTACAGAATGACAAAACATCCAGTTGTCTGAGAAGATACAAGACTTGAAATGTCATGTGTGTGTCCTTTGTGTACACTCAAAGGACATGTCGTACCAACGCTGACATAAGTCCATCCAACTCTGTATTTAAAATGTTCAACACACTTTTCTCAGTGACTGAAACATGAAACAGACTGAAAAAAGTTAACATTGGAGGACTTGAGTAATTATACACAATTTGAAATTTTACTAATTTGTGTGTGTGGGTGTGTGTATACATATAAATAAGCTAAACTAATCCAAGCAAAGTATCATGATGAAAGCATTCCTAATAGGCCTAAATGACTCTATTTTCAGACCTTCATATCTCTGCAGTAAGAAATGAAAGATTTTAGGTGAAGAATGGCTGACTTTGTAAACGATGTGTGTCCATTCAAAGTGTCTACAGAAAAATCATTTTAATAAGAGCTTAGAAAGCGTCCTGAAGGATACACACAATACCATTTTCATAAATAAACAGGAAGCAGCCAACATAACTTTTAATTTTGATAATGCCTTAGAAAATGTGCTATGTCTAATACTAATGCTAACAGCAATTACTGAAAATAAGAAAGAAATGTAACACAACTAACAAACATCAAACAAGCCTGATTTTAACATTCTTATGAACATCAGGAGCCAACAGCATAAACAGAATTTATCCCAGTTGACGTATAGATGAAATACAATACCAAGAAGATGATCTCAACACTTGCAGAATGTGCTCAGTACAACCCCAGCTGTGTGTGAGGAAGAAGAGACTGGAGAGTTACTGAAGCAGACCTGAACTGTAAGATAACTTTAAGCTTTAAATTTTTATCACTTATCAAAAATCATAAATGTGGAACATTAAAGATACTGATGGGCTCTTGGCAAGCTAAACACTGGCACAAATTAGTTTCACATAAAGAATTGCACATAGTGTGAAACTCTTTTTGACAGAGTTAACATTAGAGATCAGCAGAGAAACAGTAAATGGTTCCAGGACTGTGGGTCATCAATATGAAAGAAATGTAAATGGATCCATGCCCAACCCAACAGGAGAAAATCCACACCTGCGTGATTTCAAGACTGAAACTGGGGAGCATAAAGCTGTAACTCTTAGAAGATAATCTTGTGCTTTGAGGAAAAGGGAAGATTTCCTTACTGATACAGGGAGGAAAAAACTTAAACAACTATTGACAATTCCGTCTATGTTAAAGGGGATATTTGTTCTGCTCCTCAAAATATACCTTGAGGGACAGATAACTGTCATGTATAAAACATAGTAATTATACTATTATCACATATCTAATATTAGTATAGGTGAAATTCCTATAAATTTAGAGCTAATAGAAAAACATACAAAAACTCAAATATATGTTTCTTGTGTGGAGAGTCACACATACCAGAGGTTTTAGACAAGGAAATTTTAGCCAGCATTTAAATCTGGGCTGGGATGTTTTTGGTTTGATTTCAAATGTTATTCTGGGAGCCTGTACTATTCTGAGGCCTTCCCTTGGTGTATCCACACTTTGACACTTGGTCTCTTTCTAGAGATACATGTGTGCATCTGACATTGATGTGTGTAGCCAGATAACAAAGGACACATGAGGATCATTCAATACAATGTGTGACCTGTTTACAGGCCCAACAGCCTATTGTTTAATACTTAAAGAAAATATTCAGCATCTGAGTTTGTTTAAGACATGAAATTCTGTTGGGTCTATCACATGATATGGATAACCTGATTGCTGGGTACAATTTCAATTAGCAAGATGATAAGATGCTAATCCCATTCAGCAAGTCAAGGACGGGTGTCCTTGCCAGCCCGGTGAGATGCCGACAAAACCACTGGGAACCAGCAATGTAGTTGAGCACGTAAAGAACATGTCGCCGACATTACTAATTCGCTATGACCAAGTATTTAAAACAGTATCAACTCATTCCATATCACTGGTTGGGAACCCACTTTAGGTCAGGTCCATGGAGGGAGGATGAAGGTGTGTGGTTCTTTGTAGAGATTGTGTGGCACAGACACAAATGTGTCTTCAGACTGATGCACACCTCAAATGAAAGAAAGCAGGGGACAGAGGCCAAGCCCTTTCTGTTGTTTAAGAGAAGCTCTACATTTAGAAGAACTGTGCTCCAACCGTAAAACAAGAGAAACTTAGACCATCGGGGGGCAGAACTGTGCAGCTCATGCGGGAGACCAAAGATGGTGTTGTCTTCATGCTTTTTGAAGAATTCGAAGGTACTTCAAGCTTAGTCTGGAAGAGTTTACTTTTCACTTTCTATGCACAGTTACAATGAATCATCTCAACATAATGAAAGATGCTAAAGAGAAATGCTTCATCTGCAGATGGTACTTGTAGTAACCGCCAGGCCATGCCTACTGTCGTCTGCCTTTTCAATAAAAAACTCTTGATTCTTAAATGTCAAGTAGATGCGAAGATAATAAAATATTCTAAGATCTAAAGAAGGCTGTGGTAATAAACAACCACCAATCAATTTGTAATATCCTGTTTCTTTTCCTGGCTCCTGAGACACCAAGCAAAGACCTCAAGATTGTACCTATTTTCAGAATACTTTCAAAATGAACCCTAAAACATCACAGCATGGATTTAAATGCTGGCTATCCTTTCTTTGTCTACTATTTTCTTTGGATGGCCAAATTTGAATTGACCACTGCTCTGCTTCAAGAATAAATATTTTATTTCCTGCTCACAAATCCAGCTGAAGTGACGTGGAAGAGTGTGTGATAGAAACCACGTGTAGCCTTGAGGGCATAAACAGGGATATACAGACACAATGAGGATTATCATAGCCCCCAGAGTTGGTTTTCCAGACAGAGGATGGCTTGCCTAAAATGCACAAGATACTGAGTTCCGCCCTTGGCACCGTAAGTAAATAAGTAGATAAACAGTAGAGAAGAGCTGGTCTTTAGTACAATAAGGACTGGAGCTCCAAATTACAGCTACAAATATTTAGTGCATGACAGCTCTGTTCTCAAGAAGAATACAGAGAACATTAATGCATTTAGCAAAGATGAGTATATCTAAGGACAAACAAATAATGTGAGATAAAGTAAAAGCAAAGAACTGAGTAAAGAAGGAGATTGGCAAATTTTCAGCCACTCAAAGCCTGTGCATTGGTTGGCACTATGAGCAGAAGAAGCTTCCTGGTGACAGATGAAGCTTGTAGGGGCCATTGGCATGGGGACCGTCCACTCTTAGGTGCCGTCATAGAGTCAGTCACTCAAGCTTTCTCAAGATCCTTGTTACTTTCATTTAACCATTTGCTCTTCTTAACCCTTCAAGAGATTATTGCTTCATGCAATAAGAGCCAATAGCCATATGAATCTGGATTATGACAACAGAGAGGGCACATGAGGCAAGACCTGGTGCTGAGCTCACTGTAAGATGTGCTGTGAGCTTGAGGGGGTGTTGGCATCTATCAGCAGACTACAGAATTGCCAAGACAACCAACTGTGGACTCTTAAGATAAAGACATGAGCAGACTGTTGGACAGACATTGTATGCCGAAGATGCCTTCGAAGCATCTAAACAGTCACAGATAATTGTTTTGAATATGCTTGTGACTAAAGCAGTTTAAACGTTAGTGATTTTTGTGACTTCAGCATGCAGTGCTGCCTATAGATGGAAATTTTATCTGAAATGACCTGGGGTTGCACATGTCATTTACTTGGAAATGCTCACATTACATAGCTCGGAAGATCTTCTTTCCTGGATCACGTTTGCAGGTTCATCACTGCAAGCTGATGAAAGGAGATACAGATTTAAAAAAAATAAATAATTGAGCAAACCAAAAGGATTGTTGAATTTCATACCATACAATAATAGCATTCATCTTCCCATAGTATGTTTGCATAGATAATGAAGAGGAAGCGAAAGCACATCTCGAGAGATAGTCTTTTCCTCTCATACTTGTATTTTTCACTGGGCTTGATATAGGATATGCAAAGAGCTACACTGGGTTTACTTATGCATGAGCACTCTGCATTGGACATGTCCTTGAGCACACAGTGTGCATGCAGGGGTATATACAGAGGTGGTCTCTGCCACAGGAATACCACCTATATGACTTACTCTGCAAAAATAAGGATTTTTGTTTATAGGCCAAAGATGTGATTTCTCTCAAATTGATGTAAAAGAAGTCTGTGCAGCTGAATTATACAAACGGGTAATCGTGAGCCATGTACAGCTAGCCAACCTTTATTTAATTACAACTAATTAAATAGCATTTAAAATTAAGTTCTTCCTTCATGTGATCTGTGTGTCCCATGCCCCACAGCCCAATGGCTGATGCCTACAGCACTGGATGGTGCCAATGTGCATCTTTTCACCATTACAGGAAGTCGACTAGAGAAGCAAACCCATGCTACCTCCTGTTTTTACACAACGCTGGGAAAAAAAGAATGAGTTTTGGATTTTGAAATGATTGAAAACTGATCAAAAGAAGAATATTTTAGAACACATGAAACAGCTTCAAACACAGAATTCAAGGTCCTTAAATCAGTTTTAGTAAGCATAAGCATGCCTGTTTCCTTATGTGTTGTCTGTGTTTATATCTGCCATAGCAAACGGAACAGCCTGCACAGTCAAAATATTTTCTGTGTGGCTCCCTTGAGGAGTTTGCCAACCCTTGAGCTAAAGGAAGGAAAATAGCAGTGTGACAAATTGTTTTAATAGAGACTATTCTGAGCAACTTAGGGAAATGAAATGAATGAAGAGAGTGTTTCCAGAGCTTCGCCGATTTGCTTGCATTTTAGACTTCGTAATCTATGTCCCTGGCAATGTGGCCTTTGTCACGCGTGCTCGGGGCCTCATTGAGTCCTCAGCTGTCTTTGTCTCCCTGTGATTCCTTTAAGTACTCTAACATTTATAAGCCATTCCTATTTATAGGCCACAGTCTTCTCTAGGGTCCAAAGTCAAATTAAGTTCTCTCCAAGGTTTGGCAATGTGAAACAAGGAAATGTACTGACCCTCTTGACAGCAATGTGGGTTATCTCTTTTAACCTTCTCTTCAGCAAATGGTGGAGACCAGAAAGACTCTTTTACAGTAGGAGCTGCTCTAACCCAGCGTCATTGTCCTCTCCCTGTTGCCGTTTCATGGAGCCGACACACCGTCCTTTATTGGGCCAAGCTTAAGTACAAGCCAGAATTTCATCAACTCATTCCTGGTCAAAACTTCTGTAGAGCTATTTCAGCGGATCTGTGCAGGCTCAGGGCTGCAGCTTCTGTTGAGCCGTGATGAAGTGCTCTAAAGCACCCAACCCAACTAATTTAATGACATCAACAAATGAGAGAGGAAAAGAAGAAACCCTTCTCTTCCCCCCCCCCCCTTACAAGGAGTTTATTCCTTCATTTTGTTTTTCTAGACTTAGGAAAAGGTCCAATGCAGGGCTTTGTCCTGTATTGATTCTTGCTTGTCGCCTCATGCAGGAGAATTCACATTTGAGACAGAGAATCATGCTACACTTGCAAAATACCTTTTAAAATTTATTGATTGATTGATTGATTGATTGATTTATTACAATGTATTCACTTTGTATCCTAGCTGTAACCTCTCCCTGGTCCCCTTCCAATCCTGCCCTTCCTCCCTTTTCTTCTCCCATGGCCCTCTCCAAGTCCACTGATAGGGGAGGTCCTCCTCCCCTTCCATCTGACCCTAGCTCATCAAGTCTCATCAGGACTAGCTTCATAGTCTTCCTCTGTGGCCAGGGAGCCTTTCTTAATCATCATGAACCCTCAACCAGTAACATGTGTGCCAATGTATTAGCTTTGATGTCTGAAAGGCCCTTTGAAGGGTACCCCAAAATTAAATGAGGCAGACATGTGCTGACTTGTAAAGGCATAGTAAATGTCAATGGAAGAATATCATAGTCTGCTGATGTCTGCTGTACAGTTCCTTTAACTGCTACATGTTTGAGGAATTTTCTAAGAAAATATTGGAGAAAAAGGCCCTAGAAGTACATTTCGTTTAATCCTCAAATTCCTCAGCGTTTCCACTAAGCATGACTGACTTCAAAGGAAAGGCTGAGCTGCACAGATTTCCTGAGGAGGGATCAAACTCAGACCCAGATGTAAATCTCAGCTCAGGTGTGTGTGTGTGGGTGTGTGGGTGTGTGTGTGGGGGGGGGGGTTGTACATGCAAGAGAGAGAGAGAAGGGGAGGGGAGAGGGAGCTGGTTTCCCCCTCACTGTTCTGCGTATTGGCTCTCCTTGGAGTAATCCGCATTAACAGCTAAAGCTTTGAGACTGGAAAGCAGCCTCCAGCCTGGTCCTTTTTCACTATGTACTACCTGTCTTTCTGCACCTTTGGGTTCAGGAGCATCTTGTGTGACTTGAAAGACTTTCCTGATGGCTGAATGGAACCCAGGGTCTCCCATATCCCACCTGGGGATGTGACTGATTTCCTCCCCAACCCCGACACAGTGTCCAGTGACCCATGGATTGATCAGAAAGTGTCATGAAGCCAGATTGACTTTGATAAATGCTGCAGCCTTTTTTATTTTGTTGTTGTTTTGTGTTTTTGTTTTGTACCTATGTCCTTCTAAGTCTATTTTTAAAATGCTTATATTCTCAGTTGTCTGTGACTTACAACTGCTGGGCCAAAAAAAAAAAAAAAAAAAAAAACAGAGTAAACCTACATTCACTATGTTCCTCATCTAGAAGCAAGGAGGTCCCTTTCTGAATGAAGCGAAACTACATAGCTTAAAAAAACCATTTCAAGCCCTGTGAGAACTTACTGAATATGCATCTATGAAGTAAGTACAGTAAAATGTCTGCAGAGGCTGAAGTCATCATACGCCATTGTTCACTTCCTCTTACCATCACAGAATACAGATCAGGACTTTTAAAATAGTTCAGCTATGGTTCTGAGGCCTTGAAAGACCTTGAGTGCAGGGGCCACATCTGAGAAGGGCCTTTGTGCCCCATAACAACATGGCATACGGAGAAGACAAATAGGCGGATAAAAAGAAAAGCATGCACAGGGTCTGGCTCTGCGAGCCTGTCCTTGTAACTAATCCACTCCCACTCTGACTAAGGCCCCCACCTTGGTAATCCAAACACTATATTAGGCTTCACCTCCCGACCCTGTGATACTGGAAGGGACCTTCTGACTCACAAATGTAGGGAACACGTGAAAGCTAGAGCAGAGGCAGCCTCTCCCCGCGGCTCGCAGGAATATGCCACTCTCTCCACTGGGGGATGTGTGGTCACCAGATCTCAGCACTGATCTGTCCTTTGCTAACTTCTTATTTAAGATTTTCTCAGTGATCACCACACTTTTATTTCTTCTTGGATTACTCTGCCTGAGTTTACAGTGTCTCAGTGTTAGCAATGTGAAGTCAGATCCTTATAACAGAATTAGACTGTAAGACGTCAGGACATAGCTCAAACTTTGGTTAGAATGTGGATGAAATGCCACCAGTTGTTCTTATTTACTGTTATTTATTTTCTTGAATGCTTATTTCTATCTTTAAAAGAAAAAGATCAACTAGCCATTTACTTTTGGGGGGATTTATTTATTTTCATCTTATGTACATGTGTGTATGTATGTATATGCACATGTGCCTGGTGCCCTAGAAGCCAGAAGAGGATACTGGGGTCTCTAGAAGGGAAGTTACAAATGACTGTGAGCGTCCATGTGGGTGCTTGGAATGGAACCTGGGTCCCCTGAAAGAGCAGCAGATGTTCTAACCTTCTAAGCCAGCATCTCTCCAGCCCTCCATTTTTTCTGACTAATGAATTTTAAAATATAAATTTTATAACTGTTTTACCATTATTTTAGCTGACTATGATTTTCAAGGTATCAAGACAATCCATACAAACTTTTGAACTTACCCACTAAATCTTTGCCGTTGGCATGCTGCTTTTACTTTATTTTCCAAAGGATGACACACATAGACTTAAGACTCCACTTCTGCAGAAAAGAAACAATTACTGGCTGTAATAACACGTAGTGGGCTTAAGTTTTCAGTAGAACAATTGTTTATACTTACTCAGACAAATGATCTAGCCAGCATATTTAATAACTTCTGTAACGCTTGGTTCTAAAACTTGGCTGGTGTAATACATTAAAGGAATTAGATTTCATTTCATTTAGAAGTACATTAATGCCAGGGAAATTTGAAAATGTAGTCAAGGGCTGCAGAGGCTAAAACCAGGAAAAGCAAACAGCAGTAATTGGTAGAGATCCTTTTGCACAGCTTTATGCTTAAATGATGAACTTGACAGCCACTGACATCTGGTAAGCTCACATGCAAACTATTTGCTTTCCGTAGACTGGCACACATGCTCGTTCTGACTCTGAGCAGATTATGGGAATCCCTATCATAAGACTAAAACCCAAAAGCCTGACCCACTGATGACACCATATCTAAAGTTGATGTTTGATCTTGTTTCCAGTAAAGATCTTCATTAAGATAATTGCCTCTCACTTGGCCAGGTGGATTAATCTGAGTTTTTGAAGAACCCAAACGGTTAGTTATCTCGATGATAAAGATTCACTTCTTTATAGAGCATCTCACAGCTGGACACACTATCAAGGATCATTAAACAGCAAGAGATTGACTGGTGCCCCCCCCCCCAAGATATGCTCACATCCTAAGTTCTGATAGTCTTTCAATATTAAGTCATATGGAAACAGGTTTTGATTCTCAAGGCATTACGTGTGTGGAGGTCAGAGAACAACTTTTCCTTTCACCCTTACGTAGTTTTCCAGGACTGAGCTTTGATCAGGCTTATCCAGCCAGCACCTCTACCCTTTGAGCCATCTTGCCAATCAGGGCAGTGGCCTCTTGCCAACTTTTTGTTATTTCGTATAACTCTCCACCCTCGTGATAGCCTTCTCCTGACCTGCATCCTTGCCCTGATGTTTGAAGAAGCTGACTGCAGCCTTTGAAGACCTGTGCTTCTGAAGGCCCTCATCAGGTTTTACCCTGAGGCTTATGTGGAGATTTGCCACACACAAGGTGGAGGCGTTCGTGAACGTCTTTGTAACTATTAGCTAGCCCTACCTGGCACTGATGAATGGGATCCATTTGTGGATCCCTGTCTTTAAAGACCACTCATTGCAAATTTGCTGTGGAAAGGCTTCTGACGAGTTATGTTTATAAGCTGCACAACAGACTTGATCATCTCTCCATGAATATCTCACCAGTCATACCTCAGATGGTATAGGAAAGAGGCTGAAGCACACACATCATATGTAAAATAATTGAGTGAGTTTTAGCGGAGTCATAAGCTACCTTAAAATTTTTATGATTTAAGTAAATAACAGGTGTTATATTGTCAGGTGACCATGGTGGCTGGTTGAGGAATAGCTTCATCTACCTGTTTGGAAGCTGGGACAGTGGGAGTGATTGGGATTTATGTCTCTAACAGTCTAGCTCAGATTTTCCAACACCTGGTCTCTATAGACCTCTCATTGCTTGTGCTCTGATGTGGCAAATAGTCACTTCTGTCACAATCCAAACAAACTGGAATGCTAGCACACATTCAAGAAATGACAAAACAGTTCCTAATGCTTGATATAAAAATCTGCAAAGGGACTAAGGTCTCTCTTTTAGCTATACATGTTTTCCTGGCTATTTTTATGTCAACATGAAACAAGCTAGAGTCATCTGAGGGGAGGGAACCTCAGCTGAGGAAATGCCTCCGTAAATTGGGCTGTGGGCAAGCCCAATCATTTCCTAGTTAGCAATAAGAAAGAGCAAGCCAGTAAGCAGCACCCCTTCGTGGTCTGCAGCAATACCTGCCTCCAGGGTCCAGCCCTGTTGAGTGCCTGTCCTGACTTCCCTCAGCAATGGACTCTAACGTGAAACTGTAAGCTGAAACAAACCCTTTCCTCCCCAGGTTTCTTTGGTCATGGTGTTTTACCACAGCTATAGAAACCTTACTAAGCTATACAAGATGCTTAATTTTGTTTCTCCACTTAACTGAGTCACAGGGTGCAAAGACATTCAATCAAACATTATTTGGGTGTCTCAGCTGATCTCTTTCAAGATGATATTAATATCTGAATCTGTAAATTGATAGAAACAGATTGTCTTCCCATAAAATTTAGCAAGAACAGAAAGGACGAGGTGAAGAAGGTCCTGACTGGGAAAGCTGAGACAATTGATCTCACCAGCCTTCTGAAACACAGGAACATCGGCTCACTCTGAGTCTCAAGCCCATTGACTTCTGACCTAGACCTTTGTCCCTTTGGTCCCCCTTGTTCTTGCACCATCAGGCCCATTTTGGAACTGCACATTGGCTCACTGAGCTCTCTAGCCTGTCCATCACAGATCCTGAAACCTACAGTCTCCATAAACCATAAGCCAGTTTCCTATAAACATAAATAAATAGATAGATAAATAAATAAATGCTCATTATCTGATCCTGACACAAAAGTAATACAAAATAGATAGTAGAGATGTGAAGTCATTGTCATAACTAAGCTTGACCATAGGGTTTGTAGACCTTTGGGAGCCATATTCTGAGGAATTCTAGAATGATGTAAGCAGAATTTAATGAATGATTCTAAAGATACTTCAGCAGACCAGAATGCTGATTGAAATGAAGAAAATAAAACCCAAGTTCCCGAAGCATCAGATGGGAGTAAGAACTCTGTTAGGGTACAGGCATTTGTGTTACATGCTAAAAAGACCTGACTACCTTTTGCCTAGCACCTGCAATTTTTCAGTAAGGCTGAATTCAAAAGTAATGGATGAATTAACGTGGTGGGCAAGATGTATAGCATTAAAGCTGTGCCGTGGTTATGGCTAGCTGCTTTTAACCAAGTTTATAGTAAGAGTCACAAGCAAAAAGCAGAGCAGAAGGGTGTGGAAAATATGCAGCATGGCCTGGAAAGGAACATGGACACATTTAAAGTTGTAGGCAAAGAAAGTGCCAACAAGACACCCATAGCTGTTAAAAAGTTAAGTGCCATTAGCAAGAAGCCATGTGCTTCCACATCAAAACAAGGAAGGTGTCACAGGCTCCAAGGATATGAAAGTTTCCTTTTAAAGGGATAGTTTCAAAGATATCCTGATAGAAAATGACTGACTAAGAATGTATTTTCTTGGTTTCAGCTGTTCAGGCACTTAGCACAACCATGGCCCATGTTGGTCCAGATTTCTTGAGCTGGCAACAGATCTTGAAGGCATCTTCATGGAACAGGCTTCCCAAAATGCAGAATTCAAGTTATGGGATTATGTAGTCCTATATCCAAAAATTTCAGGAAAGCTGGCAAAACTAGAGTATGTGTCTCCTATGACATCCCCTCTAGGAGACCATGAGAGACTGACCCATGAGGTTGTGAGCGTAAAACCTGGGCTTCGGAGAGGACCCCCAGATGTTGAAGGTGTGAGGAACATGGGATACCTTCTGAGGAAAGCTGATGTTCCTGAGTAAGTCTGCCTAAGGAGGAAAACAAATGTGCTGCAGGCAACAGGACCCTGGGTGAAGAACTGCCTGAGATGGTTGGAACCCATATCATATCACCCTGTGCCTGAGATAATGGACATGTGATCACAGGAAGTCATGTTTGCACTGTTAGGTTTGCTTTTGTTCAACCTTTCCTTACTATCCTCTCATACTTACACATACACACATGCACACGCACGTACGTGCGCACACACACACATTCTTCAAAAAATTACCTGAGTGGTCAGGTTGCATAGTACTTTGCAGACTTCAAGCAGAGTACTGGTCCTTTAGACAAGCCCAGGCTTCAAGCACAAGTCTCATTTACCTGATGCAAAACCAGGACAAGATGCTGAAATGAAACATTGTCTTCCTGCTTTCAGTTTACTGGTGGTCACAATATGGTGATAAAAGCAAGTGAGAGGGCTAGGCTCTGACTCCATTGTAGTGTGCTTGCTTAGTATGCCAGAAAGAAAGAAAGACAGAGAGAGAGAAAAGAAAGAGAGAAAGAGAGAGAAAGAGAGAAAGACAGAGAGAGAAAGAAAGAGAAAGAAAAAGAAAGAAAGAAAGAAAGAAAGAAAGAAAGAAAGAAAGAAAGAAAGAAAGAAAGAAAGAAAGAAAGAAAGAAAGAAAGCAAGCAAGAAAGAAAAGACAAAGATAGGAAGACCTTAGCTCCGGCTCAGTGGGTAGAGTGCTTCACCAGCATGCACAAAGCCTCAGGTTTGATCATCAGCTCCACATAGACCAAGTGTGACAGTGCATGCCTATAACCCCAATATTTGGAAGATACTGGCAGGAAGACCAGAAACTCACAATCACTGTTAGCTACCTAGATAAGACTCTGTTTCAAAAAATAAAAATAAATAACAACTTGACAATGGACAGACAGACTCTCAGAGATAAGGGTGCCTTCCAAGATGTGCAGTGCCTTGCTAGGGACTCGTGACAGTCCAAGTCTGAAAAGTATGACTTCAACAGAGAGCAGGGCTGCCTTGTCCCTTCCCCACTCACCCCGTCTCTCTTCCTCTGCCTTCTTCTGTCCAAGTATCATAGACTGGCTTTCAAGATACAGGTTTTAGACCTCAGGCTCCCTAGTGCTGGGGTTAGATACATAGGCTCTGTGCCCACTTCTGGTCTCTTCCATGATAAACTTTGCAGATGTTCAGGCTGGCCAACATATGATTATTGAAGGCAAAAGCACCAAGAAAAAAAAACTGCTATATGTTCAACCCAGGACCCTTGATTTCATTTTCCTCTCTAATTTCAAAGAGACTTTTTTTCAAACTGAACCTCATCAAGAATAATTAATTTGGGGAACCTAGCATACTTTAAATTTTGAAATCAGCTTGATTTCATATACAGACATGGTGGCTTAACACAACTGTAAATTCAAACGTTAATAAGCCACACTCCACCATCATTTTCTGTGACCACAGTTTATAGAAGTGTTGTCTTACAAGGCAGTTTCCTTAAAACACATTGAAGTGGCTATTTAATTATTCCATGAAGTCATTTCTCAAGCATTACACTGCAGTCCTGTTACCTTAATTGCCTTTAGCTGTGACTGTGCTTTAAAGAACAGTTCCATTTATCACGGCTGCCACAAATACAAGTGACGGTCCCCCGTGGGAATGCTGAGGCTAATTTGTTTGCCTTTTCCCCTTCTAAAACAGATCTTCATTAAAAGTAACTCAAGACATTTACAGTAATTGAGACCAACAGTTTTCTTAATTCTATGTTTACTTCAATTCCACATTGTTTCTACCTTCCCTGGTAGGGGCCTCTTTAGCCTGTATGTGAGTGTGTGTGTGTGTGTGTGTGTGTACATATATGTGTGTGTTAATATGTTCATGCAGCTCTCCATGTGCCACTTCTGCTCTTATGTTGTGCTGACATTAAAATTAGAACTCTAGAATACCATCAAAAGATGTAAAGGTGAACCATTTAAATCGTACAGACCTACAGACTGTGTTGGGTAGGCTGTGGGACTCTGTGGTCAATTCTCCAGTGACGCTGAGCTCATGACCTTGCTGTGTGATGCACACTTGTGGTAACATCTTGAAGTCATTTTACAGGAATGAACTTATTTGAAGGGGCCTTAAGTTAGTCCTTCAGCTTTGTACAAAACACGAGTTATTTGGTATGTAATTGCTTGGGGTTAATAGAAGAGTAAACATAAGGAAAACATTGTTCATTCTCTACTCTGGTTAGTATTAATGATCTTCATAATTTTGAAAGCATCTTGGGTAATGGGGCCATTGTTTAATAGTGTAAAATAGAATGAGATGTAAAGCTGCAAATACAGGCTGTTTAATATTCTGAAAACCAGAGTGTAGGAGGGAAGCTTATGTGGTAAAGGGAAGCTCAGGGGTAAAATGTAGATTTTACTGTGTGAGGTCCTAGGTTCAGTCTCCAACACCCCAATATTTTAAAAAAGATTTATTTATTCAGAACATAAGACATTTTATTAAATATTTTTAGGTTTTAAATTTTTTATATATATGGATTTTGAGTATGTATGTACATGCCTGGTGTCCAAGAAGACCAGAAGAGGGCATAAGATCCCCTGGAACTAGAATGAAAGATGATCCTCAGTTTCCATATAGATCCTCTGGAAGAACAGCCAGTGCTTTTTTATAATTTATATTATATTTTATAAATTTTAAATAAATTATAGATATAATTTTATGCATATGAGTGTTTTGCCTGAATCTGTGCACCACTTGTATGCAGTGATCAGAGAGGTCAGAAGAATGTTTCAGATTCATAGGAACTAGAATTACAAAGAGTTGTGAGCTGTCATGTTGGTGCTGGGAACTGAACTTGGGTTTTCTGCAAAAGCATCTGGTGCTCATAACTGCTGGGCCATCTCTCTAGTCCCACATAAGGACCTTTAGCAATAAACCTCAGGATGAAATTATTAGGGAATAAGAAATTACCAAAAATAAAAAATAGAAGATCTGTATTATAGATCTATAACCTTTAGTTGATGTTAACCTATGCTAACATCAGAAAATCAGAACATCAGAGTGGTAACTATGACGATTGGAGCTTAGAGAATGAGCACGTTCCACCCATCTGTGCTTTACCAACGTGTGAAGAGATGACTTCCTGGCGTCATCTAGACAGAAATTGTGAAGATCTTCTACCTTACAAATACACAGAACATCTTGAAGGAAGTCTTTCAGAGTTAGATTTTTTGGCTTTGGAAACATTTTCCAAGAAGTAAAAAGGGCATTGGCAACCCAATGGCCTGTGTTTTCATGCTGGGACAAAATCAAATAGTAAGCTGGTAACTTAGATCAATGGTACCTAAAGTTTTCAATTTTAAGCCCCTAAAATTGTATACTTTCATCCTCACTCAAAGCTTTTTTTTAAAATTATGGAATTATTAGACTGACATCTATGTTCATACAAATAAAGATATAGCATATATAAATATATTTCAATTGTGATAAACATGGAAATTGGAAAAGTAACATTTAGTCATGTTTGCTAGTGCTTCAAATTAACTCAGTGCTCCCACGATAAGAACACATGTTTGGATAACCTCCATAGTGAACACGTGCATTTGGACAGCCTTTATAATTGGTTTGACATTGTAATACAGACCTCATAATCAGATTCTAGCATTAGACTTTTTTTAAATTCCTGATTTTAATGGCTATTGCCATCCTCCAAAATTTCCTCTCACAGATTTGAAAATCCAAGTGGAAAAGGAATTTTCCCTGTGGTAACGACATCAAACACCTGTTATTTATTCCTAGGCACTGGTCGCAAAGGTTAGCCTGTATAATTCATGATTAGCTTTTAAGTACCCTGCGAATTCTGATGGCTTCCAGCTCTCATTAATATCCTGCATACTTGATACAAAGGTCATTAGACATAGAGGAAGTAAATCTATATTTCAAACACCCAATATTTGAAAACCGATTCTTTTATGATAGGGAAGAGGAATGTCAAGTCTGCAGCTTCGTTTTGTTTACCATGCCCATTGTTGCTAACATTGTCCTCTGTCACTTTGCAGAGGTTTTCTCCACTTAGTGACATTTGCTTGTTTGAAATAGATCAGTTAGCCTGTAAGTTCTCAACCCAGGTACATGTGAAGTGGGAGTGTTGTAGATGGAAACTGTTACCTAAACAAGAGTGCCACTGTCCACCCCTAAGGTCACAGATGGAGATTTTAACACACTATCTGTTATTGATGAAAGCAGCAGAAGAAAGAGAAGCACAAAGAATTGGAGTAACACAATTAATCAATATAGCATAATCACAAATTTAATGCACTCCATTCAGCTAACAGACAATACATACTCCACTGCACATTGATTTTGCCAGAAAAGTCTATGGATACAGTCATAAAGCAAGGCTCAAAGCTTAGTGTTACTGAAATCATACATAGCATATTCTTGGACCAAAGCTGAATAAGCTGGAGATCAATAACCAGAAGAATACTTAAAATTTGCAAGCATTTGGAAAACAGGCAATAATATTCTCAATAAATGCATGGGTAAGCAAAAGAAAGCAAAGTTAGAATTGGAACATATTGAACTGAACATCAAGACTATATCGTTAATGCCTACAGAATGAAACGTCTGACATGCCTGTAAGAAAGTGTGGGGCTTTAGCTTCAGTGTGAGAAGAGATAATGGCACTCTACAATTCTATCTCAAGAAACTAGAATGGAAGCCACACTTTAGAGCCAGAGAGAGCAGAAAGAAGGAGAAGCTGAAAATGAAAGCATGAAGCAGCAAAATAGAAAAGAAACAATTAGAGAAAAAAAATCCATGAAGTTATCAGTTTTCTTTGTGTGTCTAAAAAGATTAATGAAATTGATAATTCCCTTCTGCAAGACTAATTTCTCTCCAGCTCATTGTGGCTCTTTGTGTCTGCTGCTCAGATACAAAGCATTCACTTTGAAGCTCCAATTTGCTAAACTTCCATCCAAGCCAATTTTCTTTTTATTATGCCAGAGTTTTTAAAGCCTATTTTCCATCAGTTAAGCTGTGTTGTATGGTAAGAGGGTAATTAGGATAACAGAAGGGCCGAGGGAGGAAATAATGCTTGGGGAAGTGAGTCTGTGACCATGTGGAGCAGGGTGACATTTCATGTGAGTCTCTCTTAGGTCCTCGACAGACACTGAGAAGGAAAGGACATCTTAATCATCTTGTTAAATGAGAACGAACTCTATTTTGCCTCCAAAGAGACTGGAAAACATGACCACAATGTCTTTTTGTTGTTTTGCACAACAGATACAGGCGTGTGCCCCGTCTTCTTGGGGTAGGATAAGGGCTGTGCAATCCCCTAATAATGGGATTAAAGAACCAGTACATAAATCAAACAGTGCATCACAGCCATGGTTGGAATGGTGATAGCAGTGTGCTGGGGGAAGTCTCCTCCTCAATGATTCTGATACTGTAAAGTGTATGCACACTGCCTGGAGCTATAGTGAAGTCAAGGCTCTGAGTCTATATGCTTGAGCAGACTTTACAACAAATTCCACAAAGTCCAGCTTTATAACAAGCTCCCATAGGCTGTCACAGCTGCTAGTCCATGGTCCATATTATGAATAGGAAAATTCTAAGTTGAAAGCCCCAACTAGCATCCTAAACACCAAGTCATTGAAGTACCTGTCCATTAAGGCTCATGTCCAGCAAGTACACTATCTTGCTAGCAGTTACAAAGTGCAAATTTTCATGTGATGCTCTGAAGCTTCACTTGAATGTTGAAGATAGGACCAACTGCATGGCAGTCAGCTGGAGCAGCATGCAGGGGTCCATCTTAAGATTCCTCCTAAGCCGTAAGCTTCCATTGCCCTGCACCTGGAGCTGATCCATCTCCTTGTTTACTGTCCCCGTCGTTCTCCAGGCCAGGGCTGGCAATCTTAGTCAATAGCTGGAACCCAGATGGATCTGAGAAATACTGATTCCTGTTGATCAACTCTGAAATCCTCGTGAAATAAGCTGGCAAGAAGACTGCCTAATCTAAATGTCCATGGGTGATTTTTATGTATAGCTAAGATTGAGGACTTCTAACTAAATTAGTCTGGGGACCAGACTCACAAGACTCCTTAGCCAGCATCTCCAGAGATTCTGATTTAGGTCAGAACCACCCACCTTTCACTACATTAGCCTCTATTATTTTCATAGAGGAACCTTCAAAGGCATCAGAAACTGCAGACAGCACCAGACCCTATATACTTATAATAAAGAAAGATTTACAACAACAATAAACAGAATTATAGCAATATATTGTAATAAATTGAATTACATTTATTATAAATGTTGTGAATTATTTTATATATCTAGTTTGTAATTTAGTATCTTCAGACTGGAGTTAACCACAGACAAGTGAAACTATAAAGGAAAACACTCGGAAAGGGACCTAGGGTGTGTGCAGGACGGAGGTTAAGGAAGCCCTGAGCTTCAACCCTACCCTTCAGTCACACTTGGAGTTAAGTATAGGCAAAGTGACCGTAAGTTCTGCTTTCAGGAATTCTGGCCTAGGGAATTAGGCCCAGAAAGAGGCTTGGAAATAAGCAAGAGGCTTCTGGTATCTATCTGGGGCACTTTTGTTAATACTGACCAATTTTCCATCATTAGCTTGATGCCCAGTGCAAATGATTTCGATATTACTTGGAGCCAGTTCACAGTCCCACAAGGCTTCCTTCAATTCAGTTGCAAATGCAGTCCTGGACTACCTGTGGTCCAATTGACCATAAACTAGAGGGTCATAGAACTCAGGTGGGACTTTACTTTTATCTACCAGTTGATAAATATATAGAATGTCACTTGTATTGCTATGACAAGATACTTGAAACTGGTTAATTTATTTTTAAAAAGTCACAGTCTTGGAGGATAAGAAGCTCAATATAGAATCCCTGGCAGATATGGTCACTTAAAGGTATCAAGTTTTGTAGGAGGACACTGTCCTCATGATTGAAGGCAGACCGTTAAGAGAGCTAAAAGGTACATGAAGCCTTTTTTCATATACCACAGTTAACCAGATCAAAGTCTATATGATTCATTGAACTTGTGTACATTTAAAATATGTATCCAGTACAGGTGCTATGAAGCATCATTAAAATTTACATTTTGTGTCACAAATATATTTTATATACTTATCCACCACTGAAAACAAAACAAAACAAAATACATGGCAGAGTTAGAACTAAAACAAAAAACAAAACAAAACAAAAAACGAACTGTTTTAACTTTGGTAATATGATGGTTTTATTTGCAAGTTTTAATAAAAGTTTATTTCTCCTTTCATGAGGGAGTCATCCTTGGCCCTATCCTCTTGCAAAGGCCATGCCTTTGTTGTTGCTTATGTAGTGCATGGGATCAAATCCGGGGAGGGCCTTGTGCATGCTAGCCAAGTGTTCTTCAACTGAGCTGCATCCACAGCCCAGCCCTATGTCTTAATACCATCACAGTGACTATTAAGTCTCAACACTTGTAGGGGGCAAGAGCAGAAAGAGCCCCAAGTACAGAAGCTGAACCAGCATGGAAGCTCTCTTATTATGAGTTTCACCATCTCCAGGTCCCCCACCAACAGAAGGTTAAAATCTTCCAGCTCTAATCATCTGTCTTTGTCATAATCAGCCCCATCCAGAGACCGTCCAGAGGCCTGATCCCCATAAACCCGATTAGCATCAAGTCATGATTGAAAGTACTCATTGTAATTAACGGAAGCTAATCCGCTTTCTCAGAGGGTCCTGAGGGTTATAGGAGCTGAGTGCTGGGAACTTGGGTCAAAGATATCATGTGTGGACACCTCTAAACAGTAGAGCTCAGCCTTAAGTAGGACTTAGGCCAGTCCAACCACATGGAATGTGTTTATGGACAAAAGCCAGAGGAACCAATGGGAGTCCAGGGATCATTCTCCTAGCCCACGGTGGGTGGCAGTCTGGATGATCCCCATGAGCCTGTTAACTGTCTTCCTCAATTGCCCTGCCGCAGGCCATCTTCAGAGTGCCTGTCCTTGGATAAACATGTTCAGCAAGGAAAGAAGAACTAAAGAATAGCTTCTCTCTCTTTTTTGCCTAACACTTCCCAGTTCTCCACAGAGCCTGGCAGCCAAGGCAGTGCCAAACTAGGAATTTGTCACACTTTTCCAGATGGATCGTGTTTCGGGGCTTGGAAGCCAAACAGTTGGTCTGCAAACAGTTTGTCCCAGGAGAAAATGACTGCAGGCCCTGAGGCAAGTGGGAGGAAGACTCACTGGCTGCATTCTCTGCTCCTCTTGAGTTCTTTCTGTCAGAACATCTGTTGACATATTCTTACTCTAAGGAAACCAGACACTTCGGTGGCTCTGTGGTGATTTTGAGACAGCAGTGAACCTTATTGATTCAGTTCTCACTTCCTGCCCGTAGAGCTATCTCCTGATTCTCCCGCGGCATCTGGAAGGCTGCCGGTGCCATCCTTATTTCCTGTTAGAAGTTGGACATAGAAGGACTGACCATTGGTCAAGCTCATTTGACTGTTCATCACCAGAGTTACAGCAGGCAGACTGGCCCAACGGTTCTATTCTTTAAGACCCAACTTGAAATCGCCTCTTTAAAGCACAGGAGTGTAAATGGGCCACAGCTTTCAATCTGGAGCTGTGGGGCTCTGAGCATAGTTTCCTTTCCTTGAGCAAAGGGGATAATACTATAAAAACAACTAAATATTTGCTGTGGCCAAAGCAGATGACTTTAACTTCAGTATAAACCAAGACACTAAAAAATATCCACAGGCACATTGTTTGTCCTATCAGAGCCAGGAAGTGAGTTCAGGAATTGGGTGGAAGGCTGTCTACATGTATACAGCTGTGCCAATAATGCTTGCGAATTATGGGTTTGCGGGAATATCCAGAGGCAAACACGTCTGAGAATATAGGCCAGATTTCCTTTGCTTGGTCAGGAAAAGAGCGGAAAAACACTGGTGACTCTCAACCTCAGTATTTGAGAGGTAGAAACATCAGTTCTCCTCCTTCAGTGCTCTGAATGTCTGTGTGCCTCAAAGTCCATATTGAGATGTAGCCCACGGTGCAGCAGTGTTGACAGTTGAAGAGAAGGTGAGTGCCCTTGTGAGGGTTTGAGGCCCCCTGTCTGTGCTGTCCATTCACCATGATGACACAGCTGGAAGGCAGAGAGAAGTCCTTACTAAACACTGACTCTGCTGGCATCGTTGCTCTTGAAGTTCCCATTCTCCAGAGCTATAAAAATGAATTTATCAATTATCTATTGTAAGGTGTTGGTTGTAGCCTCAGGAGGATGCATGAGGTCCAGCATATTCCAGGAAACTGACCCTGACAATACTATTCCAATAGTTTGTGAGCCACAGGTATCAAACTGGTGACCTGACGAGATAATGCCCAGACACACACTCACAGGTCAGTGTGCCGCTTTACCCTTTCCTTCTTTTGATGAACAAGATTTCTTTACCCAAAAAAAGTCTGTCACTTCTTTTGAAATGTAAAAAGACCACACTAAGTCTAAGTTCCAGTGACTCAGAGGAGTCACTAGCCTGTAAAAGGGCTGATGCCCTTCATATGGCCATAGGTACCCTATTGATGTGGTCTCCAGACACATACTCCAACACCATTTTACTCTCATTCTGTCTTCTTTCTGCATATTTATTAGCTGTTACATTCCTGCAGTTTAAGATCCCTTATAGTTATGACTTATGCATTTTCTTATATAAACCATTTTTAAGAAGGCCACACTAACATGCAAATAGTAATTTCCTCAGGATCTGTAATAGCCTACAAAACAACTGTGAGTGAGCATCCCAACTCTGGTCCCTAAGAGCCTCACTCTGGGTGGCCCGCGGTTGCTCTTTGTCTGCCATCCAGCATGTGATTCCCAGGCACAGCGCTTGGACTTTACATTGGGGAGGATTCCAGTGCCTTGGTCTTCACAGCTGATACTGCCCACCAGAAGTCACAGCCATACTCATCTCTCCTATTTTATGCGGCCCCACTGCCTTTTACTTATTCCGTCATTTCATCCATAGTGAGGTTAGGAAGTGTCACTCTTAAATTCTGGTTTTCCAAAAGGAAGATCAACCATTTTTGAGTCCCTAATTAAAGACCTTGAGAAAAACCTCCCAGTTGATCCAAGTACAGTGGCTGTCTCCTGTCATCCCAGCTCTTGGGAGAGGATCAATAGTTCAAGTCCAGCCTTAGCTACAGAGTGTTTTGAAGCCAACTTGAGCTACTTGAGACCATGTCTCAAGAATAGGATTAATTTTAAGAAAATCTCACTATTACAAAGTGCTCCTCTGTATCAATAGCAAAGCAATCCTCCAAGACAGTGCTGAGGCAACCCAGTTCACTGTAATGCAATGTGAGTCTAATACTGGCCCTATTCAGTGACATTAGTTCTCTGAGTGTGACTTGAGGACCTCATCCCCAAAAGCAGTATAGAGCTGGCCATGTGCTGGTATTCTCAGGGTAAGACTGCAGCCCGGAAATTGTTCTTCCCACTCCCTGGTCGTGAGTGGAGAGTCAGTCACAGACAGACTATGCATCTTTTAGGATACACTAGTTGGGTATGAGAAGTAGTACAGCTTTCACATCTTAAGACTGAAACGTACCAGAAGTCATCAGACATCCGCAAGCATTGTTTGAGCTCTGATTCCATGTCTCTCTACATAGTGTTGTATTTCCTATAATAAGCACCAGTCATTCCTGCTTCCCCAGGGCTGCCTACTGCAATGAACTGGAGTGTAACAGAAACACAGTAAACAGAAAGTTCACATCCGACCAGCCCAGAGGTGCCCCAGGGATGGTGGAAGTGAGCGCTGATTGCCATTTCCCCTGTGTGGTGGTCAGAGTTTCTGTGTGTCCACAAGAAACTACAAGGTTCCTAGGACCAATGGGGAGTTGAGGACCAGGAAGGTGATGAGCTCACCCACATTATGAATGGAAGTACTCCAGTTACAACTCCCACTAAGGACAAGAAAAATGTATATGAAAATTTCCCAAGAATAGCTACTCATGCAGACACACACATACCACATTCTCTCTCTCTCTCTCTCTCTCTCTCTCTCTCTCTCTCTCTCTCTCTCTCTCTCATACACACAAGCTTCATCCAGGCAATGATGTAAATCCAACAGTCCACTCACCACTAATTAATTACAGATAGAGTAAGTAGGTCCACATGTCAAGACCTGGCTTAACGTATTTTAGTGAGCCGTTTCCCCCAGCCCAACATAGCCAAGAGGCATAAAGGAACAGAGATTGCTATGGTGATGTACAGATGTGTGGCCCCAGCTGGGCCAGGGGCAATATAGTAAGCAAAACAATGCAGGATGGCTTTGTCTGTGGTGTTGATACTCTCTAGCAGAAAAAGTTGGAGAGGGGCTCTACTTGTTAACTCCCACTTGGGTGGGAGCCAAAGTACCCAGGAGATGAACTGTACGAAGGAGGTACTCCTAATACACCTCCTTGATGCCTGTGCTGGGGCCAGGCCTGCAGTAATGGGGCGGGGCCAGCAGTGATGGGGCGGGGCCAGCAGTGATGCAGCAGGCTGAGTTACCTACATTCCTGTGAGCAGACCTTTGCCCATGCTCTTGAAGATTAACCCCAATGAACTCATCAGTTCACCGAGGAGGGTTTGGGTAGAATCATTCCTTCAGTGTGTAGTGCCCTGTCTGGGGTAAGTAGTCATTTAGTAACATCTCTCCATGAAATAGATTCTGAGGCTGGAGATGCTGAGGCAGGAAGAGATCTCAAAGTCAGAGTTCAAGACCAGCCCAGCCAACATAGTGAGGCCCTGTCTCCAAAAAGAAGGGACAAGAAGGGCCCAAATAGCAACTCCAACTTAAGGAAATATGAAAACACACATGACTATTGAGGATTCTCAAAAACAGCTTATGCAAGAGGGAAGATAGAAAGTGTTTATCTGACTAAACCCTAGACAGGAGTATAAAGCACGAGTTGTACTTTAATGCACCATTTCACCACTAGAGGGCAAGAATGACTCCACAATGCCTCGCTTTTCAGGATCCACAGTCAAAATGATTAATCATGGGGAGGCCAAAACAAGAAGCCTGAGAGACAAACAAAAAACCCACAACAACAAAACAGAAACGGAAGAGCATGCAACTGCAAAATCAACAAGCATGAACTTGAACTTCGCAGGACAGGGAGAGTTATGATAAAGATCCCTACTCCTTCCATCTTCCCTTTCACTTCCCAGATTTTCTAGTCCCGGTTCTGTAATCCTCAGGAACACTCACTGTGGGATCAAACAGATGGATCCCAGGAATGGGGCCCTTCTCAGCAAGACAAGAGGATTAGTGATTAGAAAGGCAAAGACAATCTTATAAAATTGTCACAGCTCTGGTGGCCCTGTGCCAGCGGCGGGGACTCCCTGACTTCTTCCCTCAAGTAATCTTCCAGTAAAACTGCAGCATTTGCCGAGATAAAAGCGGTGGTAGCTAGTGGTGACGCCTCTTCTCTCTCGCCCTCTCCCACGGCTCAGCCCCTTCCAGCCTCCCCAAGACTTAACTGAGATTCCAGAAAGATTCCAGACCAGAGATGTGTTGTGTTTGGGAGAGGGAGGAGAGAGAGAGAGATTCATTATGAAGCCTTGTTGCCTTTAAACTATTTATAATAAATTTCCACTAGAAAAGGGCCTTTGGCAGACAATCATTTTCTTCTTTCTGCTGCAGCATGACCAAATACAGTAAGTATTCAAAATGAAAACTGAAAAGCCAGGAAGACGAGCCTGAAGCTGGAGCAGGCTGTTCTCACAGCTCACACCAGCAAGTGACAAACCAGGAAAGGAGACCGCGGAGTTTCCGCCTGTCCTGCTATTGCTTCTGCTGCTATGGAAGGCTAGGAAGCCTTCTCTGTTAGCCAAGGCTCTTTTGTGCTTCACCTTAATTTTCCTCACATAATTTTAAATACAGATCAAGTCTACAGCGCAGCAATTAATGGATAGCCTAAAGACTTATTATTTCCAACTAATTGATATGTAGGAAAAGTTTAAATAACATAACAGGGATAGGGGAAATTTGAAACGATGTGTGCGCAGTGAATTTAGAATGTCTGTTGTGGAAGGCAACAAGAACACATAACTAATAAGGGATGTGACGTAATGTGGAATTGATACGGGAATCCCTCTTTAATGTTTGTGAGCATATGGCTGGCTAGACAGCTCAAAAATTATAAAGTGGGGCTAAGATGTTAGGGAACAGAGTCTCTCCTACCACCCTGCCAGTTTAAGGAGATGTCTCAACAGAGAAAGGGAATCAAGGCTGTATTTGAACAATGCTGTTAGTAAGGGGGAAGAAGTAAAAAAAAAAAAAAAAGAGGCCAGTATTTCCATCACAATTCTTTGTTCTCTGCTGGCACCAACTGGAAGTGGAAGTCTCCAAGGTCAAATTCACCTAGCTGCAGCAGACACTAATTCAGGCCCAAGGTCCCTGGAATGTAATGTAATATAATAACATTACCAGCAAAAAGAAAACCATTTCCGATTCCACATCCCAGCAAGTTTAATAAGTGAACTAAGGACACTTTGCTGAAGCAGGAACACTTTCTTTTTTTATTTTAATTTTTATTAATTACAATTTATTCACTTTGTATCCCCTCATAAGCCCCTCTCTCCTCTCCTCCCAGTCCCACCTTCCCTCCCCCTTCTCCACACATGCCCCTCCCCAAGCCCACTGATAGGGGAGGTCTTCTTCTCCTTCCTTCTGATCCTAGTCTATCAGCTCTCATCAGGAGTGGTTGCATTGTCTTCCTCTGTGGCCTGGTAAGGCTGCTCCCCCATCAGGGTGAGGTGATCAAAGAGCAGGCCAATCAGTTCATGTCAGAGGCAGTCCCTGTTCCCGTTATTATGGAATTCACTTGGATATTGAAGTGCCAAATCAAAACCACAAAGAGATCCATCTTAGTGGGAAAAATAGGAAGTTTCACTTAAAAATCAACAATGGCAAGTGCTAAGATCAGCAGTGCCCCCCCCCCAACACTAATCAAGGAAACCTAACATGTTACAGGTACTTTGAAAGATGATTAAGCCTCATTTTAAACATGAAGAGCACATGTCCAAAGGCACAGCAATGATGCACCAGGTAACCAAGCACAAGTCATACAGAATAGGCATTTTAGGAGACACTGAGGAGACACCATGACCAAGGCAACTCTTACAAAGGACAACAGTTTCAGAGGTTTAGTTCATTATCATCATGGCCGGAAGCATGGCAGTGTACAGGCAGACATGGTGCAGAAGAAGAAGCTGGGAGATCTACATCTTGATCTAAAGGCAGCAGAGGGAGACTGCTTATCATACTGAGTGTAACTTGAGCATCTCAGACCACAAAGCCCCCCACCCAGTGACATACTTCCTCCAACAAGGCCACACTTCCTCATAGTGCCACTCCCAATGGCCAAGCACTTAAACACATGAGTATAAGGGCCATAGGCATTCAACAACCACACTGTACCTGAATAGTAATAGCAGATCTACTTAGTACAGCAGTCTCTTGGAAATCGCTAAAACATCCACCCAGAGGAGAAGAGATAAATAACTATAATATATTCATGGCATAGAAGGCTGAATGGATGTTAAAACAGCTAGAACCACATTCAACAGATACAGATTAAACCTTTCTTACTAGTATACATAGGAAGAAATGTGTTTATCATATGTAGGAGTGACATTGCTCAGTCTGAGACTACTGTTCAAGAGGCCTCAAGTTGCTCCTTGTTCTCCTTGATCTTTGATATCACCATAGTATTAACCAGGCTCAGTGGTACACACCTCTAGTACCAGCACTTGGGAAGGGGGGGGGGGGGAGCAGGCAGGCAGATCTCTTTGAGTTTGAGGTCAGCCTGGTCTACAAAGTGAAGCCAGGACAGCCAAGGCTACACAGAGAAATGCTGTCTAAAAACAGAAAACAAAAACCAAAAACAAAGCAAAAAGAAATGTAAACTTGTACAACCACTCTGGAAATCAATCTGACGCTTCCTCAGACAACTAGGAATAGCACTTCCTCAGGATCCAGCTATACCATTCCTAGGCATATATCCAAGAGAGGCTCAAGTACACAATAAGGACATTTGCTCAACCATGTTTGTAGCAGCTTTATTTCTAATAGCCAGAAGCTGGAAACAACTCAGATGCCCCTCAATTGAGGAAGGGATACAGAAATTGTGATACATCTACACAATGGAATATTACTCAGCAATAAAAAAAAAAAAACAAGGATATCATGAAATTTACAGGTAAATGGTGGGAACTGGAAAGAATCATCCTGAGTGAGCTATCCCAGAAGCAGAAAGACACACATGGTATATACTCACCCATATAGACATATAAAATAGGATAAACCTACTAAAATCTGTACACCTAAAGAAACAAATCAAGAGGGAGGACTCTGGCTAAAATGCTTAATCCCCAGCCAAAAAGGCAAAGCAGATTGACATCAGAAGAAGAAAACAGTAAACAAGCTAGGAGCCTGTCACAGAGGGCCTCTGAAAGGCTCTGCCCTGCAGAATATCAAAGCAGATGCTGAGACTTATGGCCAACTGTTGGGCAGAGTGCAGGGAATCTTACGAAAGAAGTGGGAAATACTAAGATAGGGAGAGGACAGGAGCTCCACAAGGAGAGCAACAGAACCAAAAATCTGAGCACAGGGGTCTTTCCTGAGACTGATACTCCAACAAAGTACCATGCATGGAGAAAACCTAGAACCCCTGCACAGATGTAGCCAATGATCCCTTTTCCATTTCTTGTTTTGGTTCTGGTGAAATGTATTCCTTCTTATGTAAAAGCCTGTGTTGGGTTGCCTTATTGCTTGTAATAATTCTTGACAGAGCTCAAAGCTGTTTTTGTCACATGTGTTCATTGCTAACATCTTTGTCCTGTTTGCATATTGTTTTTCACTTTAGTGAAGATTAACTTTGCATTTAATCAACAAACTCCTCAAACTGTACTGGAGGCATCTCAAAGCAATCTTCATTCAAGGACTGAAACCTACTAATTTATATCATATAGAATATCCAAGTTTTGGGTGTGACTCTAAAGTATCTAAAGTTATGTGTGGTACATAATGAGGAACTGATGTCTGATTTATACCTAAAATAATCAATCACTTTTGTAAGTATGATCTATCTTAAGTATAACCCACCTTTTCCCCAGCACTTAGCCATGACATCATGATCATATGACAGAGTTCCACCAATCATGCGTCAGTGTTTGTGACCCCTATGTCATTTCTTTGGTAAAGTCACCTGTATCTGTATTTATCCTGATTTCTTGACTATCTATCTTCTCACTTTCTCTCTCTCTCTTTCTCTCTCTCTCTCTCTCTCTCTCTCTCCTATCTTCGCTCCACAGCAGAACCTGGCAGGCAGGCTTCTTTAGCTTAGCCTTTACTAGTGTTACCTGAGACATAGGCTAAGCTTATTTATTTCTTTTTTATTATTATCATTTATTATAATTTATTCAATTCATATCTTGGCTGTGGCCCCCTCCCTCATCTCCTCCCAATCCCACCGTCCTTCCCTCTTCTCCCTCTATGCCCCTCCCCTAGTCCACTGATAGGGGAAGTACTCTTCCCCTTCTAAGGAGCTTATTTTGGCTCACAGGTTTAAATGTTTTCAGCTATGATCATTTGACCTCATTGCCTCAGGCCTGTGATGGCACAGTATACCACAGTTAAAATGTCTGTGAAGGAGGCCTCTTTACCGCATGGTGTAGCCGTGTGGAAAAGAGAGAATAAGGAAGTGGCAGGGTCCCACTGTGACCCAGGATTTCAAGAGTATCATCCAGTGACCCAAGGCCTCCTATGACCTCTTAAGGTTTCCAGAGCCTCCAAGTAGCATCAAGTTTGGGATCCAGTCCTTAACAGAGCTCGTTCAAGAACAATTCTTGGGTTTTTAGTCACAAGAATTTTATAATTTTTTTTCTATGTAAAAAAAGTTTTATGTCCTTAGTTGTCTGCTTTCACAATGTGTTTTTAAATGGTTTTAAAGCATCATTTTTATATTTCCTATTTTTGAGCTGCCTTTTGAACCTTCTTGAAAATTCAGTGTAGACATACCTAATATTACCAGTAAACATGCACATACTCCATGGCCAGCTCTTTTATACATGCAATCATAGTAACGTTTGTAATGTTCATTATAAAATACTTATGTATACATTTGTACTTGGCAATAGTGTCTAGGTATCTAAGGGTCTAATTGATCTGACAAGTCACGAGAATAATTGGAAAGAACATTTCTTTTGGTCACCAGACCCTGGTGTTGTGTGGAAATGGAAAAATTTTAATGAAGGTGACAGTCGAGGATGGCACTTGCTGGAATGACACAGTGATCGTGCGAAGCTGGATGGTGGAAGGCTGTACAAGTCCCACAGAGAGACTCTGCATAATTTAGGCTGTCTGTGGATATCTTGTCTTAGGATATCTTGGGCCATGTGGTCCACTATAATATCTTCCAGATGACGTGCTCATGGATGATACTGTGGACTCTACAGGGCTTCTTGTCATAGCATGGCATATAACGATTTCAGCAGTACAAACAGCGTGTGTGTACACAATGTGTATGTGTGCTGGGGGTGGGGTTGCTTAACAAGTGATCAGTCAGATGTAAAGTGAGTAAATTAATTAATTAATCAAAAAACTTAACAAGTGGTCATATAGGCATATCCTAATTAATAAAGTCTTATTTTAAAAGCGACTTCAGTAAGGAGGAAAGTCCACTCGTTCCCCCCCCCCCCCGAACTCTGGTTTCAGGGTAGTGTGGTTTGGCAATTGGAGTGTCAAGAAAAGGTGTCATGAAGTAGGGCTAGGAGTTCCCTTTTATCCCACTGTTTCTGCTCCTTTCTGAGACGTAGCCCAGTGTCTCAGATGCCACCAAGGCACGTCAACTAGCACTTGCACCTGAAAGGTCACAAAGGTGGCCATATGTTCCTTACTGCCTAGTCCATCTTCCCCACAGATTCCACCAGGAAAGAAGGGCATGTTCCAGGCCATTCACCCAACACGAAGGTTATCAATTAGGAGAGTGGGCTTGCTCATTGTTGAGTTCTAATTCATCTTAAAAAAAAAAAAAAAAGACGCACCTGAATACCCACACAAATAACAGTGTTCACAAATAGACAAATAGGAATCAGCTTAACCCTTCATGTCTACATTAATAAAACTAACAATTCTTCTCAGACTTGTGTATTTGAATTTTTCATAGGCATATAAACTTCCTGATAGTTTAGTGTTGAATATTTAAAAAGTTATCTTTCCAACTGTGAGATGTGTTTGGGTATTTCTTTTTGAAGACACTTTTTTCCATGTAGCCTCTATCAGTCTCTTAGAGCAAGTTCATTATCCTCATGGGTGGCAGGTAATTCAGCTGAGTAATTGCCTACTAGAATGTGGTGAAATCTGGAAAACAGCAGGAACAAGAGAGGAAGGGGAAAGACCTTCAGAATTACCCCGTTCTAATATCTTTCCTCCCAAAGTAATCTATATCCATTTGCTTTTGATTGCACTTTTACTTTGTAGAGTAACTTCCCCCAGTTAAGAGAAGGGAACACCAAATTGGTTGTTTTTATTCTACTACAATGCAATGAAAAGCCTATATTTTTCAATCAGGCCTTATGTTTTTATTAGTAGCATTTTGACTTGAAAACGTCTATAGTATTTGCTTATAAGAATAAAATAAAAACATACACGGCAAACAGTTTTAATGTGTGCATTTGTATGAATGGTGTGTGATCAAAGAAGAGAAACTGTTAACAAAGAATAATATACTTGAGGTTTTAAAAGTAAGAAACAAAGGCTACTTTGTTTGTGCATTAGGTCCTGTTTTTGAGACCAAATCTTTGGTTAAAAGCCAGCTAAAAAGAAAAAGTCAATGAATGTTTAATTTGTTGCATCTGGAAAGTGTTAAAAATACAACTATGACAACTAGGTGTTTAAAATATATTTTAAGTGTACATTGTGTCTCAGCAGTAGTATTTGGTATTGTTGCGTGTGACGTCTTTTCTTGAATGGCCTAAGCCATTAAATAGTGCAAATACAAGATACTTGAAAATGCTATCTTTTTGCCTACGTGGGACACATTGCTTTTAAACACGTTCAGATGCTGCACATGCTTCATTTATTTACAAGTGAAGCATAATTTTTCTTAACAGTTCTTCCTTTCACTTGAAATGTTATGTAATAAAGGCACTGAGACCAGTTGGGATTTTCCTTTTATCTGTCTATTCCGTATATTGCTCGAGGAAAAGAGAATGTTTTGTGTTCTTTCTCGTAGTGGCCATGTTCCAACCACAGCCTATCAGTTCTCTTGTGTATTCATTTTTTTTCTCTATAGAAATTATTTCTCAATGTCTTAGACTTCTGTTATATTTTGTATGTGACTAATAAGGTAGGGTCTCTACAAAAGGTTAGGGTTTCAAGCCCATGTGAATCTATGTAGTAGGTTTTATTTTTCAAACTAAATGAAGTCATTGGACAATTTATGAAGGGAGGGTCTCTCAAATATTTTCTAAGAAAGTCACATAATACCATCATGCATTAGGAACTACTGTACACTAGGCCCCAAAAGAAAAAAACCTGAGAAATTTCACCCAGTATGTGCTAGACAACACATTCAATCCAAAAGCTCAGTTAGTGACTTAATTTGTATCCTTGGAGAAAAGACCCCAAGACAAACATTGTGTGTAATTAAATTAATGTTTCTGACAGGACTGTAGTGAAATCAGAAAACCGATCAGATAAGAAAGGAGGCTACTCAAAGGTACGGTTTAGGCCACCAAATTACAGCCATGGACAACTTGTGTTCAGTCCTGCTAGGTATCCCAGAAGATCCTACAGAATGTGCAAGAGTATTTCTTGCAAAAAGTGAACTGTTTCATAACACTTTAAGCCAGTTACAGCTCTGTCACAGATGTAGGCAGCTAGAAGTATGAGAGATTTTAAGATGGAATTATGACAGACTGAAGTGGTTAGGCGAAAGGGTTGTGGGCTGTGCATTCACAAGTGGATGAAAAGTCTACCAAGAAAATAATGCTACCATTACAGCCATACAAACTTCAGGAGTATTAGACATAGTGTCCTTGCATTTAAAAATTACTAGGTGTTTAGGGGCCAACACAAAACACTTTGACATCTAGCATTTTATTTTTGAAGACATCATCACTAAATAATACAAGAATGACCACCATTGCATCATCTAAATGAGACTCTCCTGTGGGTCCTCTTCAAGCTCTAACCACAATTCTCAAACTTTGACATATCATCAGAATCAACTAAAAAAATACAGATAAGCAGGATCCCATCTCTAGACTTTCCTAGTAGAGGGTCAGCCTAAGATTTTGCCTTTCTAACAAGCTCCCTTGGTGGCACCGACAGTTCTGAGGACTCTGAGTCTCTGGGACCTCACACACTTTGCCTGACAATGCCAAACATTTCTGTGCTCTGTTGTCATTGTGTTACCAGAAGTTAGTGAAACTGAAGAGGCCCTGACACATTTTCAAACCATTTTGGAACAGGGGAATTTTCCCACCTCTCAAAAAGGCAAGCAACTCAAAGTTGAAATCTTTAAATGGCAGCTGAGAAGTCTGTCATACTCATTTATTTTCAGCCACACTAGGGATTGAAACAAGAACCTCATACATGCTAGACAAGTGTTTAACTACAAGTACATCTTCAACCCTTTCCTCTCTCCTTTTGAGACAGAATCTTGTGAAGTTGCCCAGGCTGGCTTTGAACTTTTGATTCTCCAGCTTCAGGCTTGTGAGTAGCTGGCATGACAGACCTCTGCTACCAATAAAAAAGTCTGTTGTATTTATACATATTGCATTAGCATGTGTTGAAATAGTGAGTCATAAGGACTATATTTATAGGAATTATGTTGGCACATCTTCTGAGTGACATTTATGTGTCACATAACAAATTATGCATAATAATCTCTATGATTTTATGATTGATTAAGCTATTAGTCTTTGCTTCGTCATGGGATGTTTTTACATGCTAGGGTGTTATTTATTAGCAAAAAATTAGACAGCATATTCAGGCTTTTAGAAACTTGTTTAGAATTCTTAAATTTTTGTTGTTTGCTTTCTTGAGAAGATAGGTCTTACCGCACACACCTGGCTGGTCTGGAACTGGCCTTATTCTCTTGATCCTCCTCCTGCCTGCCTTCCCTGGGTTTCTGGGATTATAGGAATGCATTACTGTGATTCACCCCACTCTTGCTGCTTTCCCCCTTGTGGTTATTTTAGAGGGTAACTGGATGAACATGGTAGTGACACAGTGGGCTTTTATTGAACTTCTGCAGCTGTCATCTAGAAAACTACTGTGTGGGAGAAGCAGCATTGGTGATATCCCAGCCGTCTGGTCTTAAGTGGTTCCTTCCCTGTGGTGGCAGGCACGGGCGACTGTTCGTTCCCTCCTTGCCTGCAGTATACAGTCTTAGCACGGTATTTGTCAGCACATCACACTATTGATTTGGATGTGCCATTTGCTCGCTAATCTGGGGACTCTGTAAAGTCAGGGCTGTGTCTTGTTCCTGCCCTATGACTACCCTGTATCACAGTGCCAAGTATAGAGAAGTTTAAAATCCCTTCATATGAGCTAATCGGTAAATCTATTAAGTAGTGAAGGCAAAATATGAATCACAGGTCAGGGCTTACTGTCCATGTCCAAGTCCATGTTTATATAATATGAAATCATGTTGGCGCTCTCACTGATGTGATTAGCTGAGAATAGGACAAGGCTTAGTGGAACCCGGTAGACTTTCCTGTCACCAGTAAGATGAATCGTAGTTTTCGTGTGTTGTTATTTACCATGCACAAATACAGGATTTTAATCCCCCTGAACTGCACAGTTTACAGATCCTCCCCCTCCCCCAGATTTTTTTTTCTGTAGGCCTTTCCAGGATACGAACACCTAATAATACAGGTGCGAGAAAAGTAAGCTTTCGCTCTTTTATATCTACCTTGTTACCCAAGCAGAAGAAAAAGGCCTGGAATTTTAAAATTGATTTACAATGTAACTGAACTGAAGTTGCATGACCCTATGGTTATGGAATTAGCTTCACTACAGTCATAAACCATAGATATTATATATTTTAGCCCCTGGTAGAAAAGGGGAGCAATTTCCCCCATTTCTATAGTTTCCTTATAAAAGAAAAAAATGATAAAGATTGATATGAAGTAATAATGCCCCTGGGTTTCATAACACCAGCTCTTTCTTATAGCCATGAAGTAGCTTTAAAGTATTTAAGATTTATAGTTGGCCTTATTCTCTAATTTTTACTTTAAACTCAGAATGAGCAAAAAGGCCTACAGCAACTTTAAGAGTCTATCCTTATGGTATAAAAATTTCCTAATAAAGGTGAATCATGACTAGCAGAAACATTCATGATATCTTTGTGTATATTCAGCAGTTCATTAATTCCAGTGCAAATTATACAGCATAAATTGTGTGTGTAAGAATGTATCCATATAATACTAGCTGCTATGACAAACAGAGCCAAAAAATGGCTTCATAAAATATAACAATCATGCATGAGTGTTCCCAGTTGGCCAGCTTATTTTCACATTGTGATTCAGAATATCAGGTTTCTCTCACAGTGTGGCTCACGCGCAGGAGCCACATCGACAGAGGAATACAGTGGTGCCCTTAGGTGCCCATCATTTCTTTAAAAGAATTTATAATATACTTTAATCATCTTAAACAACCCATTTTCATATCTGGCTTCCTGCTCCCTTTCTTCTTCTTTGTCTACCTCCAAACCCTCCATCTATTTTCATATGTTTACTCTACTGTTTTATTTTTAATTAGCATGATTTCAGGAATATGTACATGTAAATATATTAGTACAACCTGCTGAGTCCATTTAGTGTTGCTCATTAGGGTAGACCAATTGGTATCAGATAACCTACCAGGGTCTCATCCCTAGAGAAGGCTGGTTCTCCCTCTCTCAGCAATAGTTAACTACCTACAATTCTTCATTTATGGGTGAGGCTTTGTGAGGGTTCTACCATCCAAGTTGGCATGTCAACTAGTGTGGCCATTGTTCAGATCTTGGTTTGATTAACATAGTGTTAAGATTTTATAGGTGCGCTTCCTTGTCCTATAGAGAAGACACAGTCTCTCAGCATGTACTCTGGTCTTCTGACTCTTGCAATGATCTCACTCCCTCCTTCATGGTGTTCCCTAAACCTCAGGTGTGGGTACTGTGTTGTATGTAATAATCAGGCTTGGCACCCCAGAGTTAGTTGTTCCCTGCATTTTGACCATTTATGGCTTTCTGTATGAGTCTCTGTCTGCTTCAAAAAGAAGCTTCTTTGATGAGGGCTGAGAACTATACTTTCCTGTGCTGTATAAGGATAAGTATTTAGGTTATAGTTAGAAATTATATTAGCTTAGGAAAGTGGCAACAGTAGCTTTTCCTTTAGAGTCTGTGACCTCATCAGTCATGGGTAGTTGGCTAGGTTTACTTTATCAGACATGAATTCTCTCCTTTTGAGCAGGTCTGACTTCTGCTAGACAGTTATTGGTTACTTCCGAGAAATAAGTGCCAATATTATACCTTTAAGGATATCTTTCCAATGATTATTATCATCATCATGTTATACAGATATCACAGCTGGGTATAAATATTGGCTTGTTTTTTTCTCCCTTGGCAGCTTGCAAAGCACCTTCTTGTATCGTGAGTTCTAGACCACAGGAAGGAGGCTTTCAGGTCAGCCACTTCACATTCTGCAGATCCCATATGCAAAGTATGTGGTGTCTTCAGCAATAAGAACTTCCCTTCAAATTCAGAGAAACAATGACAACAGTCTTTATTGGTTTGTGAGGGAGTTTCTTAGATTTCCCTGACCAAAAACCACGAGCAAGTTTCTCATGTCTGGTACTAGCATTTCTAATAGAAAGACTTCCTCTCACTCTTGTGTAATTTTAGGTAAATGCCAAACAAAATGTTTTGTTGTGGCCTTTTCAAATACCCTTAGTGTTCTCTATTCCTTCACTCCTTCCCTTTCACTATATTTCTGTCCCTTCTCTCTCTTCCCAGCTAAATTGCCCTACTTTTCTCACTCCCTCATTATAGGACCCATGACCAGCTATTCCTCTTTCTCAAGCTCCTTCTCTCTCCCTCCACCTACATCATCCCTTTCTACTTTCCTGACTTCTGCAGCTACGTAAGATTATTCACTTGTATCTGAAGATGAGGAACCACAAACAAGAGTGAACATGGTGCTTTTGTCTTTCCATGTCAGAGTTACTACTACAGTCAATAAACTTTATTATAAAAAGTTCTCAAATGAATAAAAAATTAAGCAGTGAGATTCCTAAACCCCAATTCTGTACATCTCAATAAACTTTTAATTAGAAGTTAGGCACTTCCAGCAAGGTGTAGCAGATGCCAAAAGAAATGATACAAATTTTGATGGAGGCCCATCCCTGCATGGAGAGTCCTTGGCTGTGAGGTAGCAATCTTTCAATTTCAAAGACAAACACATATAGAAACCAAGATTCCCCAGAAATTGTAAATTAACCTTCCTCATATTTTGTGAATTTGTAATTTAGAGGTCAAGGCTGAAAAATTCGATTTAATACAAAATCTGTATTTCTGTTTTTTTCTTTTGGAAAAAAAATCAGATAAGGCACACTGACCATGTATTTCACGTGACAGCAATCTAGTCAGAAAGACTGGGTGACTACCATTTACAACCCAAACATGTCTTCTGTGTTCACCCCAATCCCACTCAGCCTCTCTCACTTATGCACATTCTACTTGGCTCAGTCTGTTTGCTGTCCTTCAAAAGTCCTATCATTTTCAACTTCACCTTGGGTAGAGTGTGGAGGAATGTTAATTCAGAACACAGCTGTTCTGGCAAGAGATCACATCCAAAAACCTTCTAGGTATGTGTGATCCAGCTGGAATACAAACACTCCTTTAACACTAGGAGACAGAGGCAAGCAGATCTGAGTTCAAGGCCAGCCTGGGATAAAGCAAGTTTCAGATAAAGAAAAGCTTAAGTCCAGGCTTGATGGTACACGCTTTTAATCCCAAACAATGAAGGTAAAGTTAGCTTGTAGAAGGAAGCACCTATGATTGAATGTCTACCAAGGACCATGTATGGCTATAACCTAGAAACCCTGCTCAGTTGTAGCCCATGGTAGCTCAGTATCCAAGTGGGTTTCCCTAGTAAGGGGAACAGGAACTATTTCTGACATGAACTCAATGACTGGCTCCTTTACCTCCTCTCACCCCCTGAGAGAGGAGCAGCCTTGCTAGGCCACAGAGGAGGACATTGCAGCCAGTCCTGAAGATACTTGATAAGCTAGGGTCAGATGGAAAGGGAGGAGGACCTCCCCTAGCAGTGGACTTGGAATGGGACAGGGAGGAGATGAGGGAGGCAAGGTGAGATTGGGAGGGGCTGAGGGAGGGGGCTATGGCTGGGATACAAAGTAAATAATCTGTGATTAATATTAAAAAATAAAAATTAATATTAAAAAAAGAAGTGATGTCTAGTTGAGTGGCAGATACAGTGGCAAACGGAGAAAGACTTAATGGAACAGGATACAACCCAACTCTCAGGAGAAGAGAGAGGAGAAGGAGCAATGAGAGAGAGGAAGGCAGTATTACTGGGACAGTAATAGAGAGAGAGGCGGCAGATTTGAGAGAACTCAGGTGAAGTCCAAATGAGAAGAAGTTAGAAGATTAGAGCAAGCCAAGCAGAGCAATTCAGAGTAATTCAGAGGCTGAAAGAAAACCCAGAATCAATCGCTCAGCTTGGAGAGGAACTTGAGCCAGAACAGCTGAGTTAAACCAGCCAGCTGAGAACTCAGTAGGATCAAGAAGGGTGAGCTTATTCAGCAGTAACCCTCAGATGTGGAAAAGATTCTAGGCCTGGGATAGATTGTTTGGAGGCTAGAAACTTCCAGGACTAGGCCTAGGATAGCAGACAGAGAGGCAGTAAGCCCTTGAGACAACAACTGAACCAGGTGAATAAAAAGTTCATTTTACAGTAGAGAATTTAGGCCCCTGGCAATCAGAGTCCTTCAGATGCTTATGAAATCAGAACAGTACCCAGCTCCCTTTCAAATCAAGCTGTAAATGCTCAACCCTAAACCACAGCAAATTAAGCAGGAGACATAAACATCATGTTTAGAAGTGACTATATAATTAGGACATACTCACTCCCTAAGCACCAAAATCAGTTATCTTCATAAAACCCTAGGACAGCTTACAACTCTTGAAATGTTCACTTAGGAAAAAAAAAAGAAAAGAAAAGAAAGAAAATCCCAAACTAATTTTAGGTGATCAAAGGAAGGGCCCTCTCCGGGGACACATCTGAGTTCATTCTAGGACATGTCACAGAGCCAGCCTCTTGTTTTCTAAATGTAGTGTTCAGGCTGAGTCAAGACAGTGGTCCCTGGTAGGGCTGAGGTTGTGTTCTTACCATATTCTCTAGGTCTTAACAAGGAGTCACCATCAAGACATGTACAGATGAGGAAACTCTTGAAGGCAAAGTCCCTTCCTTGTGAAAAGCCTTCAGAGAACCTAAGGCTTAACAGAGGATGTTTCTCTTCTCTGTGCTAACTGCCTTCAACACTTGTAGCAGAGACTTGCTTTCAGTGTTGATCCACATGGGAGTTAAATTCAGAGAGTGAATTTAATCCTCTTGGTAGAAGAGAAATAGCTGCTGAATCTAGAATTAACCTTTTATTAGTCTTTTAGTCCTTAAGACTTTCTAAGATCATCTTAGGTTTATGTGGTTGAAAAGTGGGATTCCTCTAGTGTTTCCTCTCTTCCTGTCCCTCTAGAGAGAAAAGTCACAGTTGACAGACATGCCCTTGCTACTCATAGTTATGTAAATAATGTGTTACAAACTAGTGCCAAGAACTAGCAGAGTCAGCTGAGCCTTTCAGTATATGTTGAATTTTCCAACTTTAATATTTTAAGCAGAAAATACAACACCATTTCTCTACAGACAATAAAGCTTCTATCTCTGTTGCTTTGTCCCAAAACTAATTCAGGAATTTATATTATCTCTCAGACTCCAGCGATACCTCAATTCAGACACTCTGAAGTCAGTATATTGTTCTACATGAAAATCTCTAAGAACAGCAAGCACTTGATGAATTATAAATAATGCTGTCATTATATTACTATAATTCTTTTTTCCGGGTCTGTGTTTTCTTGTTTATTAGCAATTTGCCAGATTGTTTATAATTTGTAATACTTCTTTTCAACTATGATTTTTTTCCCCTTATTCCAGTTTTCCATTTGCTTGCCCTTTCTTATAGTCTCTGGCTCTTTACAGAAATAGTCAAATTAAATTAGACTCTTAATGGCAAACAGAAGACAGCCAGCTGAGCAAATAAACAACCTCTAAAAACTGAAGAATTACGCATGAGAGTGGAAAGCCAGCATCTTCGAAACAGGATATACACAGCCAGAAAGACCCAGTGAAGGTTTAGAAATAGACTGAGCTAATGGCACATGGTTGGGAGCCATTATTAGTTTCTTATTATAAAATCCTACTCTTGTTACAAGGACAGTGTGTCAGTAAGACTGCCATGGGGGTCCTTCCCAGAGATACCTTTTATTGAAAGACTCCCTGCTTATCCTAGGAAAGCAACTTTGAAATCCTAGTCAGTCAAGGAAAGCATATTGAAGTGATTTGCTCGCCTCCCCTTGGCACACACACACTTACAATTGTACATTTTGCCTTTCAACATTAAGTGCTTTGTCTGGACAATGAGAATGGAGCCTGGTTTGGAAGGTTAAGAATTTAAGTTCAAATCCTGGTTCTTTTCTAAATCACTAAGGCGGTAAACTTCTGTTCCCTCATTTTATGAATCATAGGATTTTTTTAATAATGTGCTAAAAATTTATTTCCTCCGTATTACAAAATAATTCTCCTAAACTACTTTAGATCAAAGCACAGGTCTTCAACGCTTTGGCATTTCATAATGCCAAATCATAATGTTCCTTTAAACAAGGTCTCTCTGGAGTGTTTAGCAAAACCAAAATTTTTTCTTATTCATAATCATGTTCATTCTTAGCTATAATAGGTGGCAGTTGAGTCCAAAGAACACGCCCATTGAGAGTAGAAAACAAATCCCACAGGCTTCATATTGAAAGAAAAGCAAAAATACATGCTATACCTTTGATATGAGGGACATAGTTACAGCCAAAGGTTTATAACACAGAGATGAGTAAATGTCATGGCCAGTCATCCAGTCAGGCCACAGAAAAAAGCTGACTAGATTCTGATGCCAACCTTGCCACCAGTGAGCTCTATATTCTTAGAAACCACTAACTACTTTTGCACTTAGTAAAAGGAAAGGGTTTGACTATATAATTGCAAAAGTCCCTTTCCAAGACTGAAATCATGTAGGATTTGACGGTATAATTGCTAACATTCCTTCCCAAGGTTTCCACAGTAATCTCTAGGTGCCTGTGAGATAATTGCAAAAGAAAATTTGAAAGGCATTTCAAAGCTCAGAAGTCTAAAGTATGGGCAGTGTTAAGAAATAGTAACATCTAAGAAGAGGTGCTTTCAGTTAGGGACAGAAAAGCAGGGATGGAGGTGGACCTACGGGGAAAGGCACCAGAACGTCCTTGAGTTCTTCATCATATGAAAAGCATATTCCTCCTTTCTTTCTTTCTTTCTTTCTTTCTTTCTTTCTTTCTTTCTTTCTTTCTTTCTTTCTTTCTTTCCCTTTCTTCCTTCCTTTCTTCCTTCCTTCCTTCATTCCTTTCTTTTTTTTCTTTCTTTCAATATGTAAAAGTGCTCTATCTGCCTGTATACCTGCATGACAGAAGAGGGCACCATATCGCATTATAGATGGTTGTGAGCCACCATTTGGTTGCTGGGAATTGAACTCAGGCCCTCTGGAAGAGCAGTCAGTCCTCTTAACCTCTGAGCCATCTCCCAAGCCCCTCCTCCATTATTTAAAAAGGAGTGCACACATATGTACTACATCTGAATGCAAAGACACATTAGGATGCTGAAAAAATCACATGATGTCTACTTTCTGTTTTCTTTCTTTTATTGACTCAATATCTAGATCAGCTTAGTACTTTGTCTGCCTTATCCTTGGCTCCTCATCTTTCCTTCCTCTGCATTCAGCATCCCTCATTCTGCTGCTTACCCTGGTTGCTCTGGAACCAACTGTAAGGTCCAGAGGTCCATAATGGAGAGATTACCAGAAAGAAATCTTTCAGATGTGTGGTATGTGTGTACATGTGTATATATACTTACTTATTTATATATCCCTGAAATAAAGTGGAGGAGAGAGAAAATTTAAAAGGAGAAAACTGTTTGAAGAGCATTGTCTAACCTGGTCCTGTACAAAGTATCATCAGAACAGCAATGCCTGCATCTTCTGGGAGCTGGTCAGAAATGCAGATGTTCACCACCCATCATAAGTCTGGTGGCTCAGAGCCTGAGCCTTTGTTTGTCCACTTTAGGGACGAGCTAGAGCTTGTCAACAGTTCTTCTCTTTTTAGATAGTATCATTATTTTTTAAAAAGATATGTCTCAACATTTGTGATCTATGACTGATTCTGTATGAAAAAATATACAAAGGGTTGCATTTTTATATATTAAAGTAGATCCAAAACCTAAGAAACAGCTGTCTGTCTATACACACATAACACACCTTTAGGAGAAGCACCAAAAAGGGAATTTAAGCAACAGAACTGTCTGCCTGGGGAATGCCATCTGTTATTTGTTCTGCAGAAACGGAGCACACCGGGAGCTTCCATCCGTAGGTATGATAATGACAAGGATATTGGAAAATCTGGGAAACCCAACTTTTAGCTCTAAATTCCTCAAAAGAGTATTTCCAGTGTCACTTTAAGGTCACAGTCTAGGCTTCATTGCCATACATCATTTCCTATTCTGTGGAAGCTTTTCAGTCCAATTACTTCTTTTCTCCACACATACCTGTTCTTATTTGGAAAAGATTCTTAGTTCTTCCTCTCCCATGGCATCAAACCACTCAAAGATATTACTTATTGATAAATGCATTAAAATCAACCGTAAACCAGAATCCAGTCCAAAAAGAGGGATCCAATGAAGAATCATGTTGGATTGCCCAAGTACTACTCAAGAAGTATAACTACAAGGGACAGGTTCCCTTATCAGGCAGGGTGCAAGATGTGTTTGTGTACAAATCTCATTCTTTATCTCCTTTTAGAAAGAAGACTCAACACTATTACTGAGCAATCATAATATGCAAAACTTGGTCTCATTTAGACCTTTTAACAGTAGGCAGAGGGAATCAGTATAGTACTCTTTCTTTCTTTCTTTCTTTTTTCCTTTTTTCTTTCTTTTTTTAATATTTGAGACAATGGAAGAGCCAGTGAGATGGCAATGGGGGTGAAAGTATTTGCCGTACAAGCTTGAAGACCGGAGCTCGGTCCCTAGAATGGAAACATAACACACAGATACATGACCTAACATAAGAAATAAAATTAAAATTATGTATAAGACAATTGAAATTCCAGTAGATTCCAGAGTGTCACAAGGTCAACTTTTTTTAATGTACAAATGGAAGGAACAGTCTTATCTAGCCCCTGAGTTACCCTCCTTGTGAGAGTCTCTGGCAACAGGTAACTCACGCTTTACTTGGAGTAAGCAAGTAAGTCCATTGCCAGTTGATGTTTGCTTATGAGATGAATGTTAATCAATTATTATTTATAACAAACTTGGGAAATTTTGGCAAAAATATATGAACTATATGCTCATGCCCCTGATAAAAACACTTCACTTACCTTGTGAATTTACTGTATTCTTCTACATTGGCATGAAATGTCCAGGTTTGTTTCTTTTCCTTTCTTTTTAAACCCAGAACACTTTTCTTCTTTGAATTTATTTATTTCCATGTCGCAAGTATTTCCTTCTTTGATCTAGAAATGGACAGATCATCACATTGCTCCTTGTTTAGATTTCTGTTGCCAATGGCAACCGTGAATCACAAGGTCCAACATAAGCTGAATTTTACTAGGGAACTTAGGTTCATGGCCACTGGTACCTGACTGTCTATGTAGTTCACTCCTGACTTGGGTTGTAAAGGAATCTGACATGTGTGAATTTGATGTTTCTATGCTGAGACCTCCGAAATTACAATTGCGAAACATTTAGTTTCTACTTAAATTTACTGACACTGGGTTCTTTATTCACATTAGTAATTTAAATCTAGAAGCTGTACTCATTTTTGATTGCTGATTTTGATTTCAGTTTCCTTGGCAAATGTTTTCCTCTATACTCCATGAGCCATTGTAGCTTCTGGCCATTTTAGTAATTCTCATCTCAAGGGTAGACACCTCTGACCTTACACAGGGCTTCTCATTCATCCTGGCAGAACACAGCAGCCTTATCCTGCAGGATGAAGATTCTCCTCTACTTTCCAAATAGCCTCTTACTGTGGAGGGCTTTTGCTAGTTTCGTAATTTATGAATTTTCTTAGATTCAAACTCAGACAAAATTTTAAGTAAATGTCACTGTTCTCTTTTATTTAGACTTCATTTAGTGTTTAGATACAAAAGAAATTTTTCGTGGACTCACTCATATTGATTCAAAGTCTCATGGTAACTTATTCTAAGAAAACTTAAGGGAAAAGAAATGAAAACTAGACTTATAAGGATACAGATATAGTCTGCTTTTCTAACATGGGGCTTTTTGAATGACCCTCAGGTAACCTGACTAACCTCATTCTGTACTTTTCTTAAAATTCATGAGCTTATTCTAAAAATAAGCCAGGGCCTTTCAAGGCTGCTCAGGCTAAATCTGAAACTACCCATTCTCTAAATGCATTTGGGGATGGTTTTTCGTGCTGTTTTAAATATCCATTTGTATAACTGATAAAGCGGAAGCTAGAGAACTATATTCCCTGCAATGATCATTGATTATATCACACAGCTAGGGTTCTGCCCTTTCCTCCTATTTATTCTTTAAAACATATATTAGATTTTGTTTTCATTTTAGAAAGACATTTGCCATGCCAAAAATAAAAGAATCACATTACCTGAAAGTGAGAAAAGAAGAAATAAAAATATTCATGATCCCCTCACAATTTATGATCTCATGCTTGCTTTCAAAGTAGTTCTGTATTTTTACATTTTCTCATATTCACAGAATATGTGTACAAGGCTAGGTGGACTTGGCATTTATCTTAATAGTAGTGATGGCTATGTCCTGTTCATCTGCTTTCAGATCCATTTGTTAATTTACACTTACTTGGATGTGTCATATTTTACTAAGTAGAGCCCTTTCACAGAAATACTTGTGTTTTGTTGATTTATTTAATTGCTAATTTGTTTTACTATTTTCCCTTATCTTTCACAATAAGTTTCAAATTATTTTGTACAATATAACATACCTACTTACCTCCCAAATGCAAAAAGATATAACTTAATAGGGTTAAAAGGGGGCTGGAGAGATGGCTCAAAGGTTAAGAACACTGACTGTTCTTCTTCAGTACCTGGGTTCCTTTCTCAGCGCTCACAACTGTCTAAAACTCCAGGGTTTGAAACCCTAATACAGACATACATGCAGACGAACACCAATTCACATAAAATAAAATTAGATAGATAAATAGATGATAGACAGAAAGATAATAGAGATACATAGATAGATAGACAGACAGATAGATACTTACATACATAGATAGAGATACATAGGTACATAGATAGATACATAGATGATACATACATACATACATACATAGATGCTTAAAAGATTATCAGGAATTGAATTTAAATATCTATGATAGCTACTACTGGTAAAAAAGAAAAAGAGTAAAATAACCTAAAAGATTAAATGAGAACAAACTTCCTCTGTGTCTGTCAAAGGCAAAAGAACTGCAGGAAGAATACAATTATTTTAGACACACTTTAACAGGGAACTATTCTTAGCCGAGCATATTCTGGGAATAAAAAGAATCTTGGAAAATTTGAATGCTACTTGGTTATTTCAATAGATCATAATATTGAAACTTTCTGCATAGTTGACATAAAACCCGGAGGTAAACAGAGGAATACAAGCAGAAGGCGAAATGTTCAGTTTTAAAAATTTGAGTAAGTTAGAAGCTATAATGTTACATTTAAAGTTGAAGCCAGACGCGATGGTATACAGTTGCAATGCCGGTACTTAGGAAGCTGAAGCAGCACTAAGAACATGGGTTCAAGACCAGCCTGGTTGACATAATGAGGTCCAAGCCTGCCTGGGCTACATAGCACGACTCTGCTTCAAAAACCAAAGCAAACCAAAACACTTGAAATACCAGTTTTTACCAACGGCTTTTCAAAATGTCTTTTGACCATCCATTCCAGCTTGGACTGGAAATTGAAAGTGGGGAGCAAGCACTTCCAGGACCCAGGGCTGGGTTTATCAAAGCCTTCATGGTGGGAGCCAGAGCTACCTTGGAAAGCAGCTACTTTCAGGTTTGGTGCAGGGGACATAAAAAAGTGCCTGGGCATCTGATACATGTACACACACACACACACAAACACACACACACATACACAAAAATCAAAAGAGACATCCTCACATACCTCAGAGCCAGCCTCAAAGGATCCCCTCAGTCATACACCAAACATGTGAACTTCGATATTAAACAAACAGGAAGCACAAAACCATTAGAACTGATTTAAATCCAAGAAATCTATAAAAAAAAAAAGAATCATCTACAGGTATTTGGGGAAGGTGAGAAGAAAAGAGAGAGCAAGAGGGAAGAGGAGGAAGAAAAATTATGTAACTAAAAATATTACTCTCACAATTTCTTATTCAGAAAATTTGTAATTGAAGAAAAAGAAGAAAATTTTTAACTTTTTCCTTGCCTCCCGGGAAGAACTTTAGTCTAGGTTGAAAGTCCTTGGTGCACACTGGTGATTGTTTTGCTTTTTGAGACAGGGTCTAGCTGTTTGTTACAGAAGAATGTCAACTAAATATGAAATAGTTAGAAGCCACCATCTACCATCTACCTCCGATGAAGAGCAAAGAATTAGCAATTATATAAGAAATTATGGAAGAAACTTCACTGAGATCTAGAACTTGACTTCACAGCATAACTGCCAGCTGAAAGTACGAAACAGGTCTTGCCAAAGTTAAGGCGCAGTGGCTAACAAGTTCTCTAGGTCTCAAATAACATCACTGATAACAGAACCAGCCTACTGAGACACCACAGACGTGTAGTAATAGGAGATAAAAACAAATACCTGTTGAATATACTTGCCAAGTCAAATGTTTATGTTCCATTTAGTGAAATCTGTAGTTAGCTTGTAGTTTTTGAGAGCCAACTCAAATGACAGTGCAAGCAACTAACCCTACAAACTCAGAATGTGTGTGTTCAGTAAGAAAATTAGCCGGGATGTCTAAAATTAAGACAGTGCTACCGGAAGTGGGAAAAGTGAGAAAGACAACAAAACAACAAAAATATGAAACAGGAATTCTAGAGTCTTGGTTAAGAGTAAGCCAGAAAGGATTTGGAAGAGATAACATCTGACAATTTTGAATAACAATAATTGTTACTATTTTCCTGAAAATGATCAAGATACTGTAAAAAAAAAAAAGTCCTAATTTTCAAATGATGTGTGATGTCTAAAACAGTTTCAAGTGATTCAGCAGATGGAGAGAGATAATAGAAAATATGTGTTTTAGCAAAGAAAGGTACAATTATTTGTAAAGGTTGACATTGGGGTGTGTTTTTTTTTATCTCCACTGTTCATTTATTTTGCCCATACAGTCAACAGCATAATGCTTTGAGCATCCTTACGCTCATGCCTGTAAGCCAGCTTCCCAAAAGTAGCCTTACCCAAGAAAAGGCTATGTATGCTGTTCTTTTCTTTCTTTCTGTTAGTTTGTTTTTGTCTTAATTATTTCTTGGAATTTTTTAAAAATACAATTAGGTACTTAGAACACAAAATATGTGTAAGTAAAATGCTGTCTCCTGGGGAAACAGTGCAGCTTTGGGTAGCGAGTCCTTAGCTCTTTATCCAGGCTAATCTTGAACTCATGCCCAGGTCACCCTCTGGCCCACTTCTGAAAACATCTGCCATGAAAGCGCAAGCTCAAATCACCACACACAGTTAACGTTGTCCGCCTGGAACACAAACATGTTGGTTTCAGCCCGCTTCATATGTTAACAGCTTCTCATGCAGAGCACAGGAAAGACCAGCTTCTTAGCATCTGCCCAGCTTCACTTAGAGGTTATTTGTAGCACAAGATTAATAGGAAGTGGAGAAAGGGCTTGCTCTCTACTGACTGTGGAAAGAAGGTGAGGATGACAGCAGAGCCTGTCACCCAGGTTTGCCCGCCATCCAATTGTGTCTAAAGAGGCAAGGCTAAACCTCAGGCTTGCCGGCCTCAAGTTAATGCAAGATCTACGTGAAGGTGAAGTGCCCTGGTGTGGGCGTCAGGGCCCATTCTGTCCTCAAATGTGACACCCCAATAGCTGCCTTCAACCCTCATACCATACTTGAGGCTACCTGTGAGGATCAGGCACCTGGTATATATATATACCAAGGCTAGCCTCTGAATGGGGGAGGGCACCAGAAAGGAGCACCGAAACCCAGGGTGGCCATACTTATTTCAGATAACGCCATATTACTGCTCAGCATTGGAAAATGCTATTGGACTGACAAATATTACTTTGTTTGATTGCTAACTACAAAAAAAAAAAATCAGAAACTCTCACTTGAAAAATTCAATTGCTGTGTTTTTTCCTTGAGCTGCAGGCATCAACCTTGGGTGGGCCCTGTCTTGTCCAGCTGCCCTTCTGCCCCCTCTTCACACAGCCTGCTTCTCTCGCCCCTGTGACTTTCTCGGCCCCAGTAAGCAACAGTCCTTGAGCTGCACTAGCTCTGGCTGGATGAGACTTTGTAGAATAGCTCCAGAAATTTGCCTGCATACTTTTCATGTTTTCTTACAATGAACAGCTTATTGGCTTATAAGAAGAGAAGAAGACAAAGAGAAATGTTTAACTTGACATCTATGGTAAATACATGACATCTATGGTAAATGCAATTTTAAAATTAGCTTATTAATAATTGAATGACTTTTCTAAGGTGTAGCGTATATGACATTTCATCCAAACTGTGAGGCAGTGACCTAGTTTAGAGTGCAATAAAATCTGCTTCTACCTCATGATGAAAGGAACCGTCCAGAATGGTTATGACTTAGCCACAATTAGGTCAGTGATTATTAAAATTAAATTATCAAAATTAAGTCTTTACAGGAATCAAATTACCAACATCTTTAAAAAGTGTTGTCTGATTTGGGGGGCGTTTTCTCATATTTTTAAAACTATGATGATGAGTCATCTCTCTGTCTCTCTCTCTATCCCTCTCTCTTTTGTTCATACACACACACACTCACAAATGTAAATAGCTTGTATTTTCTTTGAGAGGGGAAAAGGTTGATTTTGAATACTCAGGCTACAGCATTTCTTTTCGGACTCCATTTGATATATGTGTTGGAGAAGGTCATTCATCAAGATCCAGAGTCCATTATCTGCCATGCGTCCAGTCCACTGTTTTAGAAATCATAACTATTTTTATCTGGAGAGGCAATGCATTGTATATACCATGATTGCAACACTCCGAGAAAGTCTGGTCCATACACTAGCTACACAAATAAACCTTTCTGCAATAAAATATACAAGGGAGAACACAAGAGGCTACACGAGGACCATAAATACCTCTATTGTTGTCATTCTAGCAGATTTGGTCACAGATTTACCAAAATTTTCCATATTTTGAAACTTTGGGAGTTTTAGAGTTGCAGAGATGATTATGCATAGATATACAGATTAAATCACTAAAACTTGGCAAAATATCTCTGGCCTGAAGCAACAGTGAAGGAGCTGAGCTGCTGGATGCTGTCCAGTGGCTGGCAATGTCCAGAGAAGAAGTTTAAACCCCGAAGAGGGCAGCCACCCCGAAGACTGCCTTCATGTTTGCAGCTTCGAGTGTCAAAGCCAAGAATGAGAGGCTTCCGTTGTTGCTGCAGATAGAGGACATCTGGCGGGGATGTGGCCAGCACAGGACTGGGGACTCAGAAGATCAGTGTAAGCAATGTGAGCAGCTGTACTGGCCTCCAGCAGGCCAGCTGAGAATGCAGAGGCTGGGCCACCCCCACGTCCAGACGGAGGGCCAGGGCCAAGCCCACGACAGTCTGTGCACATTAAAAGGCTGATTAGCACCAAATCACTGTCAGATCTTAAGGACTTTGTGGGCTTTGTTTGACTGTTTTTGTTCTTGAAAATCACTGTGTAGCTCAGGCTCACCTTGTACCCATGGTGACCGCCCTGAACTCACTGTGTAGCTCAGGCTCACCTTGTACCCATGGTGACCACCCTGAACTAACTGTGTAGCTCAGGCTCACCTTACACCCTTGGTTACTGCCCTGCCTCGCCCTCTCAGGTGCTGTTAAAAGGGTTGCCTTCAGCCTAATAAGGACAGCAAAGGAGTACTGTCTTCAAGAGACTGTATGACATTTCACATTTGGAATCTTATCCGGGCTCAGACAACAGAGTTTTCTTGTAAGCGGCCCTCACTGCTACAAGCCCCCCTACTTGACTCCTGTGTGAGAAACGTGATTTTATGACCATTTTATAGCTAAGGCAGCTGCGTAAATCTGTATGTAAAGAAAGACTTCCTTGACATTAAAAAGGCCTTGCAATTTTCAAGGCATAAAACAGATGAACTAGAAGACATTTAAAAGGTAACTGTAACACTTTAAAAGACAAATAAAAATTGCATTGGAAAAAAATAAGGAGGTGATAAAAAGAAGTCATAGCAAAAGGTAATGTTCTATCTGAGTTGTGTTCATTTGAAAAAACCTCACCAAGCTTTTCTTTAGAGCAGTAGTTCTCAACCTGTGGGTTGCAACCCTTTTCACAGGGATTTCATATCATATATCTACATTATGATTTATAACAGTACCAAATTATAGTCAGGAAGCAGCAATGAAAAAAAATTTATAGTTGGGGTCACCACAACATGAAGAACTGTTAAACGGTCACAGCGTTAGGACGGTTGAGAAGCATTGCTTTAAGGGTGCCAATGGGTGAGATGTAGATCAGTGGGAAAGGGTTTGCTTAGCATGCATGAGGTCCTGTGAGAAACAAAAACACCAACTGATTAAAGAAACTAACTTAGGCAGGCCCAGCTTCCCAGCCTCCAGCTGAAGCCCTTGAAATTCACCTCTGTACCAAAATCGCCTCAGCCTCCCTCTGCCCTGTTTACAGTTGGCTTCGGCAAGTCCTGCCGTTACCATTACTCAATTAATTCCTAAGAGTAAGGATTTAAATCTTATATACTACCTCTGCAAACTTTTCCAGATGTGCGTGAGCGTGTTTATAGTTGTGTTTATTTGTCTTAGTGCAAGTCCTTAGGCTTGTGATCAGAACTTGGTTTTCAGCTGTGAATGAGTGATATGTCCTACTAAACTGTAGAAGAGCAGCGAATGGCATTGCAAAGCCATTTATCTTCTCAGTGAAAGAGCTTCTGTATGGGTGAGTTCTGAAATACCTCACACCTTGTCCTTCTTGCTGTCTCACAGCTGCAGGTGGAGCTGGAGCGAGAATACCAAGACAAGTTCAAAAGACTGCCCCTGGAGATTCTGGAGTTCGTGCAGGAGGCCATGAAAGGGAAGATCAGCGAAGACAGCACTCATGGCTCTGCCCCTCCCCCCCTGGTCGCAGAGCCTGGAAAGGTGAACCACAAGTCTCCCTCCAGTGAGGAGCTGGAAGGAGAGAACCCGGGAAGAGAGTTTGATACCCCTCTGTGAGGTGCCTGCCAGGCCTTCCAGATATGCACGGCTGCTTGAGCTCCAACGAACTCGAATGATAAAGATCACTGCCCAGGACATCTTCCTGAGAAACATCCCTTAGCCTGAAATCCACACCAAAGGGAGAGTTCCAGAAGGATCCGTGTGAAGGTCCCACACCCCGGGTCCCATGTGTCACGTGGAAACTATTGCCAGTCTAGAGACAAGGGTGCACGGAGGCAGGATTTTCTTTTCTTTCCAATAGTAAATTCAAAGCAGGCGGCTCCCAGGCTCCATGGGACGCGTAAGGAAGGACAATGTCTTCTTTGAAGAAAACGAGCTCATGTCTTCATTTGAAGCCCTGGTGTAAAGTATTTCAAAATAATAGGAATAGTTTGAGAAGTGCATAGCACCATTTAACACTATGGAACACCCCACTTTGAGCATCATTTACCTAACTGCCCTGCAATTCCATGTTTTCAAGTTCACATGTATAGTAAATGGTTTCATCCTTTGCTTTGCGGGCACTGGTGGCTTGCAGTTTGCTAATTTATTTATCACAGAGACATCTGTATTTGCTATTGACATGGCTTTATTAGATACCATAGTGACTCATATAAGCTAGTTTCTTTTATTTAAAAAAATCACTTGATTGTATCATTTCCCAGTGAAGCCATTTCACAGTTAGCAATATGGGTTGTATATTGGGCTGCATGCCTTTGGTTGTCTGTCACTTGTTGACCTGAAGCTGTCAAACAGCTACAACCGGTCTGTTCGGTTGAGTAAGAGTTGAGCTGATGCATATTCATCTGGGGTTCAGCCAGACTGAACAGAATCCAGCGGGTTATTTTGTTGTCAGATGTTTTTTGTGGTTCATTTTTTTTTACTGTAGAAAGGAAGATAGAATATTTATCTAAATGCACATGTATAAATGATACACATTATCTTCATGTATATATTACATGTATGCACCCAGCTACATAAGTGCACACACACATACATACGCATGAGTGTACATGTATGTTTATTAATTGGCAGGGACCCAAATCTCTTCCATAAGATTTAAAAGCAAGTTCAGGGATACACGGACAGAGAAAAATGGGTCAAATATATGTTACATGGATATTAAATTATATGGATATGCTAAGAATCAGTTTATGGAGTCATTGATGCAACTTGAGGTAGATTTAGAATTTAGAATATGAATTTGCTTAAAAAATGCAGGATCAAAACTTGGATTTTAAGTATCAGATTTTTGAGCTTGTTTTAATGGTCAGAATATGCAAAAATGCATAGGAAATAGAGTGCAAAAGTATTACTATCTTCAATAAATTTTAACTGATTAATTTCAATCTTATTCTAATAGTAATAAAGCTTTGATTATATTTTAGTTTGTATATTTACTTCAATTAGTCATGTCTTTCTAGTTCTTATTTTATTCTAAGGGTAATAAGAGGAACAAAAATCATGTTAAAGTTAATAAAAAGATTATTAAAAGGTCTTAATAAATAATATTATATAGAAAAATATGGTTTGGAGAGTGATACAAAGAAGATTAAAATCCAGCAATGACATACTCATGGCTTCATTTTATTTAAAGTGAACCTGTCTGGTTATAATTTAGCAAAGCATTTTATAATGCAAAAACCAGTTGTGTCCTGAAATTTTTTTCAAGAATTTAGTATTTTTATGGAAAAGATTTTATTTAACTTTAAGCAATAACTAGGATCATAATTAAGTTTTAATCAAAATGAAGGCTTGATTCGAACACCATGAAAGTGTTTGATTAAAAAAATAAATCTAGTGAGACACAAGGGGGAAAAATCACATCCCCTTTAGAGATGATTGTATTTTATCTGAAGGATCAAGAGTGTTAATTAGACATTAAAACTCACCTTCCAACGAAGAGAAATCTTTTGTAAACCACACTACTTTTGCACTTTGAAAGGCATTACTCAGAAAGAAGTGTGAATGGTCTAAATGGAATGTTGCATTTTACATACATCATTGTAGACTGTTGGAAACTGGAGAAGCATGGACAGATAATAGCATTCAGAACCATACACAGTGGTTGCTGCAGAACAAAGGATTTCACTGTAGTCCACACAGTGGCTGAGGTTGACTAACCCTGACTTTCAAGCCCTGTTTTGGTAGTTGGACTTCATTATCTTGGTGATTCTAGTCATTTTACAATGTTTTGTATTTGGTCATTTACTGTAATAACATCTTTTATACCTGTACAGTGACACTTTTTGCAGCTGTGGGCTAGTGTGTAACACTGTGCATCTTACACCATCAAAACTACTACCGAAATTCTATCCATTAATAATGTTATCATTACTTGAAAATAGACAAAGAAAAGGGGTCTATATGATGTGCAGTTTTGTGCCTTTATGTATTTGCCTTGTTTTTTTTGTTGAATGTGTGAAATTCTGTACTGTGGTTTTTCCTATAATAGAGAGTAGAATCATGCATTAAATTAGACTGTGTCCCCGACACCTTTAAACTACTGAGAATATCGTGGTTGGGCCGTGTAAATCAGTGTTCAAAGTTCTAAGGACATGCCGTGTGTTTTGGTTTTTAACATTTCAGTACCACCATACATTAATTAAAACCCCTGTAATAGATAAGCAGTCATTAATTAAGTTCCAAAAGAAAGGGCCATTGCTTGCATTCCTTTGAACTTAATGCCGCCCTTCTGCACTGTGCTAATACTGTTTGTCATGGAGTGAACATTGTGGCTTTTGTCATTTGAGATGAAAAAGAGAGACGGGGCAAAGTATTTGATGCTCTTAAAATGTACATATTTGGGTTCTTCTATCTCAAATTATTTAAAATGCATAATTCACATTTTTGTAATCATTCTATGCAATTTTGTGGCATGATGTTTCTTCCACTTGTAATTTTATGTGCTTTCATCACAAATCCAAAGGAAACAATAAAAATTTCTTAACACAGCCTAGATGGACCTTCTTAGAGTCAGAGCACATTTTACAGGGAGGACAGTGACAAAGGACAAAGTGCCAGTCACCAGAGTGTAATGCCCACCTTATACCATAGACCAGTGCCCAGGCAGACCAGATTCTGTGGTGCTGGCAGAGCGCACAGCTGGCACTGCCCCCTCCACCCTCTAGTAGTGGCATTGATCTTGTTACTACCAAGACATGAAGGAGTTTCTTCTTCTTCTTTTTTTTTTTATCTCTGGCCATCCCTTTCTTTTTCCCTCTCTTCCTAACCTCATGAAGGCAAAGCAAATGTTTTTGACAAATAATGAAAATGTGTAGAACAGATGCTGCAACTTACAAGTTTTTTAAATGAAATACGTAGTTTGCAACATTAGTGGGGAAAGGAATGTATGTGTGAGTTCTCTGTCCATGTCACAAAGGCGCCCCAAATGCAGTGTGCCAGTTATCTATTGGTGTGTTGTGACTCTGAATAATCTCTTATTTGTTGTAGATTTAGGGGTCAGAGTCAGGAATTCCAATAGGGCAGAGTTCAGCTTGGGATGCCTGTGTCTACCTGCCATGCCTGGGGATAACTGGACGCTTTGGGGCTTGACTCAAGACGCCCATGGATGGAGTGCTGCATCAGCTCGGAGACCGGGTGCAGATCTGGGTTAGACCACTACAGTGCCCTCACCACAGCCCGGGCTTTCTGATAACGAGGTATCCGGAATCCAAAAGTAAGCCATCTGAGGCAGCCACAGAGGAATGGTAAGGCATTTTATGACCAAATATAAAAGTCACATGTATTCATGCATACAGTGCTCATTGGTGCTGACACAGTTCTCCCCAGCCTCACAGAGAAGAACAATCCTGACAGCCCATGTAGGGTGGAGTTCTGCTCACCGGGGAAGCCCAAGAGTTAGGGGCAATTGTAACCATTTGTTTGTCTTTAGCCATATGGGGTGTGACTAGTACAACGTCTGTCACCCTATTCCAACTCCATTGTTTTCGTCACCAGCAAAAAAATATTCCTCCAGTTGCCCAAGACGTTGCCCATCGGCGTTAACGGTTTGTTTTGCTTGTTGTTGTATCTTGTTTTGTTTTTTGTTTCTGAGGCAGGGTCTCATGTATTCCAGGCTGGCCTTGAACTCGCTGTGTAAGGGAGGATAGCCTTGACTATTTCATCATCTTGTCTCCACTGTCAGGTACTAGAATTACAGGAGTGTGGTGTCATGACAGGCATGAAATACAGGATGTGTTCTAGGCAAGCACCACCACTGAGCTGCATTCCCACACCCCAACATTATTTTCCATAGTGCTTTCTCCCTTATCCATTTTCCAACAAATGGCCAACGCAGGTGAGTAAGTTTTGAGCCCTTGATAACCCATGCTTATTTGCCCTCTGTCACTGTGCCCGTCATCACCTCCCACCCGCTCAAGTTCTCTAATTCACTGTCACTCATGTAACCCTTTCCCCATGCTATAACATGACTAGAAATGTCAAAGTCCAAAAGCCATTACGTGATTCCAGCTGTCTCCAGGATGAAGACTAAGTCCTCAGTAAGTGCCTGAGATCTTAAACAAGGTGCTTCCACCAGACCTCCCTCGCTAGCACAGTGTCCTCTCTATCTCCCTCTAGCCTCATACACTGTCTCACCCAACAGGCTCCAAATGCTTTTCCCCAGACACCTAGACTATTCCTTTCTTCCTCTCTCTCCTCTCTTTCTCTCTTTCATGACTCTCTCTCAAGCAGATGACATGCCCCACAAGCCAGTCCTTCCACTCACCACAATGTGTTCAATGGATAAATAGTATTTCGTTTGTGGTGAAAATGTTCATTTGTCCATCTAGCTATTATTGCAGAGGGAGAAGCAAAGCAGACAACTCATCTCTAAACAGTAAACGCCATCCACTCAAACTTCAGAGCTTTAGGTACTTCCTGAGTTAGCAACATCAACAAAGACTGAAATTTGTGTCATAGTGTGTACTTTCTCTATCAGTGAGCAAACCCAATGTCAATGCCATGGTGTCTTTGAGTCAAGGCATAAACCTGCAAACACAGAATAGTTTCTGGGAGAAGGAGGTCACTCTCTGATGATTAGGTTCTGAGACAATGGTAGGAAACATATGCTCGTTTTGGATCTCCTGGGTACAGGCCAGCCTCTTTATAAAAAAAAAAAAAAAAAAAACCTCAGGAGCCTCCCGCCTTTTTATTTTTATGTTTTGTCTTATTGAAAATAGATTGTTTTGTCACTTAATATGTCTTGACTATAGTTTCTTCTCCTTCCACTCCTCCCAGCTCCTCCCCACCTCCCCTTTCATCCAAATCCACTGCCTTTCTGTCTCTATGGGCTTCTAAGAGATAATAATAAAATGTAATAATAGAAACATAATATAGTAAGACAAGACTAACCAGCAGAAGGAAAAGAGCCCAAAAGAAGGCACAAGAATGAGACCCTTCCAGGTGGTGGTGGTGCACGCCTTTAATCCCAGCACTTGATAGGCAGAGGCAGACGGAACTCTGTGAGTTTGAGGCCAGCCTGAGGGATACACAGAGAAATCCTGTCTCAAAAACAAAAAACAAACAAACAAAAGAAGAATTAGAGACCCACTTGTTCACACACTCAAGAATCCCATCAAACACACTAAACTGAAAGCTATAATATGTATGCAGAAGACCTGTGCAAGCCCTGTGCTTGATGCTTCAGTGTCTGTGAGTTCCTGTGAGCTTTGCTCCTGTTGATTTAGAGAGCCTTGTTTCCATGGTGTCTTCCATCCCCTCTGGCTCTTACAAACTCATCTCCCTCTTATAAGGGGTTGCCTGAGCTCTGAGCATTAGGGGACTTAATGGAGACATTCTACTTAGGATTGAGTATTCCAAGGTCTCTCTCTCTCTTTTCTCTCTTCTCTTTCCTTCTATCTCTTGCTCTCTCTCACTCTGCATTATGTCTGTCTATATGTCTCTGTATCTGGTCTCATCTGATGCTTCTCTGGTAATGGGTGAACAAGATTACAGGTCTGTGAGTATAGCAGAACATCATTGAGGAGTCATTTATCACTACATTTTTTCAAGACCATTGGTATTTGGTTTTCCACTAGATCCCTGGACTATCTGGTCTGCTTCTTGGTCACCCAAGCAGTATTGAATTTGTGTTCTATCTCATGGAGCAGGCCTTAAGTCAAATCAGATATTGTCACAAGCTTTGTGACATAATTGCCTTAGCAAATATTGCATGCAAGACACCATTGTAGATCAAAGAGTTTATGGCTAGCTTGGCATTTACATTTCTCTTTTGGTAGTGTGCAAAGTACTTTTCTGTACCAAACACACTAGAACATAGAGATAAAGGATCTTTGTAGTCACCAGCTGGATTTCTCCATGTTCAATGAGTTGTGTAGATGGTGTCTTCAATAATAGGGTCTTGCTGTCCATTTGTGGAGAGCAACCTATAGTCTTTGCAGCAGCCTGAATTGTTTGAGTATTCCCACAGGATCCCTTCAGCCAACAACTCAATTTGATGTAACCCAATCCTGGTACTTGAAGCTTCATTTAGTGACAAGAGATGGCAAGTTGGGACTCTGTCTTCTCCATTATTTGCCAACTTCATTTAGATCATCTTCATATATGTATTTAGCAAGTCTCTACTGTATTAGATTTCCATACTAACCCCCACATAACCCTTAACTTTATCTCTGTCTCCTTGTATTCCCTCCTCAACCTCTTGTCCCTTATCCCTTTCAAACTGATCTGCCCATTCTAATACCCCCACCCAATCCATCCATAATTACTTATTCTATTCCCCTTTCTTAATGAGGCCTGTCTATATCCTATAGTCCCTTACTCCATACCTACCCTCTATGATTCTGTGGATTGGAGCTTGGTTATCATTGACTTAATATCTGATATCTATGTATAAACAAATATATACCATATTTGTGTTTCTGGGTTACCTAGGAATGACATATATATAAATTTGCCTGCCAAAATCACCATATCATTGTTTTTAACTGCTGAATAACACCAAGTTGTATAAATGCACCACACTTTCTTTATCCATTCTTCCAATGAAGGAAATCTAGTTCTTTCCAATTTCTAGCTATTATGAATAGAATACCAATGAATGTAGTTGAGCAAGTAAGCACTGTTGTTGTAGGATAAAGAATCATCTGGATATATGCCCAAGAGTGGTATAGTTATATCTTGATGTAGATTTGTTCCCATCTTCCAGAGGAACTACCACACTGATTTCCATAGTGGCTGCACAAGTTTGTACTCCTACCAGCAATGGATGGATGTTCCCTTACTCCACATCCTTGCCAGCAGGAGTTGATATTTGTTTTATTGATCTTAGCCTTTCTGACAGATATAATATTTCAAAGTAGTTTTGATTTGCATTTTCCTGATGGCTAAGGATGTTGAATGTTTCTTTATGCATTTCTCAGACACTTGAGTTTCCTCTAATGATAATTCTCTGTTTAGATGCATACCCCACTATTAAATTAGATAATTTGTTTTCTTGCTATCTAGCTTCTTAAGTTCTTTATGTAGTTTGGATATTAGTCCTCTATTGGGAGTGTAGTTGTAAAAATCCCTTCCCATTCTGTCACCTGTGCTTTGCCTCAATAATGGTGTCTTTTGCCATGCAAAAGTGTCTTAGTTTCACAAATCCTGTTTATCAGTTGTTGATTATCATGCCTGTAATAATGGTATTCTGTTCAGAAAGTCTTTTTCCTGTGCCAATGAGTTTAAAGCTATTTCCCATATTCTCTTCTATCAGGTTTAGTATATCTGGTTTTATATTGAGGTCTTGATCCATTTTCAGTTGAGTTTTGTACAAGGTGGATCTACTAGGATTCTTCAACATGCAGCCATACAGTTTGACCACTGCTGTCTTTTTCCTAGTGTGTATTTCTGGCTTCTTTATCAAAAATAGGTGTCCATAGATATGTGGTTTCATGTCTGTGTCTTTCATTCAATTCCATTGACCTACATATTTATTTTTGTGCCTACACCATGCTGTTTTTATTACTATAGTTTTGTAGTACAACTTGAAATTGAGAATAGTGATTTATCAAACAATTCTTTTTATTTTTCAGGATTGTTTTAACTATCCTGAGTTATGTGTGTGTGTGTGTGTGTACATATGAAGCTGAGAGTTTCCTTTTCAAGGTCTGTGAAGAATTGTTGGAATTTTGATGTGGTTTTCATTGAATATGTAAATTGTTTTTGTTAGAATGAACATTTTTACAATTAATTTTTCTAATCCATGAGCATGAGAGATCGTTCATCTTCTGATATCTTCTTTATTTCTTCACTGACCTGAGGTTTTTAATCATATAATTCTTTCATTTGCTTGGTTAGAGTTACCTTTAGATATTTTACATTTAAAAGGGTTGTATAAGGTGTTTTTCCCTGATTTCTTTCTCTGTCTGTCATTTGTATATAGGATGGCTAATGAGTTTTGTGAACTGATTTTGTATCCAGCTACTTTGCTAAAAGTGTTCATAAGCTGTGTAGGAGTTTCCTGGTGGAATTTTTAGGTCACTTGTGTATACTATCATATCATCTACAAATAAAGATACTTTGAATTCGTTGTCATATTGCTCTAACAAAAACTTCAAGTACTGTATTGATAAGATATGTAGAGAGGGAACAACCTTGTCTTGTTTCTGATTTTAGTGGAATTGCTCTGAGTTTCTCTCCATTTAAGTTTATGTTGGCTATGGGTTTGGTGTAAACTGTCTTTATTATATTGAGGTATGTCCCTTGTATTCTTAATCTCCCCAGAACTTTTATCATGGAAGACTGTTAGATTTTGTCAAAGGCCAAGAACACTTCTTAACCAGAGATCCATATCTAGTCGCTTTACTCCCTCTGAATATTCATTTTTCTAATAATATCTTTATTGAGTGTGATTCATGTACCATAAAGTTCACTGCTTCATAGTACATACTTCAGTGGTTTTTAGTGTAGTTTCTAAGTGTTTCATTAACCATTACTTCCTAACTCCATAGTATTTTTTTCTCCCCAAAATGATACCCATGAGCAATCTCTTCCTCCTTTCTCTCCACTTCCTTCTTTTCCAAGCCACTAGAAACTAATATTAGAATATCTCCTTAGATATTTCTTTTCTGGATATTTTACACACCTAGATTCTATGTGTGAGTTTCAGTGTCTGGTTGCTTTCATTTAGCAGAGTTTCATGGGTATTATAATTTGTAGCATGTATCTAAGGTATCCTTTTAACAGTTGAATATTTCATAAGGGTACATGTTAAAGTTTTTCTCATTTTTTTCTCTTATGTGCATTTGTGTTTGTCACATGTGTGCAGGTCCATCAGATTCCCTGAAGCTGGAGTTACAGGAGTGTGTTAATATGTACCAGAGTTGGGTGGGAAGAACCTAACTCCAGTCCTCGGGAAGAGCAAGAAGTGCTCTTAACTATGGAACCATCTCTCCAGCCCTTGGATTTACATTTTCTTCATTCACACTTGATTGAGAGGTGGTTTGTTTCTTCCTTCTGGTTACTAGGCATTGTACCGGTAGGAGCATTTGCACGCTTGTCTGTGTAGTTTTTGTTGCCTTTGGGTGTACCAAACGGTGGAGGTGCCAAGTCAAAGAGGCAAGTCTATGTTTTACTCTTTAGGATCTACCAAACTGCCTTTCAAAGTGGATGAGGCCATGCTTGCTTTCCCTTCTTGTTTTCTGTCTTTGTCATCAATACCATAGGATCATCATGACAAGTATCTCACTGTGGCTTTGACGTGCATCACAGTGACTGATGTTACACAGTGATTGCTTGAACATCTTCAGAGAAATGTCTATTCAAGTCATTTTTTCATTTTTAATTGTTTTAACATCTATTTTAAAATTGGGGTCCTCTTTTGTAACTTTTGACCCAAGCACTCAGTTGTGCTTGTCTATCCTAAAATCTCATCTAGAAAAAGTTCTCCCAGTGGGCATCTTTCATGGAACTGATAAAAAAATGTAGGTAATTAAGGAAATAATTCTGGTAGTTTCCCTTTTTTTTATTCTTTGAAAATTTTGTACATGTACACATGCATCTTACTCATATCTATCCCTACTCTTTCCTTCCAACTCCTCCTGTCCCCTGACTTGTATCCCCTCTCAAAACATGTCACACACACACACACACACACTTTTTTTAAAAGTAACCCAACAGTTCCAATTAGCGCTGCCCAGATAGGCATGGTTGTGAAGTCAGCTAGTCGGGCATAGCTGGCTGCCAGTGGCCAACTTCCCAAAGAACAGTGACTCTGTCCCCAGCAGTCACCAATAGCCAGATGCTCCTCAGCAAAGAACAGGAGCTCAGAGCCAACTCCCTGCATGAATTTTCAATTGACTCAATCTTGAACCCATCTTATGCCGGTAAATACAGCTGCTGTGAATTTGCAAGTGAGCAATCATGCCATGTCCAAAGGCTAGCATTTAACAGCACTCCTCTTCATGCACAATGTTCCTGAGCCTTGAAGGAGGTGGGGGAAGGATGCAGAATTCCCCACCTACAGCTGAGTACTTACAGGCACTGACTCTCAGCAAATAAGGTGGTCTCTGACTTACACTCTGCCTGCTGCAAAGTGAAGCTTCTCTGAGCAGTTGACAACAGCACATATCTGGGAATTTGCAAAGTCATGGCCTGTATTTTTTTTCTTTAGCTAAATCTCAGAAGTTTATTTTCCCAGATTTTTCATTTTCTCTTAAAAACTAGGTGCAAGACACTTGGTAAACTCATTATAATTTCATGTGTTTCCCATGGGAGGAAATTTATTAGAGAAAAGTGGATAGAAATATTGATTAACTGGCCTTTAAAAGTTAAAGTGCATTACATAACATGTTACCCAACTTACACTGCCAAAAATTCAAGCTGTCAATGAGAAATGTCCTAATAACAAAGAGAGAAAAATCTTGACAAACTACAATTCCTTGTCAACTATAAAAGTACATCCTATTTCAGGAAAAAAAAAAGCATTATTATTTCTTAGCATCAAGAGAATAGCATTAGCTTCTTCCTTCTTTTCTACAAGGGTCACCTGGTTTATGGGAACCTGAGACTGCACGAGAAGTTATTGAAAACCACCAGAAAGCCCCATTTTCAGTACCACTGTACCCAAAACAACAGTGTCCCGAGACTGGGAAAGTGGTTGGAAGGGAGAGGTAAACATGAAATGGTACCTCTACAGGAAAGGCCAAAGAGGAGGTGATTCCTGACAGTCTCTCTCTCTCTCTCTCTCTCTCTCTCTAATTCTTTATTAATTATTTTATTACAATTTATTCACTTTGTATCCCGGCTATGTCCTGACAGTCTCTTAAAACTACTTTCTGCATTTCTTTCTCTTGCTGTGTATGATTGCCCCAGATAAAGGACATGCAGCACTCTTCTCCCCAAATTCTAATCTGTGAAAGCTTTTGTCTCCCCAGCCTTCATCTCTAGATTTAGGTTCTTTTCTTCTGCCTTTTCAGCAATCTTATAAGCTCTCCAAGACTATCATTTTCTCTTCCCCAAATGTTCTAGTGTCACCCAATTCAGACCCCCCCAAAGCTGCACCCGAAGGAGGCAGCAATAGAGTCACCCTTCCAAAGAAGAACTAATCGGCTTGTGTGCACTTCCCCAACCATACATTTGGTCAACACACACTTATTTAACTATGCGCCAAGCATGGGTTCTGTCATAGGACATATGGTGCTAGTGTCTTGGTAATAATCAAGTCCAGATGAGCCTGTCTTTTAGGTTATTCTCTCAACATGAATCAACCTGTGTCTTCAGCCCAGCATAGCTTTGAAGGAGGAAGAGACAACTTTCATCACAGAAACATTATTGCTATGGAGGTGTGCATGGGTACACCCACCTCAGACTTGGACAAGGGTCTTCTGCATCACCTGACATGTACTATCTCTCAATTCTGTTAGGGTTGCTTCCCTAGTTATTTCCTCTTTTCATACAGCAAAGGCAGCCAAGCTTTTTAACCTATAATGGAGCCCACGTTCCACACATGGTTTATGAGTCCAAGTAGCTAATTGAAGAGATAAGGATTTTACTGCCTCTGTAAAATTAAGGCAAGCTAGAATGATTCACAACACACTACAATGGCTACTAAAAGGACTCTTCCTTTATTTCTTCCTTACTTTATGTATTTGAAAACATACAATGTTTTCCAATTCCCAGTTCTGATTCTGTTTTTTCCTTTATTCTAGTTTCTAAATAGGAGGCAAAGATGTGAGAGGAGCCAAAGAAAGATGTTTTGTTAAATAAGCTATCTTGGTAGACAATAGGGCTCCATTCCACTCCTCCTTGAAAAGGCGTGTCTTACAGTTAACCCAACAAGACTCGGAGAATCTGGTCACTGGATGTGGGTCTCTGCAGGGTGCTCCAGCATCCAACCAGTTGCATACTGTAGCCAGCCACAGAGAAGGAGCATTTTGTCAGGGGTTTTCTTCATCCTATCACCCAACACATCAAGAGAAGTTCCACTGCTTCTGTAAGTGACAGGTTTGGGTTTCTAAAACTTCCAATAAAGTAGGGATTGTAAATCAAGTGGTAAGCCTACAGTTGACTTTTGCCTAGTTATGAGACTTTGCAGAGAAGATAATTTTAGCTTGGCTGATTTTTAGTGGGTAGAGCCAGGGTAGAGGCCTGAGGAGACCTGGAATTGGACTGGGAATATTTGGGAAATGCATTCTGACACCTGCGCGGGTCTAGTGCCCCGGGGTTAGCACAGGTCCCAGGGACAGAAGATGCCTGTCTGTAGAGGAAGCACGGCCAGAGGAAGCCTAGAATGGGGACTTCAAAGCACGAGCTCAAGGCAGGCATCCCATGTCTAAATCTAGGACAATACTTCCAGCATAAAAGGTTGATAGCTTTAAAATCTAAAACATTATACTGCTTTACCCCAAAACATTTTCTCTACCTGACCTTTCATTAATTTAAAATGCTGCGTCTTTCTGTGCTCAGCATCTCAGGGATGGATGCAGCGAGGTGGAGGGCTAGAGGTGTGCAACCTGCTTCCCAGGCCTTTTCACTCAGAAGTTCACATGCTCAGAGGGGCTGCAGAGGACTCTAATGATGGACACAGGGTTTACACGAAGTGAGGAGACAATGGCCATTTTCTGAGAGAATTATTTAAATTTAAGATGTTAAGAGTAATAAGGTTGCAAGTGTCAGAGAGGAATTTTTGCCTCCCCACAAAGGACCCCAGAAAATAGCAGGACCCAGAGAGGGCATACTCAATGTCAGCAAATAGTGCTGAGACAGTGGCAAGAAATTCCTTTATCTCAATGGGACCTGAAAACAACAGAAACACTCCGGTGGTCCTGATGCTGAGACAGAAGAAGCTGAGAGAACTGATGCTTTTCAATAGAGCAGGGAATTAGCAAGGCGGTGCAATGGAGGCCTGCGTGAAAAGGGAGAGAGAAGGCTCAGAGGTTAGGGGCACTGGCTGCTCTTCCAAAGGTCCTGAGTTCAATTCCCAGCAACCACATGGTGGCTCATAATGAGATCTCATGCCTTCTTCTGACCTCCTGGCTCACATGCAGGCAGAATATTGTATAAATAATAAATAAATAAAATCTTAAAAAAGAAAAACAAAGATGACATTAAAGCACAGAATGCCCTACCCCCCAGTACTGTATCTTGACCCTACTTATGCCTCCTGGAACTGGCTTGCAACTGATAGTACTCTACTGAGGAGTTCTTGTTTTTTGCTTTTCGTAGATTAATATTCAAAAATGAACTGTTTACTTTTATAAAAAGAATTCACACTCTGCTAAAGACTTCTGAACTTTTGAAGATAACCATTTACACCCCACAGACTTCTCTGTGGGAGGCGTGGACACAGCCAGAAGATGGATTGGGGCCTTCAGAAAATGGGCTAAATCCCTACTCCCTAATCTAAGGGCACTCCCCATACCTAAATCCAGGACAAGAATCTTCCAATGTAAGATGCTGTACAGCTTTACAGTGCCAAATATTATAGTGTTAACATAAACACTTCTTTGACATTCAAGTTAAAAGGTTTTCCCAGGGAGAATCTATCATGAAGAAAAAAAACTCCCTAATGTTCCTCTGTTGACCACTGATTTTGAAATGTTGGTCATGATTTCTTACTCAATACCCAAATGTATGTTTTGTTTTGTTTTTTTCTACTGGGCCTGGTGATGCAAACCTGTAATCACAGATATTCAGGAGATTGAAGCAGAGACATCACAAGCTCGAGGCCTGCCTGGGCAACTTAGCGAGACAATATCTGGAATTTAAAAATAAAATAAGGGCTGGGACATAGTTTACTGGTGGACTGTTTACTTAGCATGCATAAGACCCTAGACTGGAAAGGTCCATAAGTAGCTCATAAAAAAAACACAGTGTTAGATGGAATTACTTCTGCTTTTCCTGTGTCCTAAGACTGAACCTGCAGAGCACCAGCTTAATGACTGTTAGACTCTCTGATGTAGTCTTTCATTTTTATTTGTCCCATAAGTCCTTCAAAACTGATATTTTAGAAGGCTTGAACAGGTATATAATCAGACCAAACTGGCCTCAGGTCTTTGCTTACATCCTTGCCAGCCCCCCCCCACCCTCAGCTTCCAACCTGGTGACCACTCCACATTGTGCGGTTTCTTCCTCTTCTGTTTTATCAAGCATGTTAGTGGTTCTCTCAAAGTTACTCGGGTATTTGTTTTGTTTTGTTTGAAACATTTCAGTTTATTTTTTTCCTTCAGAATACCTTTGTGGCTATCCACATCAACCCTGGCTCTGGATAACTTACTCTTTTCACTGTCAATCTCCTGGGGAAAGTAACTAATCAAAGTCTAAAAATGAAGTGGCCCATGTGTTATTTGGGGATATTCTGCCCCCTCACTTACATATCTCAGCTGAAATAGCAATTAGGAAAATATCAGACAGAGATGGCAAAAAATTCCTATGCACTGAAGACCTTCAAGTTGTCAAATGTATGTATGATATCCTTGTAAGTTAAATTTAGCACTAAGAGCTCCAGTTTCTCTCTGAGATGTGTAAAAACTCATCTATCCTGACAGTTCCCTATTGGCCGCACCTCTGAGAAGTCAATTATTCTCACCAAAGCCAATTTTAATTTATGCAGCCTACATTGCCTCTGAGTGTCCATGTGACTTTTAAATAGAAGATAGAATATCTACTTTAAGGACTATGCTTTTCTGGACAACAATAGAAAGCTCTGACCCTGAATCACCAAAAATTTCTTAAGAAAACAGGTGTTTTCATTTCATAGTTTTCACTAGAGGTCAAAGATCAATTACTCTTTTTCTACAGGGACTACAGCGGCAGTAGGCCAGGCACAATGTTGGCAAGAAAGGTTAAATTAATTAACCTGTAGTTGATTGACTGCAAAAATGGCCTCCCTGGTATGGTTTGATTGACAGATTGAGCAATGGAAATGTGATGATGCTTCCTGCCTTTCCCTGCCCTGTTCCCTGGCTGGCCTCAAGGTGGGTTTTGGCTAGTCAGTGAGAACACTCCATTCCAGTCACTACACAAGGGAAGTGTGGTGCCACCATGTGTACAGTCTTGCCTTAACTTGTGGATGGATGAGACACATTTTTAAGCTGAGCTGACCTCATTTTCCAACCAAAATAACCAGCTGTGGAATGGATCCAACCAAGATTAGCTGAGCTGTCTAGTTAACTGAGAAGATGCTGGTCCCAACAGGTCACTGCCTTCAGCTATGACAGCCATGCTGGCCCAGAGCAGCAGGACAGTTCACATGAAAAACTTGGCAGTATTCATAAAGGAGTTTTGGTTTTAGCAACTAAGCTCTGGTAAAAATCAGGAGGTACCCACCAGCATGAACTCTTAACTTACAAGCCTACTTGAAGGGGTTTTAGAAAAGAGGACTCCATGTGGGAACCAGAGGCCCTCATTTCTAACTTACCTTCTGCATTAACTTGCTGTTCGGAGCCTACTTTCCTCTCACTCTGCCTTAGATGTAAGAGTCTTCTAAGTTTTACTCTTGTGTGTTATGTTCTGCTCTAAACAAATATGTATCTTCCTAAGACCTCTAGTGATAAACAACATTTGATTCTTTTGCCTAACTGAGCATTTGCTGATTTTCTAAGATACATGCTACAACAAGTACTGAAAACGATTCTGGAAATTGAGTGTTTTTTTCTCCACTCTAGTCTCTGAAAGTATATTCTTAGAAGAGAAATTCTTATCCAGTGTTTTCTCCATTTTTTTGTTTGCCAGTTGATACTTAAAGTAGAAGTCAAACAAAATGTACACAATCCAGTATCCTGGATCTCAGCAGAGCAGACACCACACCTGAGCAAGCACGTGATCACAGTAGGTGAAGCAGAAGGACCCCAGCTGCGGGACCATGTAGCGGAGCTACTCCTCAGACAGCACACTGGAAAATACTGTTCACCAGTAAAATTTCCTCCATAATGGGACTCAGCACTTACAGCCACAGAGCTGCCCCTGAGCCACAGGAACTCAGAGGCCCAACCTGATGCCTCCTCTAATGGCCTACTAAACATGCCTCGATGCTGGGGCTGTAACTCAGTGCTTTCCTAGCATGTGTGAAACAACTAAGGTCAATTGCCAGGGGCAGTGGAAACGAACAACTCTACCACAACAATATTCTTGTTGACAATTCCTGGGGCTCGTGCCCCTCAGCCATCTTAGCTGCTCAATGATACCCCAGCCGTCATTATCCATGTGCAGCTGCGGCTGAACCTGCAACCCTACCATCCATGCACACCTTAACTCCAGAAGCTATGGCTGAGCCCACCCAGCACCCTGCCTGAGCATCACCAGCAAATGTCTCACACTGAATCTCAGACAGGTACCTCCACCAAACAAACAAACAAACAAACACAAGTGCAGAAGAGAACAAAATAAATCCCAAGAGCACAGCTACAGAACTAAGAGGGCCCTGAGCCTGCCAGCCAGGGAAAGCCACACACAGGCGAGTGCAGAGCTCAGGTGGACACACTGGCCACATCAGAGTGCTGCTGTGGGGGAGTCACCCCCTTATTCACAGAGGGAGGGGTTATATCATCTGGCAGACAGGAAAAGGGTACCCAGCTTAAGAAAGTCTAGGAAGCAGTCTTTCCCTACAGAGGTCCTCAGAGAAAGGACACAGATGTTTAAGATGACTGATCTGCTGAGTTCCACCCCTCTCCCTCTGCCGGAACTGATGCAAAGGACATGCTTAGGAGTGGGAAGAATCACAGCATCCCAACAACAAAGAAATAACTGGACCAATATCTTCTTTTTTAGATTACTACCGCTCTGTGTGTATCTGTCTCCATCTCCTTACCCACCCCCGACCCCAATGTATTTGCTCGTTGCTTGTTTGTATGCATATTTTGGTTATCTGATTTTTGTTTATCCATTTCGTCTTGTTTCTCCTGTTATTCTGTAGGTCTTTAGTAGTTTAGTTTCTCCCTCTAATTATTGTCAATATAATTACCTATAACTTGTACACTAATTGCTAAGCCACAGTGTTTTAATTCCTGTCATACCATGGCAGAGCCTCCTGGCTGTGCCTCACTTTCCTGAAGTGACAGAAACCCCCTCTCCTCTACATTGCTGAAAGAATCTTCCCACCACTTTCACACCCACAGCCCACTGCTGTCCTCACCATACTTTGCCTTTTCTTCCACCCTCCCCTTCCATCCATCTCAAACTTTAGCGCTGACACCCTTTGCTCTAAATAACCTAGAAACCTTGCTTTCTCCAACTAGTCTCCCAGCACCGCATACTCTGAACCTTAACTAGGTTTCAAGCGCAATGCCAAAGCTATACCAGGCCTGCTGATGAATAAGTGGGGGAGGGAGGCCGCTGCGTCTTCCCCGTAAACAAGTGAAGAAAATTCATTTTCTAATGAAAATATATTTGTAGAAGGAATCAAAGAAAACAAAAGAAACAAAAAAAATTAGGGCTCAGTGTAGATGAATAATAAAAAATATAGCATGCATATATAATGAAATTTTATTCAGTTGTAAGAAAAAAAGGAAATTATAAAATTTGCATTAAAATGTCTTGTATGAGACGGTCTCTACAATCAAGGACCATGTGTGGATGTGGCCTGGAACCCCCCGCGCAGATAGGGCCCATGATAGCTCGGTGTAGGACTGAAGACCCTATTCAGGGAAACAGGGACTGTTCCAGTCATGATCTTGATGGCTGACTCTTTGACCCTCCCCCATACAAGCCTGGGAGTGACAGACTGGCTAGATCCCAGGGGAGGACATTGCAGCCAGCACCAAGGAGTCAGGAGAAGCTGGGGTTGGATGGAAGGGAAGGAGGTCCTCACCTGTTGGTGGACTTGAAGGGGGCGGGGAGGAGGGAGATGAGAGAGGGAGTGGGAGGGTAGGAGGGACTGAGGGAGGGGGCTACGCCTGGGATTCAAAGTACCTAACCTGTGACTGAGATAAAAATAAATAAATTAAAAAAAATAAATTAATTAAAAAAAGAAATATATAAAAAAAGAAAAAAAAAGAAAAAAAAGAAAATGTCTGAAACTGAAAAATATTGTAATGTAAGTTAACCCCAGGGCAAAAAGAGAAACACTGCGTGTTCTCACTCATATGCGGCTCCTGGCTTCTAATTTTCACACGTGTATTCAGAGGAGAGTGTTTGTAGAACCCTGGAAACTAGAATAAAGTTCACGAGAGGAGAAGAACGCAAGGTGGTCATGTGACAATGGAACATATTCTCTGTGAATATGGAAGAAGGAACAGCAGGGGAAGAGAAAGGCTTAAGAGGGGAAGGGACAGGGAGATGAGGGTGAAGAAACCATCAGCAGAAAATAGGGATTCATGAAAAAGCCAGAGGAAACCCTGATAATGGATAGGCTAATAAAAAAATAGTTTAAACGGAAATGCCTGCATGGATGCAGGAAACTGTTCGTAGAACACATATGTTATTAAATCTTAGCACCGATAATGAGCTATCATCCGGAAGTTAGTCAGAGAGCCTCAGTAGCCCCCCAAACAAATTGCTCGCCAGACCTAGATTATAAGACTCGGTTGCCGAAGACATCAAATACTTTAGTCACTGGAACCAAGACGGAAGACTCCTCCCTGATTGGTAGCTTTCACTGTGCCAGAGGGTACGGTGCAAGCTACTAGGGTGAATGGTCAAAAGTCAGTCTCAGCATGCAACACTCCAGGCTCACCAGGCCAAGTTCCCCTGAAGCGGTGACGGTAACTGGTCACTAATGGGTGACCAGCTACTGTCTGGTCGGATTAGAGTTCCACTACATACCAGACAAAAATCCCTGTTTGGTACCATAAACCTGGCCAAACCCCATGGCTGGTGAGGTCAAAGGCCCTAGTCAAAAAGGTACTGATATTGTTCTGCTAAATGGACATGATGTACCCATTGAATTGCCACATAAATAGTTATGTTTATATGAATAAATTAGTACCAAAATTGGCTTTGGTCATAGAAGTTCCTTTAAAAAATACATTATTCTTTATTACTAATTTTTGATTTCTCTTGACATGCAAGTGGATGTCACTGTGATATTTCCACACCTATAAACTGGCTACATAATTAAATCCAAACCCCCTCATGGAGTCCTCTCTCAATGTGCCTCTCCAATCTCTACTCACCACTCATGTACTCAAGAGGACTTTTTTTTAACTTTCCACTCTATGAGAAATGACACCCAGAACCTGCTTTCCTATGTCTGGCTTCAGTTAACTTAATGTCCCCTCTTTTTGTTTTTTTAAAACTCAACAAAAGTTATGATAGTCCATTATATAAATATATCATGTTGCTATGCATTTGTTCATTAATGGGCATCTAGACAAATTTCACAACCTAGCTATGGACAATAACCCCACACATATAGACTTGGTATGTTGGTCTCCTTTCCTTTGGACATATACCAGGAGAGGGATGCAGGGGTAGCAAATGGTAAACCGACGAGGTTTTTAAGGAATCTCTATAAGAACTGAATACCATCATATTCTCATCAGAAGTTTCTGAGCTTCTCTTCCTTCAAATACTCATGAGCATATTTTCTTTTTTTACTATTTGGATTTTTATAAATGAGTATTATATTTGCATAATTTTTCTCCTTCCTCTTTCCATATCCCCACTTGGTCTTAAATCTCACAGGCTTTTTGCCAGTTATTATTGTTGTGTGTGTGTGTATAAAACCATTTTCACAGCTCTTTTTACAGTGAACGTTTGATAACTTCAAAGACTCAGCACTGATCAAAGTGCTAAAAATAAGGGATTGTTCAACACTCTCCCACGAATGGAATTGTGGGCCATGGCACCCAGTTTATGCACTGCCGGGAACCGAACCTCAGGCTCTGTGCATGCTAGGAAAGCACTCTAGCAACTGAGCTATAACCCCAGGCTCTATTCAAAACTTTCTAGACAATTTTTGAGGTAATCTTCTTGGACTAGAGAAGTTTAAGGCTCAGCAGACTTAAAGGGCACAGATCAACTAACTTAATCACCTCACCACCACCCTTGGATACCTAACCCTGGTTCTTACCTTTGCTCCATTTGGAGAAAGCTGGTTATCTACCGAGTCCCAACCCACTCTTCCTTTTAGATTGGTGTTAATTAAGTCTCTCTTTATAACTTGTGTGAGGGAGTTTTAAATGATCGTGTTAATTTACATAATTATGGAATCGAGTGATTATTACATAATTATTACATAATTATGGAATCAGTTCCTTCATGAATTAGTCAGTTGGTTATTGAGATTCTGCTATGTAACAAAAACATCACAGTAGGACTAACATAGTCACAGATCTGGATGTCAACGAATGTCCGTGGGGTTCAGTGGGAACTTTGCTTCTTCTCCCTTTATATTTTTGACTGAAATTCAAGGAGGAGCAGCAAAAGGCCAACAGCCGTTCCATTTATCCAATCACAGCAGGCCTAGCCTACCTGACTAAGTTCAGTTAAAGTCTCTATTTAACTATTACCTGCTGATGCTTCACAGTCAATTCCAAATTCAAAAGGCTAACAGACCCACAGTACCCTCAACAGAAAGGAGAATGGGATGAATATTCAAAGTCATTTCCAATTCCTATCTCCAGGAAGTGTGATTTTCAAAGCTGGAGTCCTGTCTAAATAACCTCCTGAACAACAACCTCTCTCTTCCCGGCCTTGCTGGCTCCCTGTGGAGCTGCCCAGCTTTGAGATTCCACCACAAGTGGATTTTGGCCTGAACAAAGCACATGGTGGGTGGCAGCTGATGCCGAAGACTTGAACTCTCAGGACAAGCATTCTAAATTAGTAACAAAACACTCCAACAACGTCACAACTTTAAAAATAAGCCTTGGCTCCATACATGGCTGATGGCCTTGTTGGAGACATTTGAAATGCCCCATTTAAAATGTTGAAGTAATTAGTTTAGCCAGCAGTAATGGCCATCATGTTTTTCCATCCATCTCCCTGCTCTATCTCCAAGCAGCCTGGTCAGTCATAACTTCTGTAGCCAAACAACTTAGGCACCTAAACAAATAGCAGTCGAAAATAAGGCTCTGCAAGGAGATGGTGCCTTTCAGTGCCGCATTTCTGTGAATATTCCTTGTTTTCTCGCTGCTCTCTTCTAAGGAGAGAAATGCTAACCTCTGTCATAGTACTTCATTAAGGTGATGCCACAGGGTATCAAAGATAGGAGGTATCTGTTGTGTTCTCTGATCTCAGACTCCTGTTAATTGCTCTATTTTTTTTTTAATAAAACACAGGACAAGATAATCTTATTTTGTATTCAAGCCTAAGTCAGGGGGGAGCAAACAAGTATACAAGTATATTACCTGGTATTTTTAGTTAATATTTTATTTCCTATTTATTTATTACAATTTATTCATTTTGTATCCCCACTGTAGCCACCTCCCTCATCTCCTCCTAGTCCCACACACCCTCCTTCTTCTCCCCCTATGCCACTTCCCTAGACCCATTACCAAGTTTTCTTAAACTTGCATGAGAAATCTGAGACATAGGTATCAGACAGAAGTGCACTGACAGATAGCATGGCTCTTTGGCTCCCTGTCTACTGTGTAACTGAAAGATGATTGATGAGTTCATCCTCAGTCTTGAGATGCAATCACATTCCAAAGAAATTCAAGTTCCTTGTCAAACTACATAAGACTCAATCAAACATCACTGGTAGGAATAATAATAATACCTATTACATAAAATGATAACTCTACTTATTTATCTTTTCAACCATAGCAGTTATTTAACCAAACTGATTCATTCCAATGTTTCCCATCTGTTTCTCCAAAAGGTGTTTAAAATATCTGGAATCTGAACAAATAAACAGAATTCTCTGGAGGTTAGAGTGTGAGTATGTGTCAGGAGAATGTGTGCTGTGGGTTGTGCTTTCAGACAGTGTCATCATTTCCATCATTAACTCATTCACTGGATCCTGTGATCAGGCATCCTGGGAAATCAATGTTCAGTTAACTATCTTTTTAAAATTTGGATGAGCTGCTTTGTGTTTATGGAACCATTTTCCATGGAATGTGAAAAATAAACCCTCCGTTAAGATATTATTATCAGGATGAAATTAAAAACTGGATGTCATAAGTCCCACTCAGCCTGTGCCAATTCTGAGAGTTGGTTTACAATTGGCTCAAGTTTCCTACATAGGCCACTTTTAAAATGTATTTTCTTATTCCTATCCTGTTCCATAAAAGCATACAAAGGCTTCTTAGCTACCGTGGATTAAATGTTTCATCTCTTCTCTTCTAAATCCATATGCTGAAGTCCTACCACTCAGAGGATGGAAGTCAGATGTGAGGTCTTAGGGAAGTTTTATTGAAGGTCTCAGTTTTCCACTTAGCTGGGTGAAGAGCTGTCTAAGACAGGCAAAATGCTGTGTGTGTCTGTGGGAACATTTCCAGAGTAGAATGGCTTGTAGGACAGTGACTTTGGGGAGAGGGCCGAACTGAATATTTGTGGCAACCTCCGGAAGCTTGGAACCATATGAATATTGGAGGAAGGCAGCACAGGTATACATAAGCCTGTTTTGTTTTTGAGTGGGCGTGTGTTTTGGTAGGCCCTCCCATCGTCTGCTAACATAGGTGCATGCTCCTTGGCTCTTCAATGTGGACTCACACAGGCAGCTTTTCAGGAGGCTTTCAGGCCCTTAGCACTAGACTGGGATGGCAGAGTCAAACAGATTGTTGGATTAGGCAGTTCACTGGTTACCTTACCAGCATGCACAGCCAGTGAGCTGTTGCAGGACAGCTACCTAGTCCCCCTATTATGTGAGCTAATGAAACGAGTCATCTTTTATTATACACATATATTCTCCCTGTCCTTCGAGCAAACTCTGACTAATATTGGAGGTGATTTGGTTATGAGGGTACAGGCTTCATGATAAGATTAACAAATATCCTCATTAAGAAGAGGCATAACTAAAATTTGATTAGTTATATGACGGAACAAGAAGACAGCCATCCCAGCTATCATCAAGAAAATAGACATCAACTAGTTCTGGTGGTGATGCATGGAAAAAAAGGAATTAAAACAGTCATTGTACAATCAGTATGGTAATCCCTCAAATCAATGGTTACACACTCAGTTAAGTCAGCATACTACCGAGATACTTGAATACCCATGTGTATTGCTACCCTCTTCACAATAGGTACGATATAGAACCAGCCTACCTAGATGCCCAGATGAAGGAATAAATAAAATCTGTATATACAAGTACGTATAAGCAATGGAGTTGCTTCTCATCTATAGAGAAAAAGAAAATTATATAATATGCAGGGGAAAGATAGAGCTGAACAGCGCAAAGATAGAACTGCTATTGAAATAAGCAGACTCAGACAAAAATCACATGTCATCTCTCATGTGCAGATCATATATGTGTATGTAAAAGGTATGTATGTAAAAAGCAGAAGAAACGTGACTGTTTTGTGTAGAAAGGGACCAGCAGAAAAAGAAGAAAGACAAGAGTACGTAATGGGAACAAATATGACCAAAACATATAGCATGCATATATAAGTATGTGCAAATGTCATCATGAAAACACCATTATGAACAATGAATACGCATTAATTATTAAAACATTTTAAAGATGGCAGCCATCTTAACACTAAGAAGATGGTCACCAGACAAAAGATCAGCTGGTACCTTGGTCTGAGCCTTTCATACTCCAGAACTGTGGGAAATATGTCTGCTTTTAAGTCATCATCCTCTTGTGTTTTCATCACTGAAGCCTCAGCATAGAGCGCCAGTCCACTGAGGTGTCTTTGAAAATGTAATTCCTGCAGGCTGGACATTGAGCATTAGAGATTTCTTTCCTTATACGATGAGGACAAGCAGTTTAAAAGATGGAAGACAAGACAGAATGCCTCTTCTTCATCTGCTCCCAGGCAAAATGGAAAGCAGCTATGTAGCTGTGCTCTGGCCCTCAGAATCCGCCCAATAGTCCCTGTCACAGGTTTGCCCAATTGATCGTTTTTACAAACTTAATTGAGTTCCAGCTTGTTCCTGCCTATTCTTCTAACTATCTTGAAATGGCTGGTACCCTAAGAGCATTCCCCAAGCTGTCTGAAGTGCCAATTAAATCATCATTACCTAACAGGGTGCCAAATACAAGAAGAGGGCTTTAGGACGGCTGCCTCACTTGTGCAGTCAGCAACCTTGACTGAGCGAGCAATGGAGGATGAAATGAGGTCCGAGTCACGACCCCAGGGTTACAGCTTAGCAGAAAAGATGTCTTCTTCATAGCTCCACTGCCTGGGGACACACATTGGCCTGTCTGGGATTGAACTGTCCATGACTGAGCTTCCCAGAATGGGACTGATGTATGTATTGTATTATATTCTACCATAAGATCTCCAGAAAGTTCTACGTGTGCTGGTGGGAGTTCTGGGGAGTTTCATAACCTGCTAGTTGTGGACCTGAGAAAACTTATTTTGATAAGCAGTTTAATGTAAAGATGGTATCATGTAGCTATTATCCATAACTGTCTTTTAGGCTGTTTACAGAAGCTTCTATCACCCAAGGAAGAACAACGCTTGCTATTGTCCACATGTCCACAGTATGCGTATGTTAACAGGCCTTCGAGAAAGAGAAAAAACTCATGTGTTCTTTAAAATCAATGAAAGTCAATGTTAACAGGACAAAAAAATCCAGAAGTTTGTAAAGAATTGGTGTTTTCATTTATTCACTTGAGCTATTTAGAGGAGTTCCAGTTTCTTCCTCCTATTAGACATTCTCTGTTATTAGACAACAACCATCTGTTAGAATCATATGCTCACCAGGACAAGAACGCTTTCTCATTTTGGACCTGTATTGTCGACAGTTTCAATAATGTGTTTGTAAACTGAGATGTCTTCTCATGCTTAATAATGAGTCATCTGTCTTCCTTCCATATGGAAAGGAATCAGCAGTGATCCCTTATCACTGTGCTATGTGGATTAGAAATATTTGTCTCTTGTACTTGACCCTGAGTCCTCATCCCATACCCGGGATAGGGAGGAGTACTTGATTTTTCCCATGCCTGAGATGCACAGTGTATCCTCAATACATTATTATTAACTTAGTAAATTAATGAAGTAAAGGTATGCTAATAAATTCTTTTCAAACCTCTATGAAATTTGTTTCGTATTAGAGGTAAGTTTCTTCAAGGCAGAATTATCACGTATAATAAGGTATAATATAGTCTGATATTTATAAATAATAAATAAACAGTCTTGTTTAGGAGATAGCAGTGGCTAGGAATTAGTGTTTCCAAGTATCTCTCCTGCAGGTATCACCTAATCTATGCATTCTTCCTAGTCAGCACGCATGCTCCCCCAGACACTTCTCTAAGAGTGGTCCACGAACACTATTTTGGAGCTTGTCTGGAACCTTCAGAATCAGACTCTTCATCTTTAACAAAGGAGGATCATAGTTAGACCCCAGTTCACAGGCTCTGTGATTCACTACTCAACTCTACCTGAAAAAGCAGCCAATGGCCAAGACACCCACATCCTTTAAAACTCCCACCAGGTTCTCTGTCTTTCTCTGTAGATTCATAATAGACTCGAGGCCCTAAATCTACTCCTTTCTCTAAAAAGGGTTGCCTAAAGCAAAGTAAGCGTTTGGGGTAGAATAGCTTTATAAAAGTATTACCCCTTTATGAATATTAGTATGTTTTCACCTGCATTTTCTTAGTGTGTGTGTTGGAGGTTTGAATAGGAGAGGCCTCATAGACTCCTGTGTTTGAATGCTTCCTCCATAGGGTGTGGCACTATTAGGAGGCATGGCTTTAATGAACTAGGTACGGTCTTGTTGGAGGAAGTGTGGCGCTGTGGGGGTAAGCTTTGAGGTCTTCTGTGCTCCAGCTATGACCCGTGTGGCACACTTCTGCTGCCTGCGGAACTCTATAGAACTCTCAGCTCCTCTCCAGCACCATGTCTGCCTGGATGCCACCATGCTTCCCAGCATGATGACAATGGATTAAACCTCTGGAATTGTAAGTCAGCCCCAGTTAAACACTTTCCTTTAGAAGAGTTGCCATGGTCATGGTGTCTCTTCATAGCAATGAAACCCTAACTAACACGAAGGAGTGTCTGTGTGCCCCTGAACACACAAGCAGCGATTAGAGGAGGATGCCAGATTTCTTTTTCTACTGTCCTCTACATATTCCTTTGAGGCAGGCTCTCGCTCTGAACCTCACACTCAAGCTACCAACTGTGCTTGGCTATCCATGAGGTCCCAGTATCCACCCATGTCTGCTTTCCAACATTGGCATTATAGACGTGTGCAGCCATGCTTAACTGTCTCTGGGGTGGCAGAGATTGGACCTCAGGTCCTCCTGCTCACATAGCTCTCTGTTCCACTGAGCCATCTTCTATGGCTTTGTGTTTTGTTTTCTGTGCCTTGTCTACCTAAGTTCTCCTTGTTGTAATGAAATGACTCTCCGCTCAACCTTGCACAGAGTGCATGGGAATACTTGGTTTTCAGATTTTATAAAGATGATAACCATGATGATGGTGACAGGCTGGTAACAATGTGCTGGGGAGCTTTAAATGTGTCCTCGGTATAATCCTCATCACTCTGCACAGAATCCTAAGTAACTGCAATCTCTAAACCAGGAACTTCAGAGCCCTCGCCCTGACCTTACACAGCAGTGCATGGGGACGGAGCTGAGTAAAGTGGGAGATCAGAGCCAAGGGTCTGGGGTAACACAGAGGCGGGGTGGGGTGGGGGGCGGGGTGTCTGAACCAAGTGGCAGATAATGCAGGAACTGGTAAAAGCAGCAGGTGTCTGAGCACTCTTACTTTGATCTACTTTTATGTAGTGTAAGTTTTCTTTCAATATAAGATTCTTATATTTCAACACCATAGATTAATGTGAGCCTATAATTAAGGACCTTGGAATATGTAGAATTAAGATTCTTATGAGAAGTGTTGGAGAGATTGATACATTTTGGCTTGAAGCGTGTTTTTGGTTCTTGGAGGTTGGTAGAATTTATTTGCATGTTTCAGATTCAGAACTAGATTTTAGTAACACCTAAGATGTTATGACAGTACAGATAGCATTTACAAAGTAAAAGCCCAAAATTATTTGAAGCTGGAGTGCATAATTAAGAAAGAATCTTAGAAGAATCTCCTTGTATGGCTACATTCTAGAAAGGGTAGTTTAAGAAAACTCTCTTTGGAATGTGTTGCATTCAGATTGTCCAGAAGTGAAGTAATGTACTAGATTCTTTCTAATGAAGTATTTTAGTACAGCAATTCTACAATTTTGAGTTTACATTTTCATTCCTGGGTAAGAAGTTATTTCAGTCCAGAATTTCAAACCTGGCAAGTTTAAATGCAGTTACATCAAATCTGAATTTCCAGCCTTCTGCTTTTAGTTCCCTTTCCTGCACCGTGGTCTGAGATCTGGTCCTTCCTTAGAAACTGTCCTAAATAAGAAAAAATTGGCCGGGTGTGGTAGTACACACCCTTAATCACAGCACTTGGAGAAGCAGAGGCAGGAGGATCTTGGTGAGTTCAAGGCCAGCCTGGTCTACAAAATGAATTCTGGACAGCCAAGCTTAACTTAGAGAAACCCTGTCTAGGAAAAAGAAGATGAAGAAGAAGAAGAAGAAGAAGAAGAAGAAGAAGAAGAAGAAGAAGAAGAAGAAGAAGAAGAAGAAGAAGAAGAAGGAGAAATTAGCATTATATTCACCCAGATCTGTGTGTGGCAGGCTTCTAAAGATAAACAAGGAACCCATTCTGTGTAGGCCTCTAATAATGTGATGGTGACAACTTCTCCCACCAAGTAGTGAGCACTGTGAACGCTTGCTTTGAATCTGGACATTGTTGTGAGTGCCTCCACTAGAAAAATACAGAGGAAGAGACACTATGGGATTTTCAAGATCAGGTCATAACCCAACCACTCTACTGTGAGAAAGTCTGTGTGGGGAGACTACATGCTGGTTTCCCAGCCAACAGCACCATCCGAGTTCCTGGCCAATAACTGGTGACCACCACTTTAGCAAACCTTCAGATGCCTCCTGCCTCAGCCACAATCAACTAGCCCATGGGGAAAAAATACCATACTTTTTGTACCTTGTAGGCTCATTGGCTGAGATCTCTATAACAGAATAAAATGAGTAAAGGGTCTGAATATATTGATTGTAAGTATGGCCATTACAGGAGCCTTTATTAGCAAATGAAGCTCATAGAAAGCAGTTAATATATGTGGGGGGTTTGGTGGTGGTGGTTGTCTGATTCTGATATTGGTTTTTTGATACAGAGTTTCTCTGTGTAGCCCTGCCTGTCCTGGACTTGATCTGTAGACCAGGCTGGCTTTCATTCATAAAGATCCGCCTAGACCCGCCTGTCTTCCCTTTCACGGTGCTGGGATTAAAGGTGTGCACTACTGCCCTGCCTGCCAACTCCCCTGAAAGCACCTCCAAAATCAGTAAGCCACATCCCATACCCTGTGCTCCATTTTGTGCCCCACAACTCTGCCTGGAGATACCAAGGACCCTAGGTAAGGCCTTCCCCTCCACGCCCCTGCCTACCAGCTCACTTGATAGCACCCCAACAGGGTTAAGTTGCACCCCATACCCTGTGCTCCATTTCCTGCCCCACAACTCGGCCTGCACCCATGGAGGCCTGCAGTCACCAGGGGAAAAACAGGTAAGTCCCTGCCCCAAGCCCTTGTCTGACATATTGCCCTAAAAACTCACCCATCAGGCTTAAATGCACCCCACCCTCTGGACTCCATTTTCTAGTACACAATGGGGCCTGCTTTCCTGGAAGCCCACCAACACCAGGTACCCCAGGTCACATTGGTACTAGGAACCCCAGAGCCAAGGATAGCACCCAAACCCCCAGGGACCACACAGGCCACAAAAACTCAAGAGGAGACTGTTGAGATTTATGGCAGATTTAAGCTATGCAACAGGTCCCACATGGGAAGGGATTACAGAGACTGTCTCTGGGTAAGGGGAGAAGAGAGAGAGAAAGAGGGGAGAAACTCTTTTCATAAAGTGAACCAGCACATTTTGCCAAAGGGCACATGTGGCTTGTTGCTGCAGCAGTGTGACATCCTGGTGGGTAATCATGATGGGTCCTGCTGGTCCTGCATTTCTGAGGCTGACTCTGAAGGTGCCTGACTGATAACAGAGACACCTTACTTTGACCTGAAGACTAGGTAGTCACCAGAACTCCAGGCCATTCAAGCCAGTAGACATAGAAGAAACAGTAACCAAGGGGAAAACATCTTTAAAAATAAATAAATAAATAAAAATGCAAAAACAACCAACAAAGATTAACTCCGAAATCTAGACCTAAACCTATAAACGCAGATGGCTAAAGGCAAGTCTACAAACACAATCAACAACAGCCAGGGCAATATGGCACCACCAGAGCCCAGTTATGCTATTATAACAAGTACTGGATATCTTAACATGGCTGGCGCACACGCACACACAGACACGCACACAAAAACCTTAAGTCCAATAAATCCCTTAAAGAAATACAGGAAAATACACTTAAGCAGGTGAAGGAAATGAGTAAAACAGTTCAAGACCTAAAATTGGAAATAGAAGCAATAAGGAAAATACAAACAGAGGGAATTGGGAAACCTAGATAAGAAAACAGGAACTACGGATACCACTATCACCAACAGAATACAAGAATACAAGAGAATCTCAGGCGTAGAAGGTACAATAAAAGAAATCAATACATTGGTCAAAGAAAATGTTAAATATAAAATGTTCCTGACACAAAACATCCAGGAAATCTGCAACACTATGAAAAGACCAAACCTAAGAATAATAAGAATAGAAGGAGAAGATTCCCAGCTCAAAGGTCCAGAAATTATTTTCAACCAAATCATAGAAGAAAGTTTACCTGACCTAAAGGAAGAGATGCCTATAAACATACAAGAACCTTACAGAACACCAAGTACACTAGACTAGAAAAAAAAAACTGCCTCCACATAATAATCAAAACAGTAAATGTAGAGAACAAAGAACGAATATTAAAAGCTGCCAGGGAAAAGACCAAGGAACATACAAAGGCAGACCTATCAGAATTACACCTGACTTCTCAACAGAGACTCTAAAAGCCAGAAGGGCCTGGGCAGATGTTTTGTGGTATCTGAGAGATCACAAATGCCAGGCCAGACTTCTATTCCCAGCACAACACTCACTCAGGATACAGGGAGAAAACAAGTTATTCTATGACAAAGCCAAATTTAAACAGTAGCTATTCGCAAATTCAGCCTTCCAGAAGATACTAGAAGGAAAATTCCAACCCAAGGAGGTTAACGACATCCAAGAAAATACAGGAAATAATTTCAGACCAGCAAAACCAAAAGAAGGAAAATGCATGCATACGCATGGACACATACATGCTACCACCACCAACACCAAAACAATAGGGATAACAATCATTGGTCAATAATATCTCTCAACACCAATGGGCTCAATTCCCCAATAAAAAGACACAGGCTAACAGAAGGATGTGAAAACAGATCCACCAGTCTGCCATATACATGAAATACACTTCAGCAACAAAGACAGATATTACCTCAGAATAAAAGGATGGAAAAAAAATTTTTTCCAAGCAAATGAACCTAAGAAGCAAGCGGAAATAGCCATTCTAATATCTAGTGAAATAGACTTTCAACCAAAATTAATCATAATAGATGGAGAAGGACACTTCATACTCATTAAAGAAAAATCCACCACAATGATGTATCAGTTCTAAATATATGCCCCAAATGCAAGGGCACACACATTCATAAATGAAACATTGCTAAAGCTTAAATCACACATCAAACCACATAGATTAATAGTAGGAGACTTCAACATCTCATTCTTAACCCATGAATAAGTCTTGCAGATAGAATCTAAACGTAGGCATAATGAAACTAATTGATAGTATGACTCAAATGCACCTAACAAATATCCACAGATTTCACCCAAACACAAAAGAATATGCCTTCTTATCAGCACCTCATGGAACCTTCTCCAAAATTGACCATATACTTGGACACAAAAAAGAAAGTTGAAATAATCCCCTGTATCTTATCAGATCACCATAGATGAAACATGGACTTCAACAACAGAAACAACAGAAAGCCTATAAACTCATGGAAAGTGAACAGCTCTCTAGTCAATGAGCACTGGGTCAGTGATGAAATAAAGAAATTAAAGACTTTCTAGAATGTAATGAAAATGAAGGTACATCATATCCAAACTTATGGGACACAATGAAATCAGTACTAAGAGGAAAATTCACAGCACTGAAAGTGCCTTCATAAAAGAATTGGAGAGATCACATACTAATAATTTAAGAGAAACCTGAAAGTTCTAGAACAAAAAGAAGCAATCATACCCAAGAGTAGTATATGGAAGAAAATAATCAAACTCAGGGCTGAAATCAATAAATTAGAGACAAAGTGAACAATACTAAGAGAAAAACAAAAACAAGAGAGCTGATTCTGTGAGAAAATCCAAGGTACCCAAACCCTTAACCAAACTAACTAAAATGTAGAGAGACAGCATCTAAACAAACAAAATCAGAAATAAAAAGTGGGATATAACAACAGACACTGAGAAAATCTAAATGTCAGGTCTTACTCACAATGAAATAGACTCTACAAAATTGGAAATTCCAAATGAAATGGAGGATTTCTTGATAGACACCACTTACCAAAATTAAATCACGATCCAGTAAATGATTTATATAGTCCTATAACCCCTAAGGAAATAGAAGTAATCTTTAAAATATCCCAACTCCCCCCCCCCAAAAAGACAGACGATTTTAGCACAGAATTCTACCAGACCTTCAAAGAAGATCTAACAACAATACTCCTCAAACGATTCCACAAAATAGAAGGAACGTTGCCAAACTCATTCTATGAGGCCACAGTCACCTGATACCTAAACCACACAAAGACTCAACAAAGAAAGAGAATTTCAGATCAATCTTCTTTATGAACATTGATGCAAAAATACTAAAAAAAAAAAACAAAAACCCTTGCAAACCAAGAACTCCTCAAAAACATCATCTACTGTGATCAAGTAGGCTTCATCCCAGAGATGCATGGATGGTTCAACATAGGAAAACCTATCAATGTAATCTACCATATAAACAAACTGAAAGAAAAAAAACACACAATTATCTCATCAGATGCTGAAAAAGTCTTTGACAAAAGCCAGCACTCCTTCATGATAAAAGTCTTGGGGAGATCAGGGATACAAGGCACTTACTTAAACACAATAAAGGTAGTATACAACAAGCTGATAGCTAACATCAACTTAAATGGAGAGAAATTTAAAGCAATGCCACTAAAATCAGGGAAAAGACAAGGCTGTCCACTTTCTCCATACCTGTTCAATATAGTACTTGAACTATAGCGATAAGTACTAACTAGAGCAATAAGACATGTGAAGAAGGGAGGTCAAGGGCATACAAATTGGAAAGGAAGAAGTCAAAGTATCACTCTTTTTAGATAGTATGATAGTTTACATAAGTGCCCCCAAAAATTCTATCAGGGAATCCTACAACTGATAAACACCTTCAGCAAAGTGTCTGGATACAAAATTAACTTAAAAAAAAAATCAGTGGTCCTCTTATATACTAATGATAAATGGGCTGAGAAAGAAATTAGGAAAATAATACCCTTCACAATAGTCACAAATAATATAAACTATCTTGATGTAAATCTAACCAAGCAAGTGAAAGACATGTATGACAAGAACTTTTCTGAAGAAAGAAATTAAAGAAAACATCAGAAGATGAAAGATTGCCTATGCTCATGAATCAGTAGGTTTAACATAGTAAATGTGGCCACCTTATCAAAAGCAATCTACAGATTCAGTGCAATTCCCATAAAAATTCCAACACAATTCTTACAGACCCTAAAAGGACAACACTCAACTTCATAAGGAAAAATAAACAAACAAACAAAAACCCAGGATAGCTGAAACAATTTCGTACAATAAAAGAACTTCTGGAGGTATCACCATCCCTGGTTTCAAGCTGTACTCCAAAGCAATAATAATAAAAACCACATGGTATTGGCGTAAAAACAGACAAGTTGATCACTGGAATGAACTGAAGACCCAGAAATAAACCCACACATGTATGGACACCTGATTTTTGACAAAGAAACCAAAAATATACAGTGGCAAAAAAGAAAGCATCTTCAATAAGTGGTGCTGGTTTAACTGAATGTCTGCATGTAGAAAAACACAGATAGATGCATATCCATCCCTCTGCACAATCCTCAAGTCCAAGTGGATTAAAGACCTCAGCATAAAACCAGATACACTAAATCTCACAGAAGTGTTCTTATAAAGAAAGAAAATCCCAGCTGTGTGAATTTTACCAAAGAAGACTCAGAAGCCAGATGCCAATTGAAATTCTACTATGTCAGAGAGGCAAAGTAAGTGACCAGCTAATCTGCCTATACGCTCGCATCCCAGAGGAAAAGAACCTTTCTTACTCAGCTCACACCCCAGATGAGCCAAAAGCCTAAAGCCCCTCCTCCTCCCCCTCCTTCTTCTTCTTCATGCTGTTTTAAGTACCCTTCAACTCATGTCTCTCCTTTCTGTTTAATCCCAGTCAGCTAGTTGCTGGCTCTAACCCTAGGTGGGTTAACTTTATTTAGCTCTTGGATTAATGATGTGTGCTGTGGCTGAGTCCAAACCACTAGTACTCATTTACTGTAAACAGAAAGCTCTTATGCTAAAGATGTGTTGGGCTGAGCGACACCGAACAAGAAACAGGTTGGGATTTTGTGTTTTGTTTTTTTAGAACTATTTATTATTTATTTGTACAGCATTCTGCCTGCATGTGTGCCTGCACGCCAGAAGAGGGCACCAGATCTCATTACAGATGGTTTTGAGCCACCATGTGGTTGCTGGAAACTGAACTTTGGAAAAACAGCCAGTGTTCTTAACCTCTAAGTCATCTCTCTGGCCCCAAGACACAGGATTTTATTGTTCATAATCTGGGAATTCACAATAGGATCAAATATCCAGCAACATAGAAGAGAAAGTAGGGAATAGCCTTGAAGTCATTGGTACAGGAGACAATTCCTAAACCCAGGAACTAAGATCAACAACTAATAAATGAGACCTCATGAAACTGAAAAGTTTCTGTAAGGTGAAGGACTCTGTCAAAAGGACAAAATGACAGTCTACATAATGGGAAGGAATCTTTACCAGCCCTACATCTGACAGAGGGCTGATATGCAAAATATATAAACAACTGAAGAAACTAGACATCAACAAAGAAAATAATACAAAAATTTTTGACTGGGGTACAGATCTAAACAGAGAATTCTTAACAGAGGATTCTCTAATGGCGAGAAACAATAAAAGAAATGTTCAATTCCTTAGCCATCAGGGAAATGCAAAACAACTATGAGATTCCATCTTATACACCCATCAGAATGTCCAGGATCAAAAACTCAGGGGACAGCAAGCATGTGCTGGAGAGGATATGGAGCGAGGGGAACCCTCCTCCATTGCTGGTGGGAGTGGAAACTTGTACAACCACTTTGGATATCAATTTGGTGGTTTCTCAGAAAATTGGGAATAGTTCTACCTCAAGACCCAGCTATTCCACTCTTGGGTATATGCCAAAAAGATATTTCATCATACCACAAGGACACTTGCTTAACTATGTTCATAGCAGCTTTAATCATAATAGCCAGAATCTGGAAACCACCTAGGTGTCCCTCAACTGAATAATGAAAAAAGAAAATGTGGTACTTTTATACAATGGAATACTACTCAGCTATTAAAAACAATGACAGCATGAATTTTGCAGGGAAATGGATGGAACTAGAAAAGATCATCCTAAGTGAGATAATTCAGACCCAGAAAGACAAACATGGTATGTACTCACTTATAAGTGGATGTATCCATAAAGTACAGGATAACCATGCTACAATCCATTGACCCAAAGAAGCTAAGTAACAAGGTGGATCCAAGGGGGAACTCTTGAATCTCACTGGTAAGAAGAAGTAGAATAGACATTGGGAGGGAAGGGGGATAGTGGAGGGAGGGTTCAGTTGGGGGAGGGTGGGAGAAAAAGCGGGAGGGATCAAGTGGAGGGAGAGAGTACAGGGAGAGTGAACCGGATTCAGTGGTAGTGGGATATCTCAGGGATGAGCTCGAAACCAAGGACAATGGAAATTTCCAGGACTCTATGAGAGTTAACCTAGCTAAAACTTCTAGCAATGGGGGATGTGGTGCTTGAACAGGCCATCTCCTGTAACCAGAAAAAACTTCCAATAGAGGGCCTGGAACCCCAAACCTTAAACCCACAATTTCTCATGCCAAGATGAAGTACAGAGGTAAGGATTGAGCAGAAATTGAGGGAATAGCCAACCAATGCTATAAGAGAAAGCTGACCCCTGTCACTATATATGATATTCTGCTATACTTCTAGACAGGAATTTAGGAGAAATGTCATCTGAATGGCTTCCCCCAGCAGATGATGGAAACAGGTGCAGAAACTCACAGCCAAACATTAGGCAGAGCTTGGGAAATTCTGTAGAAGAGAGGGACAAAGGATTGAAGGAGCCAGAGAGATCAAGGACACCACAAGAAAATACAGAACCAACTAACCTGGGCCCATAGTGGCCCACAGAGACTGAACCACCAAACAGGAAGCATACTTGAGGTGGATGTAGGCCCTCTGCACTTATGTAACAGTGGTGCAGCTCAGTCTTCAAGTGTGACTTCTAACAGCAGGAGCAAGAGCTTCGCCTGACTCTGTTGCCTGCCTTGGGATCCATTCCCCTAACTGGGCTGGTTTGCCCAGTTACGGGGAGAAGATGCTCCTAGACCTACTACAACTTGGTATGCTAAGGCGGGTTAATATCTGTGGGAGGCATTCCTTTTTCTGAGCCTTTTTCTAAGGAGAAAGGAAGGATGGGAGGATAGCAGGGAGGTGAGGTGAGAGGAAGGGAATGGAAGAAGAGGGAGAGGAAACTGTGATTGTGATTTAAATTAATTTATTAATTAAAAATTTAAAAATAAACATGCCCCTCTCAGTTAATCTATGTCTTTTTTTAATTTATTTATTTTATTTTTATCTCAATCACAGGTTAGGTACTTTGAATCCCAGGCGGAGCCCCCTCCCCCATTTCCTCCTACCCTCCCACTCCCTCCCTCATCTCCTTCTTCCCCGCCCCCTCCAAGTCCACCAACAGGGGAGGACCTCCTTCCC
>CM053748.1:1240091-1271731 GCA_028658305.1 Pachyuromys duprasi | reverse complement strand
AGATGATATTTGGGGCACACACAGTGGGTTTGGGTTTGTGTGCATCCGCTGTATGCAGGGCTGTCAGAAATGGTGCCCGAGGCCTTCTCTGTCTGGCCTGTGGACAGACACCCGAACTGGAGTTTTTGTTGGCAGATGCGTGCAGCTTTCGCCCTCAGTGTGCAGTCTGGTCAAGATGGTCCCAGGATCCTCTCAGCCGTGGGTTGGGACAGAACTCGGGTTCTTCCAGGATCCGCCGGCGGACTCACACACTGACTGAGTTTTTGCTGGCGGAAGCGTTCGGCCTGCGCCCCCGCAGTGTGCGGACTGGTCAAAATGGTCCCCCAATCCACTCAGTCTGTGGTGGTTCCCGTGATCAGTTCGTGCCCGCTGCACACCCGTGGGTTGATGCAGAACTTGGGATCCTCCCAGATCCGCCGGCGGACTTACACACTGGCTGAGTTTTTGCTGGCGGAAGAGTGGCTCGTGCGTGGCTTGCGCCCCGGCAATGTGCGGACTGGTCAAAATGGTCCCCCAATCCACTCAGTCTGGTGTGGTTCTGATGATCGGTCCGAACCTGCAGCACACCCGTGGGTCGAAGCAGAACCCGGGTGCAGTGTGCACTCGCAGGGTGCAGTTCAGTGAAAACGGCACCTGGTTCCTCCCGAGACTGCCTGCGAGACTGTGTGATCCAGTCTACAATGGCGGGTGCGGGCACCCAGCGCAGCCGCTCGTCCAGATCAGAGCTGTGCGCCGCTGGTCACCGGGAGATTTCTCCAGGTAATAACTGGGCGTCCCTAGGGTTTTCCCACTTGATTTTCTCACCGTAGGAGTCCCGCTCACCTGGCACTCACAATGCTGGCGTTTTAGGTCCCAGAGTTCAGTCTCCTGGTCGCTGCGTCGTTTCTGCTCTCCTACTCCTCAGACACAGTGTTCTCTCGTGGCAGCCATCTTGGATCCCAGCCAATCTATGTCTTTTAATAGTGGATTTGTATTGGTTATTTTTGTGTTGCTATAATAAAATACTATGAGCAGAAGCAATTTAAGGAAGGTTTATATTGGCTTCTGGCTTCAAAGGTCTGAGTCTATAATGACAGAGCCAGCATAGCAGGAGGAGCATGAACCTGGCTGATTATATTTTAACTTCCTGTGTATATGGGAAGCATAGATCGGAAACAGGAAATGGGTCCAGGATATAAACTCTTGAATCCTGACCCCAGTGATGTACTTCTTTCATAATCTTCCCAAGCAGGGCTACCAACAGGGAACCAAGTGTTCAGATGCATGAATCTATGGGGAACATTTCTCATCCACACTTTATCAATGAATTTTGATAAAGAATGGAAAGTAACATTATACAACATAGATTCTGAGCTAAGGAACCTGGAGAAACTTTATCAAAATGTGCCCAGGTGCTTCTTAGCATACCTATCTGCAAAACAAAGATGCTCCTTTCCTTCAGGCAATAAGACACTTGCATAAGGATCTTAGGACATACCTTAAGGTGACAGTGAGGAGGAATGTCAGATAGACCTTCCTGTATCAAATTTTCTCAAAATTGTTTTCACCTTAAAAGTTCTGTGTTTGATGACATGATTGTTGAAGTCCTGAAACACCCTACCACACAGACCCAGCTAAGACTCTGAACTATGAAAAACAATAAAAAAATGCGTATGATTATTTTAAAGCACACATCAGTAGATAAAATACCTAATAGCAAGTGCTAACTAGGACAGAAAACCTGTGATTCTCAACAACCAGCTAAATATTCTCCCCCAAACAGCTGACTTGTCACTGGAATTGATGTCATTAATTGTATGCCATGAAACAACAGATTTCTTCTTACTTACAGTGACCTCTGCATTCCGTGTTTCAGTATTTCTCCAGTAATTATTTCTTTAGTCTTTCCCTTCTGCTCCCACATGCCTAGTCTTAAGCTCTGCTATTAGAAATATCCTTCTTTAAAACTATATCTGCCAGGGGCTGGAGAGATGGCTCAGAGGTTAAGAGCACTGGCTGCTCTTCCAGAGGTCCTGAGTTCAACTCCCAGCAACCACATGGTGGCTCACAACCATCTATAATGAGATCTGGTGCCCTCTTCTGGCCTGCAGGTGTGCATGCAGACAGAACACTGTATACATAAGAAATGAATAAATAAGTCTTAAAAAAAAACTATATCTGCCATGTCATTGTCATGTGTTCTTTCAGAAACATGGATTAGCATAAATGTATTGTTTTCCTCAATGACAGAATGTGTTTCATAATTAATTCACAAGCTAAGTCACTTTAATTGGCTGCAATTCTCCAAGAAATTTGTTTCTCTTAATATGTAGCCATTGAAAAACACAGTTTGCCAGTTTTATTCCAGTCTTAACTACTAATACTAATTCAGATAATATAGTACATAGCACACAGAACACATGACTTAGTAATTAATATCCATAATATCTCTGTCTGTCTGTCTGTCTGTCTGTCTGTCTTACAGAATGGCTACCAAAAAGGTAAGGAGGACATAATAGAATTTAAGGAGCTCAAAGAGGTCTGTTGAAGGCAGAAGCAGGAGGGTGAGAGATGCAAAGAGGGTCTCAGCAGCAGGTGGAGGATTTAGATAATTAACTCTGCAGGAGACTACTGTAGAGCCAAGCCTTCAGGATCACAGGTTTGAGCCTAGCCTCAGTGTTGAGTCAAATTGCTTGCCAAGGTGAGGTGCAGGACCATGACGTTCGTAGGGGAAAAGTGTGAAACATGTCCTGACAGATAAACAAACTATGAACAGATTACAGTTCAAGCAGACCCCATAGACAGTGGAAGCCCACTGGAGATTTGTGAGTTACTTACCTAATGAATAGACCGGATAGTAAGATAAACCACCTCAGCGTTGGTGAGCTTCCTTTTCAGAAGAGCTGCTCCCTTCCCAAGTCTAGTATATTCAATAAATTCCCAGGCCTAGTGTTCCTAATGTGATTTTCCTAGCCTGATTTCCCAATCTGCTTGGCTTGGGGAAATGGCTATGACCTCAAGAACTGCTGGTGAGGTTGCAGGGACAAAGGGGCGCACGTTCGCTGTTGCATTACAAGCTGACGCAGACCACATGGAAACCAGGTGGAGAATTCTCAGAGACGTTCTGCAGGCCTTCTGTATTCTTATTGGCCTCTCCTTTAGGTTGGGGAAATTTTCTTCAATGATTTTGTTGAAAATATTTTCTGGGCGTTGGAGGAGGGAATCTTCTTTTTCCTCTATTCCTATTATTCTTAGGTTTTGTCTTTTTATGTTGCCTTGAATTTCTTGGACAGTCTGTGTCAGGAATTTTTTAGATTTAACATTTTCTTTGACAGATACATCGATTTCTTCCATTGTATCTTCCACACCTGAGATTCTTTCTTCCATCTCTTGTAGTCTTTTGGTTATGCTTACCTCTGTAGTTCCTGCTTTCTTCCCTACGTCTTTCTCTCCATAATTTCCTCCATTTGTGTTTTCTTTAATTTTTCCAATTCTATCTTCAGATCTTGAGCCATTTTGTTGATTTCCTTCACCTGTCTGGTTGTATTTTCCTTTTTTCCTTCAATTCCTTCAGCTGTTTTTTTGAACAATCCTCCATTTCTTTTATTTCTTTCAGTGATTTAAGTATTTCCACAAACTTAAGTAAGATTTAAAGCCACAAACTGATTGGCTGCAACTTCCTGTATTTCTTTACTGATGGACATAATCTGTTTGGGCAGAGTGCATGGAATCTTACGAAAGAAGTGGGAAATACTAAGATAGGGAGAGGACAGGAACTCCACAAGGAGAGCAACAGAACCAAAAATCTGAGTACAGGGGTCTCTCCTGAGACTGATACTCCAACCAAGTACCATGCATGGAGAAAACCTAGAACCCCTGAACAGATGTAGCCCATGGTAGCTCAGTATCCAAGTGAATTCCATAATAATGGGAACAGGGACTGCCTCTGACATGAACTGATTGGCCTGCTCTTTGATCACCTCACCCTGATGGGGAGCAGCCTTACCAGGCCACAGAGGAAGACAATGCATCCACTCCTGGTAAAAGCTGATAGACTAGGATCAGAAGGAAGGAAAGGAAGACCTCCCCTGTCAGTGGACTTGGGGAAGGTCATGTGTGGAGAAGGGGGAAGGAAGGTGGGATTGGGAGGGAAGGAGGGAGGAGTTTATCGGGGGATACAAAGTAAATAAAGTGTAATTAATAAAAAAATTTTAAAAAAGAATTCTCAAAGAGCTAAGTGTAGACCTAACATATGACCCAGCTGTACCCTCCTTACCACATGCCCAGAAGAAGCCCCCTCCAGATCTCCACTCAGCCGTGTGCATCACCATTTTACTAGAAAATGGAAACAACCATATGTCCTTCTACTAAAGAATAGATAGTGAATATGTGGTGCATATACACAGTGGAATACTATTTAGATGTGCAAAGACAAGTGAAATTCAAAGGTAAACGGATAGAACTGGAAAGTACTATGATGAGTAAGACAGCCCATACCCAGGAGGAAAAAAACACCACATTTTCTCTCATTTGTGAATCCTAGTTCCAACACTTTATATGTAAGCATGTAAGCTGGTAGAACGGCAGAAGCTAGCAAAGTAAAAAGAGATGATGAGGAAGGTGGATGGGAAATGGGGGTGGATCGCACTGTGGATGAGGAAATGAGGAAATGAGGAAATGGGGAAATGGGAGAGGGCTTTAACTCTGGAGGAAGGAGAGAAGGCGATACATTGAGAGAGGGAGGAAAAATAAATAACACTAGAAATATTTAAAAACTCCAAATGGAAACAGTATTCTCTATTACTTCAATACATAAATACGTTATATGTGGGAAATGTACACACATGTGTGAGTGTATATGTGTGTGAGAGCAGGCATGTGCATGTGTGCATCCCCTTTACTAGAAGATCCTATTGCCAAATGCACCACAGCTTTAGGACACGGGACATGGAGGAATGGATCTGGAACTCACCTGGAGGCCAGCTTCTTGAAGACTAGCTCTTACAGTACCAAAAGGTGTTATGCAAGCTGCCAAGGTAGACAGCGCTCAACAGTCTTACCCATCTGTAAAGCCTCTGAACCACAACAGTGACTGTTTTAGCAAATATCCCCAATGGGCAACAGTGGCACTTATATTTTTGGAGTAACCAACAGTTGCCTGACTGGATGTAAGGCCCACCAGATAGAAGGGGATTTATATCTGGTAATGTAAACCTACCCCAAACCCATGACTGGGTATATTTTCATTTTAGCTTCTTGATGGGCCTGCAGTCTGTCATTGTGCTGGAGGCAGTTGCTCTAAGAAAGAGACAGCTCTAAGGGTTCATGCTTGCTTTGTGTCATTCCTTGCCAGTCAGAAGTTTAGCTGGGGCTTGTTCCCATCAGAAAGGCAGCCTTCCAAGACTAAGTGGAAACATGGCAACGTTTTTTGAAGCCTATTGGCATACATCATTTCATTTCTTCTTGAGTCTACTATACAAAGTAAACCATAAGACGGATTCATGGGGGTGAAGAAATGGCATTTATAGATAGGAGGGAGTAAACCATTGTATCATAAACAGAAAAAGAGAAAAACCATTGGACTGTAAGCCACTAAAAAAAAAAACAGATATATTGGCACAAACTTATAATCCTCACCCTTGAAACAGAAGTATCAAAAGTTCAAGGTCATCCTCAGCTGCATATCAAGTTTGAGACCAGCTTGTCTCAAAAAAACAACAAAAATATTTATCTAAAAAGATCAGAACTATGTTCCTATTTTGATTACTTGCAGTTCCCTCTTCTGCCTTGACTCCCACAGCTAACTTTTCTTCTACTATGGTCTGGTCTTTGCCATTATTAATTCACCAGCTCTATGCAAAGTTCCATGCAGACATTTCTCCCTAGCTCTCCTGCTCACGTCTACATTTGAACATGAATTATTTGACCAGCCATCAATAACAGCATTCATTATCTCTTCTGGACTTCATGTTCTCCTTTTCTCAAAGGCATCTTTAAACGGGCAGCGGGTCCTGGATTGGGTAAGAGTGGAGGAGACTGGCTTATTGCAAGCAAGCAGATGGCTCGTGTGGTTTTTCTCTACTCTTGATTGTGGACATATCACTATGCAGGCTTCTTAGACTCCTGTTGCTATGAGTTCCCCATATACTAGACTATGGTCTGGAATTTTTAAGACAAATAAACTTTTTCCTCCCCCATGTTGGTTTTTGTGAGAGTACTTTTTTTTTTTTTTAAATCACAAAACAGAAATGAACCTAGAATAGAAAATGGTTTCTACAAAGTGAGGTCACCTCTGATAAACATGACCATGTTGCTCTTTGGAAGAAATATGAAAGACATTGGAACTTTGGGCTGGAAAGAGCATTGAGCACTATAAACAGAGCTTCAAGGGCGGTTCTTTTGGGATCTCTGAAAATAAGAACGCTGAGAAAAATGCACACAGTAAGAGAGCAGATTCAGAGCGGAAGACATTGCTGGGAACCAGATACAGGCTACTTGTGTGTGAGACTTTGGCTGAGAATCTGTGTGTGCTGACTAGCATGGGCTGAGGAATCAGCCATAACTGATAAAGAACAACATCATTGAGCTGAAACCTCGATGTGTTGCTGTGCTTGATTGGTGCTGATCAGGCTGTGTCTGAACAGTCAGCAGTGATTCTAAGAGGAAAGCACCTCTAAGGGGAAAGCTTAGAGCTGCACGGGGTCAGCAGGAATCTGTTTCTCAGGGTCAGCACACAGCAGTTGTAGTCTGACTACATCTTAAGCTGGCAGCAGAACGTGGCAACTGTTTACATGTTATGCACGTGGTATTGGTTTTAAAGGGCATGAAAAATGCAGGGTTTCAGAGATCATGGGGAGCAGCTGCTGCCAGGCTCATTATGCCAGGATGGGAGTCCCTGCAGAGGACAGGGTGGGTCATTTTTCAAAGAGCAGCCTCAGTTGCAATGGCGATCCCAGGGCATTGGGGATGCCAGGATCACGGCCATTAACATCTACATCATGGTATAGAATGTGGCCAGCCTGAGAGGAAGGCCTCGTGCACTTCAGGTGGCACAGCTCACAGGGCTGTGGGACGTGCATGCTCGAGCTGGTTGAATACTGACAGAAGAATGTTGCAGCCATTTTTACAAGTAATCTACTAAACAAAACAAACAAATAAACAAAAATCCACTAACCTGAGTCCTCAGAGTCTTTCAGGGAACTATCTGTTTTCACCCTTCTCATTCTGAGACATATTTCTATCTGAGCCATGTCATTGGTATAGAATTTGAGCCCTCTTCCATAATCAATGCCTTTGACAAAATAATGAATTCTTTATTGGGTTTCCTTCTAAAATGTGTCAGTGATAATGATTTACCTGCCATGTTCCCATTCAATCCTCTGATGAATTCTAAAACCAGTTCAGAGATGAGCATATAACCCTTGATATTCTAATAAAGTTGTCTCTGTGCATTTATTATTAGAACTCATCAGACAAAGAACAACTTTTCTCCTTCTTTGTTCTTAGATACAGAGCCTTGCCATTGACCATGGGCTCAACCACATAAAGAAACTGCCTAAGGCAGTGGTTCTCAACCTGTGGGTCATGACCGCTTTGGAGTTAAACAGCCCTCTTACAGGGATCTCCTAAGATCATCAGAAAACACAGATTACAATTCATAACAGTTGCAAAATTACAGTTATGGAGTAACAACAAAAACAATTTTATGGTTGGGGCTCACCACAGAAAGAAAAACTATGTAAAGGGTTGCAGCATTAGGAAGGTTGAGACCCACTGGTCTAGGGCATAAAGAAATAAAGTCAACACCCAGAAAGAAGAGGTTAAAAAAAAAGACTGGCTAATACCAGGTCTATGTTTCAACTTCCTCCCTACAGCTCAGTTTTATAGACAATAAATCTGCTTTGTTTTATGCCAGCTCTAATTGAGCTTATAAGCAGAGAGCTCTAGCATATGTCTGAGGAATATCCTTCAGCATCTAGCACAGTGCTAAATCCACAATGAGTCACCTAGTAAATGCATGTTAAATTCAAATAGAATGTAATGCAAAGTAGTACTAAACAACCTCAAAGAATGACAAAATTTTTACATACAGACAGTATCAATGTTGACAAAGTATAGAACAACTGAGATTCTCTTGCAGTGTGGATGACAATACAAAGTGATGTTGTCATTTTGGAAATGTCTTTTACTATGTCTAAAAGAGCTTAATATTCATTCATACACTAGGACCCAGAAGTACATGGGCACATATACAACAGCAGTACAATATATTTTCAACCAATAGGCAGGTGAAAGAAAAATCTTCCAAGTAGCCTCAAACTATATAGAACACAATTTTCCACCAAAAAGGGAAGTAATCAATAGATGAATGATAGATTAAATAGATGATACATAGATAATAGATAGTAGGTGATAGATAAATAGACACAAAGAGATATATTGATAGACAGACTATTAATGCAATAGTTAGCTCTGTATATCCACATATTCAACCACCATGGTTCCAAAATGTTTGAAAAAGTATAGTACTGGTACTGAGCTGTATAATTATTTCCTCCTTGTTATTTTCCCTAAGCAATAAAGTATTTCTATTTATTTTTTGTTGGGTATTATAAATAGTCTGGAGATAACCTAAAGAATATGGGAATACAAGAATAGGTTAGATGCAGATAGTAAGCCTATTTATATAAAGAACTTGAGTTCCTATTTATATAAAGAACCTGTGCTCCTCAGTTTCACTGGGAAAGCCTGAAACCTGTCCCCTATGGATAACAAACAGTACAACCATCAGAAAGGCTGAGCAACACTGTGCAGCAGTCACGGATGAAGCTCAGAAGCATAATGCTGAGCAGAAGAATCCAAACACAAGGAGACGACTCTGCTCTCTATGGCCCTATTTACAAAGTGAAAAAAAAAAAAGGGGAGAAAATACTTTTCACTGCTGGAAAAGGGGATATTTGCCATCGTGGTGGGAGTGCCCTTACTGGAAGAGGAAGCTCTGGTGCTGTTGCTGTTAATTAAAAAAAAAAAGAAAGAAAGTGTTGGGCTAGATAATGCTTATTATTAGCCCTAAGATTATGACAGCGGTATTATTTAACCTGCTATCACAAATAATAAAACACAGACACTTGTTAGATTTTAATTGCCTTATATACCTTGGGCCAGGCAGGTATTTCCCCTACACTGGCTCAGTAACTCACCATCCATCTCCTAGCCCCCATCAGATGCCATCCACCTTAATCCTCATCTGGTCCACCTTCCATTCATAATCCTATGGTACTTGCTTGTATTTTTCATCTGGGCCTTTTCACACCAATATTGGAGTAACCTTCCTCTCAGTCTTTGTGGGTTTTTTTTTTTTTTCTCACATGAACCCATTGTGGCATCCTCCTTCTTCCTCTCTTTCCAGCCTTCTTTTTTTTTGGAATATTATTTTTTATTATTATTATTTTTTGTTATCAATCACAGGTTAGGTACTTTGCATCCCAAGTGTAGCCCCTTCCCTCATTCCCTCCCACCCTCGCCAACCCTCCTTCATCTCCTCCCCGCCCCCTCCAAGTCCACCAACAGGGGAGGACCTCCTCCCCTTCCATCCAACCCCAGCTCATCCTGTCTCCTCAGGGCTGGCTGCAATGTCCTCCACTGGGATGTAGCCAGTCTGTCACTCCCCGGCTTGTATGGGGGAGGGTCAAAGAGTCAGCCATCAAGTTCAAGACTGAAACAGTCCCTGTTTCCCTCAGTAGGGTCTTTAGTCCTACTATCTTTAGTCCTAGCTATCCTGGGTCCCATCTGAACAGGGGTTCCAGGACACATCCACACGTGGTCCTTGGTTGTAGAAACCATCTCATACAAGACCCCTGTGCCCTGCTCAGTTTGGTCATTGTGGAGCTCTTGTTCTCTCCAAGTCTCACCAACCTCCTCGATTTCTATCATCACTCCTTGCCCTCTGCCAAAGGCTTGATCGCGAGTCTTAATATCTGTTCTGATACATCGCTATGTTGACCCCCCCCCCAGAGGTCCTCCTTGGCATACTCCTATCCTGTTGCTTGTTTTCTCCTCCACTCAATGTCGATCCCATTTCTTCATCCAAACGAGCATTGATCATACCCACCTGGGTTCTTTCCAGCCTTCTATTTCCCATATTTCTCCTGTGCTGGAAGCCCGGGAGCCTTAGCCACACCCACCCCATTCTGCCCTGCCCAGGTATAGGCCCTTTAAGCAACGTATCAGGTATGTCTTATGCAGGTTTACACAAACAAGGGTACTTATAACCAGATCTTGAGGGCCAGTGACATGCATCAGACCAACCTCCAACAGGGAGCTTTCTATATGGACCCACAGGTATATAAAGTTAACATTTATCAAGCTTCAACAGAGCGTGTACTTAAAGAAACTGAAGAAGTGAATTTGTGATCTTTTGGATAACCACACATTGGCCAGATTCCTGGTCTTGCCTAGTGTGGTGCCTGATATGCCCTTTCTGAGTAGCAATGGCAGAGGAGGTGAGAACTGTAAGAAGAGCAGCTACCACATAAAGGAGCAAAACTGTGAAAGGAAACAAGTCTGTGACAGAAGAAAGTGTGTTCCCTGACTTCCTCCATCTGTCATGCCATATGCAGCATCCATCAACGCTCATTTGCTGTGTGTGTTCAGTGGAGGACATTTCTTCCCTCCTGGAGAATAAATTGTCTTCATTAGATAGATCTTAAGACAACAGTTGCTTCAGTCTTGATGCTCTGTGAGTTGGGTCATTTGTCTGATAGATTCAACAGAAGCAGAGCTGGATCCTTTGGCACTTTAAAGCCCAGAATAACCACTTGAAAACTTAGATTCCAACAGTTCCAACAATGTCCACCATCTCTACCCTTGTTCTTCTCTCCCAGTTTTCTGCATTTGCACTTTGTTTAGATCTTAACCCCTTACTTCTTGCTGCTTGCAGTTATAATATAAACACCTGCTGAGTGAGGTGGTCTCCCTTGTCCATCTGCAGTACTCTTATTAGCTCCAGTTAGCCTAATTGTTAACTTGTGACCCCTAAATTGTTTGATCCTCAACCACATCTTCCCAGAAAACGCTGATCTCTTGTGGTGGTTTGAATAAGATTGGCCCCCATAGGCTGATATGTTATAAGGATTAGTCATCAGGAAGTGACACTTCTTGAGCAGGATTAGGAGGTGTGGCCTTCTCGTAGTAGGTGTGGCCTTGTTGGAGGAAGTGTATCACTGGGGTGAGCTTTGAGGTTTCAATAGTCCAAGCCATATCCACTCACTCTCTCTTTTGGCTATCTGCTAATCCAGATGTAGAACTTTCAGCTTCTCCTCCTGCACCATGCCTGCCTGCGTGCCACCATGCTTCCCATCATACTCATAATGAACTAAACCTATGAAAGTGTAAGCCAGCCCCAATTACATTCTTTCCTTTATAAGAGTTGCCATGGTCATAGTGTCTCTTCACAGAAATGGAACATTAACTAAGACATCTTACACATCCATTTAGTTTTTGAAGAACCGGTGTTATAAAGAATTCATAACCATATTAGTACAAATCAGTGATTTCTAACAATAACTGGCTTTCTTGGTTGCCTAATAATTCTCTTTGCATGCCAGTGTATATTCTACCTCCAATTCCCCACAAGAAAAACTCCGGATTTCTGTCCCTTCATCTTAGCACCTCCTCATACTTGCCAGTTCTATGATTGAACCCATCTGGACCTCTTTGGAAGAAGAAGACATCTTCTTCCTGTTGCCTGTTAGATAATGGACCTGCGTTTTAAAATGGACCACTTTTAGGGGAGAAGCCTAGGAGACAATAGACCACACCACATGTAGTCTGTTCTTTAAAGCCAAGAACTGACAAGCCCTGGCTTTGATGAATTATGGCACTCAGACCTAGAAGGGAAAAGTAAGCCCAGCCTCCCTCTTCGCTATTCAGGAAAAAGGCAATTTTATACTATATCCACCTAGTGCCATCCTCCACACCAAAAGTCATAGATGAAGCCACATGTAAGAACTTTTCACACTCTTGCAAACATGTAGGGTCCATAAACATCCTTTCTAGGAATTTCAAGTCTCTCTTTCTCTCTCACACACACACCTGCCATGCTATACATGGCAATTACATCTTACAATGAAGCTACTCTTTGAGATTTGAAGAGAAGGACCCCTGTTCCTCCGAAGCTCTGTCGTTACTGTCTGATGTTCCACTTGTGCTAACGCTCTTTCAGCTCGAGGCTGACCACTGCCATCCATGTCATGACTCTCACCTGCCAGTGTTCTCTGTCATTTTGAAGCTGTAACTCTGATCTAATGGTGACCACACCAATCTGCCCTTTGACCATTTGGTGTATATGTTAAGGGACCAGCAGGCAGAGAACCCTCAATTATCACAGGGGCTTCAGGTTGGCATATTCCTTATTATTGAGGGAGACTATTCAAATTGCCATCTGTCTGTCTACCAGTTTTTCCATCTAGAGCTGGTCCTGCTCTTCATTTTCCAAGGCCTCTTGGTGCTTCAGCTCACTACTGCAGCCTGACTAGACCTGATCCCAAGGCTTGGCTCAAACCTGTGACCATGATTGGACTCCGCAGCAGTGTCTGTAGTGGCCTCTGTTAGGGCTGGTTATTTGAGCCTTCAATAATACTTTTTGGCATGCCTGTCAGCTTCAAGCTTCCAAGTCTCAGGTCTGTTTGCACTCTTTGAGCTCTGTTAACACCTCTTTAAGATTCTATACCTACAATACACATATATGTAAACATATTTACTATGTGACCTGTAATGTGTGATATGAGAGCTAACAATAGTAATTAAGATTAGGACAAAAGGACCCATATTTGCTTAAGCCAACTTAAAAGACAATCAGGAACTTTGGGCAAATTCTTGTCCACTAAACTAATGCACTCTGTGAGTTTATTGTTATTTATTAAAACCTGACATTGAGAGTCAGAAATGTGTTCCTCTGTTTCTGACATGGGCTGCTCATGACACTGGACCTTCTGCCTCCTTTCCTGTGTTTCATATCCATATGCAAATCTCTACTGAAAATATTATTACCTGGAGATCTACAAGTGGCTTAACACCCTAAAACATGTTATTAATGAAACTTGAGTCTGAGTCTTTAGACAGATTCCACAGCCAGAATAAGACCACGGCATGTCCATATACTCCAGGACAGAGAGGTAAGAGGCAGTCTGTTAACTGACAGCTTTTAAGACTGAACAAAACTTTCCTCAGTTCAGTCATTTATGTTGATGTGTTGTCATGGAGCGCTGACTGAAAAACCACACTTCAGGAATCATTCTTAAAGGCACGTAGGATATCAAACTACTATGAGCAAACTAAAATCTGAGGACAGAAAACCCAGGCTTGTATTCTGGTCCTATCATTTCCTAACAATGTTACAGGCCAACTACTTATCTATTGGTGCCTTGGTTTCTTCATCTGTAAAATGGGAATTATTTTGAAACTGAATAAATTAGTAATACAAAGTACAGAGAAACATTCCTGGCACAAGGTAAGTATACAATGAAAAATTAACTATTGTGATTGTTTTTTGACCGAAATTTTCCCTCCCCTTATTCATCTGTTATGTAGAGTCTTTATTCTGGTTGAGTCTTGCAAAATTGTCCTTTTTGAAGCCAAGGAGAATCCTAGAAGTTATCTACACATGACCTGTAGTTTTGGATGTTCCAAAATAAGCTGCTGGAGATAGTCTAGTCCCGTTTCACCTCTGTCAGAAGGCAAGGGAACTGAATTCCTCAGGAGTCTTACCATAAAGGTGTGTGAGAGCTAAGTTGGCGATTTAAGACTTTGCTTAATTTCTGACTGATCCTGAAGTCCTTCCAAATCCTTAGGCACTTAGTGATCTTCCAAGCAGCGCCTGAGGAAGTTATCAGTTATTAAGCCCTTTTCAGTGTCTACTGCCTAGCTGGAGGCAGACCACTGTTTCAGCAGTCTGCGGCCTAAGTGTGCAGGAGTGATCGCTCATAATCACCATAAACATACACACCCACACACATACACACAAAAGTTATTTTTAAATATTCCGGCACATTGCACAGAGTAGGGTAAAATGTTATTTCACACAGTTTTTAGCTGCAGATTTATCTAGGATCATGCTATAAAATGTATTTCTTCTGAGGATCTTGATCAGGAAGGACTGAAAGCCACTCACTGAAAGAATGGTGCAAATGACTTTGAGAGATTAACCTAATCCACAGGGCCAATCCGAAACCATTCAAACCAGAATCTTACGTTCAGGAGGCAGTTAGTTTTTCATGGGACCATGGGGGGCTTTCAGCAACAATACTGTGTGACCGATACACATAAAAAGCTGTCAGTGGAGGAAGGGGTCTGGAATGGTCCTCCTCTATCTAGTGATGGGAAATAGATCTTGCTCCTTTGAGCTGAGCTTGTGGGCGGGACCCACTAGAATGTGGACAAGTCAGAAGAAGTGCCCTTAGGAGGTGGCCTGCTCAGCCGGCCTGTGGCAGATACTATCCAGGCTCCAGCTAGGTCAAAGGGTTCCTCGAGTCATACCCGAGAAAACCTGGCTTTTCAAAACTGGGCCAGAGAGTCTTCCTAATAAAAAGTCAACGTCAGAGAAACGTACACATCAACTGAGAATGGTTACAGGTAGGAACAGATTAGGGGCATGGCAACTCTGCTTGCAGATTGGGTCCTGTAGAGGGGTACACATGTGACTCCTGATGCTCTAATAACCCTACGATTCCTGCTATTAAAAATGCACTCAGGTTTTGTTTTTATTGGTAAACTCAAACAAAGAAACTCCTATTTAGAAGAACAACATGTTTCTCTTTCCAATATACCATGAGTATTAACTAAAACAAGTACTGGCTATGGCAGCACAGGCCTCTGTCCCACATTTCCTATGAAAAAGCCTGATAAGAAGAAAGGCATAGAGGATGGGCATCAGAAGAAAGAGAAAACAGGGAACAGGACAGGAGCCTACCACAGAGGGCCTCTGAAAGGCTCTGCCCTGCAGAGTATCAAAGCAGATGCTGAGACTTATGGCCAGCCTTTGGGCAGAGTGCAGGCAATCTGATGAAAGAAGTGGAAAATAGTAAGATCTGGAGAGGACACGAAGGAGCTCCACAGGAGAGCAACAGAACCAAATAAGCTGAGCACAGGGGTCTTTCCTGAGACTGATACTCCAACCAAGTACCATGCATGGAGAAAACCTAGAACCCCTGAACAGATGTAGCCCATGGCAGTTCAGTGTCCGAGCGGATTCCATAGTAATGGGAACAGGGACTGCCTCTGACATGAACTGATTGGCCTGCTCTTTGATCACCTTACCCTGAGGGTGAGATCAGCCTTACCAGGCCACAGAGGAAGGCAGTGCAACCACTCCTTATGAGACCAGATAGACTAGGATCAGAAGGAAGGAAAAGAAGACCTCCCCTATCAGTGGACTTGGGGAGGGACATGCATGGAGAAGGGGAAGGAAGGGAGAAATTCGGAGGGAAGGGAGGAGGGAGCTACAGGTGGGATACAAAGTGAATAAAGTGTAATTAATAAAAATTTAAAAAAAAGAAATGGACAGCATAAAGAAACAATGGCTTCTGTTACTTTTACCAGAAGTATTCAGAGACATAAACTCAGGAAGCCTTGTTAGTCGAGATCCAAATCTCACAGTCATGTTCAACAAAGCTTCTGGTTTATCTCTAACACGTCCTCAAATAGTCCCATAAATCTTGTTATACCAGACATTGTGTGCTCAAACTTTGGGGAAAAACTTCCATTAACAGAGGTTCTGTGTTCCTCCTCCCACTTGAATCTAGACCCACCTTGTTGACTTACATATAACCCATAGCATACAGCAGAAGTAGTCTGAGAACCTCAGGGCAGGTCTGGAAAGGCGGAGCTGCTTTTGCTGTTTCTTGTGGGATCCTTATTCTTGGAGAGCTACTTTTATCAGAGGCATGGTGCTGGAAAGGGCATGTGGAAATGTGCCCCTCAACCCACACAAGCCCTGGCTTTTTGCTACAAGAACCATCTGGGATGTCCAAACTCAAGCAAAGATAGCCCAGCCAGTCTGACTTCAAACATGTGACAGAAGACAGGACAGCCCACCCCACATTCTAGCCCATAAAACTATGAGCAGAAATTTTTGGTTATCTTAAGCTGCTATGTTTTATGATGTGTTACAGGACTGCTGAGGCAAAGATGATTGTGATTAATGCAAAAACACTCACAGAAACAACCATTTTCACTGCAAACAAACAGCAGCTTTGCCAGACTGTGAACTTTGAAAGCAAAGCTTCATCTGGGGCACCTCCTCCTGTGCTCAGGGCACACCTCACAGAAGGTAGCAAGTCTGTAGTGAGCAGTGCCAGCACAAAGTTTGAAAACCATGTATTGCCTTTGTAAGGTCAAATAAGCTGTCAGTTGTTATAACAACCACATAAATACAACTTTACCAAGGTCCCTTGATTTGCTTCAGGCGACATTTTCTAGTTAAAGCTAAAATAAAGTGCATTAATCATTTTTTTTCTAACTACAGGGACATCAGCAAGAGAATATATGTAAGTTTGTCTTAGTCTATTGGGCATCACTATGGCAGAATTCCTGAGCCTGTCGATTCCTTAAAGAGGTTTGTTTGACTCATGGTACTTATATCCTCTTGAAGCCTCTGGTTTCATCAAAAGCTAATGGAGAAATGGGAAAAGCAATCATGTCTACAAAGGATGAACTAGTTTTATAGCAACAACTCATTCCTTCCAGAGCTAAGTGATGTCATGAGACCAGCATGAACCATGGTTTTGAGTTCAAAACCATCACACCTTTTTGCACCTCAACATTGGGGTAGAGGGTAAGGGTCAGGGGATGAGATCTGAACACACAGAGCTTTATATCCATCCCATGGTAAAGAGGTGTAACAATACTTGCTTATCAAATCCACTGCTCTGAGTTATATTTCACCTCTGTTTTAAGCTATAGTCAATTGCTTATCTTTTTCAAACCATTCCCCTTGTTCAGGTTTAACAGCCAATAACATATTACTCTTACAAGCCATTCTGGGTAGAACACACACAAACACACATATACACAGTAAAAATTTGAGCCCGTATTTACAAGGAGGTTCCAGGCGATTTGCAAAATGAAGCAAACTGATAAGCAGCACAATTAGAAGCTCATGCAGCACTTAAAAGAACAGAGAATGATGTTTCCAAAAGTACAGGACAGACTCTTTGCCACCATTGCGTGAAGCCATGGTCCCGAGGCTACCGAGTAAAAAGGAGGCATCTTAGAAGGTAACTCAGCCTTACCTTCTAGCAAGCTTACCCCAAGAACTAAACCCTACGATAATTTGCACTTGTGCAGTGCAGACACCAGTTCCACCCACACCACTGAACATGACAAAGAAATACAAAAGCTATTTGTGCTTGCAAATGACTGGAAAGCAGCTAGTGATCACCCAAAGAGGATATGTAGGGAATGGGAGTAGGGGTCATGGAAGCAAAAAGACCATCTTACCTGGTGTGCTCTTTGCCCCCATGTACTTACTTCCTGGTCAGGTGCCTGTACCTATGCACGGAAGGGTTCAGTGACATGGCATGGAACTTTCTTCTCTAATGTTACCTCACCTAAGGTAGTGACACTAATAAGCCACAATCAACATGTGTGCACCTAACATTGTAAAACTATTGTTTTACTACTGAGTCCACGAACGGACCAACTTTGTCCATATCATATTAGTATTCTGTATTCATTTATCATGTATACCCAGCTTAATGAGGATGTGAAGCAAGGGTCAGAATTCATTCTGTTAAAAATCTTATGCATGTACTATGCTTTAGGTTGGACTATGGATTCACTATAATCCTGACCTCATGGTGGAAAATCTGATTGGCAGCTACTTTCTCTGGAGATTTTCTTTTTAATGCTCCAAAAATGCAGTAGAGGTCTAACCTCTACTGTGTTAATGACCTTCTGGGAGTCACTAAGTCTTTTTCGTCAGTGGCCACTGGGTCTAGCACTAAAAATGTCAGTGGTCTCTGTAGAAGGCCAATGTATAACCAGGAAAACACTCAGCTCATAAATTTGTGCAGCAAATTCAATATCTGGTTATCTTTGATATCTGTAACAAAAATTCCTCACAGATATTTACTTCTTACTCATAACTAAAGAGGGCAAGAAAATGCTGAGCTCCCTCCCACATACTGCATACCCAACACGCCTTCTTCTCAGCTGATTGTCTGTATCCTTTGCTATATCTGTTTTTTGTTTGTGTGCTTGTTTTGCTTTATGAAAAATTTATTGCAGCATTCCGACAGTGCATTACTTGCTTTTTTGTTTCAGCATCTTGTTCTGCAGCTTCCTTCTTTTTTGCTGGGCATTGGCTGGAACCATGCGAAGCCCACCAATAATTCTGAAGTTCTTCTCTTCTGTGATGACTCTGGCTCTCTCCTTTTTGTGGACATTCTGGATGGCCATTCTGTTAGATGGGTGGCCAATTTAAGTTCTTCAGCAGAAGTATCTCCCTCCTTTGGAGCAGAAGGCTTCCTGGGGGAAAGTATGAACTTGGAGTGGTATTCCTTCAGGACTGCCCACTGGCCTATGGTGGCACATTGGATTTATTTTGCCTCCTTGCGTTCACAGAGATGCTGATGGTGCAAGCCATTTTATTATGGATGCCAGCCACCCAGAACTCTTCCAGGCTGGAATCTGTGCCTGCTCGGACCTTGGTGTGGTATTTAACTGTAGGGCATCCCACTATGGGTCCTTTGCTATATCATTTATCAATGACTGAATAAATGCAAGCTGTTTCTCTAGCAAGGAAAGAGCAATGAAAGGTCAGGTATCTAGGATTGACCTGCTGTAAAGCGCATCATTTCTGTAACAGTTGTAAATGGTGTTCAGATCCAGAGGCAGCCTTGTGGGACTGAGTTTTCATCCCATTCATGAGCAGTCTTCCCAGGTACCAAGTATCATCATGGAACTGAATTGTATGACACCCACTGGCTACACAGTGCATAGGTAAATAGTTTTCATATATCATTAGAGGAGTAGAACAGACCTCATCTGATAGTATATTATACATTCAAAGGAAAAGTGCAACACTTGAAAATTGGCTGCGAAAATATGGATAAGCAGGAACAAATGATTGGACGCCTAGCTCAGTTTTCACTGTTCTTCTCTTTGACTCTTTATAGTGACCCTAATAAGCTACAATCAACATGTATGCACCTAACATTGTAAAGCTATTGTTTTACTGCTGAGTCCACAACCTTGGTGTGGTTAGAATAATATTCATAGGTTGTCATGAATATAGTTCTGCCTATTGTGACTGGTGTTTCTGCTATGGAACAAGTGTTCCCCAGACTTAGCAGTTCTAATAATCTTATATTGCTGTTGGTTCAGTGGCTCCAGAGTCTACTAATCCCGGAGCCTGGAAGTTATGTTTGGGGATCTCTGAAGTGATTGCAATCAGATGTTAGCTAGACTGTAATCATGTGACAGCTTGATTGGGTTGGGTTGAGTATCTGGGCTGCTTCATGCCAATGGCTGGCAGTGGGTGGTCAAGGTTACTGGATGGGCTCAGCTGGGGCTGGTTTTTGGAGCCCCTGCCCATGAATTTCCAGCACGTTGAGCAGGGATAGTTGGTTTTCTTACATGGTGTCTACTGCCTTCCATCTTCCCCAAAGTTGACAGTTCAATGAGAGTTCAAGGAAAGAAACTTATTTTGCCTTAGAAGTTATATGCTATTGATTCTGTGACATTCTTTTGGTTAGAAGTCAGTCATAACCCTGGCCAAAGTGAGAGGGAAAGGATTGGACCTCACTTGTTAAAGGGAAGGCTTTCAAAAAACTTCTAGCCATTTTATAAATTTCCACTCCATGAGACTATTATAATAATCAAAATGTCTTTAATTGACTGTCTTTCCCATGTTTTCTTGGTCTATCCCTAGAATCTTACATGTGGTGGTAGTCACACAAATCATCTAATCAAATTACAGCACTGCATTTATTATCAAAAAAGTCACAGATGTTCCCATTTAACAGGATCAGCTTATGGTCTTCGTTCCTCTAAATCTATACCCTCTAAATGTTATCCCCCGCTTTGCTGAAAGTCACGGGATCCTATAAGGTTCAGAAGTCCCTGTCTGTGAACTCTCGGAACACATTTCAAATTTATTTTTTCTGGTTCCATGTCCAACAAATACATCTCTGATATTCTGGGGTTTCAGAGAGTTCCAGTCATTTCAGAGATGTCTGTAACAAGTGCTTGGATGCTTAGAGAGTACCTCGGGCATACTATCACTTTCTTGGGATATTCTGACCCAGATGTTTGGGTAGACATTGTTTCTGCACCAAAAGAATGAAATCTCATGGGAATATATTTATGGGTTCCGTAATGTCGGTTCAGTTAGCTGAGAATTTAAACTGTTCAGGAAAAACAGATGTGTGCTAAACATATTGAGACTTCTAAAAATCATTAGTCCTTAAACGATGGGCTGTAACAACTACATGCACAGTGCTGTGTTTTATTAAGTATCGTAAAAAATCTTGAGATGATTTAACATACACGGGAGGGAGGATACAAGTTAGCTCTCAGCAAATATGCCATTTTCTGTAAAGAACTTGAGTGTCTAGGGATTTCAGTGTCCGTGGGGGTCTTGGAACCAGTCCCGGTGCATCCTGGGTGTACACCTTCCTATCGCTCTTCTGATTGATGAACAAATGCTAAACAGTCTTTGGAAGTGAACAAGAGCTCTGCTCTGGATGAGGGGAGGAAGTCGTATTCTGGGACACACTATCTTTATCAGCTGTCTAGCTGAAAAACACCCAGGATTAATAAGGATTAGAATGGAAAGCTAAAGCAGCTAGATGTGTACACTGAAACAACAGCCTGTTAGGAAAGAGAAAAAAGCTCTGGGAAGACATGGAGGACAGTGGTTCATCTCTTTGTAATCGCACCAAGCTGCAAAGATGGTCAGACTGCGTAGACACAACCATGGGTGCTATGTGATTACTAGGAGTCAGTAATATTGTGTTCATGTTGGAGAACTAGAAGATTACAGACAGGGAGTTTCTCTAATCTCAGTCTCAGAGGTGATCTACTCCCCTACTCCAAGAGCTGTTTCTTAAAAAAAAATCTTTTTTTTTTTATATCTTTTGCCACTACTGTAATCTTGAAAATACTGGCTTAAGTGTGTGATTTGGTTTTAACTCTATTGGCCAGGTCCATGATAGCAAGACCTGGCGTTGTTAATATCCATATGTATATTAGAGGTAGGAAACTACACTGCCCACTGAACAAATTTGACCTGTGAGCTAAGACAGGCTTTACATGTTTGAGAAGTCTCAAAACAAAAATGGTGTTCATAAAGTGGAAAGTACTTAAAATTGCAATTTTGGTGTTCATACAGAAAATTTTATTGGCACACCAGCTTTTAGACAAGAGTAATAATGTTAGTAATTAGTTGAGATAGAGGCCATGTGTGCCACAAAGTCTAAAACATTTATCATTTACAGAAAAGGTATGCCAGCCACAGATATGGCTTCTATCAACATGGCTTCTATCAACTTTGGACTATCAGAATGTTTTCTTAAACTTTTGGCTGAAGCCTAATGATTGCAGTGATTTTTATTCTCTACAGATAAAAACATGAAAATAACTACTCTCTGCTTTCCATAAGGAAATACCATAAAAATAGAAACTTCTCATGTCTTCACAATGAGACAACTACTGAATAGAGACATGTTACTATTAAGATGGTAATAATGTAGACTGGGCTTGGCAGGGCTATGAGTTTAGGGTTCATACAGGGCTGTATTCAAATCCAGGTTCTGTCATCACAGATGTTTCCTTGTTAATTGGACCATGGTTAATGTAGAAACTCCAACTTATCAAACTGCAGAGTAAGTGTTGATGGAGGGCCCAGCCGCCAGTGAGGCATCTATAGAAAACTCCTTCCCCCAAGGCTCAGGGATCATGGTGGAAAAGGAAGCTAAATGATGGTAAGAGCCAAGAGTCAAAGAGAACAGGACCTGAACAGTGTTTGCTTGATGCCACCAGACCACTGTACTCATGCTGACAGCCGAGGCTGCCTACATAAGACCAGTGCAGATCAAGCCGGTTAACACCCCCCAACGTGGAGGGGGCAGGGGCTCGCAAGCCCCACCAGCAGCTGAGGATCTAAGGACAGTAGATGGGATCTGTCTGAGAGAGTCACTTTGCTTTAAGGAGTGATCCTCGGCAAATTGTCACTCCAGTGTATGGCCGGGTACCCATGAATACACAGACAGCACAAATTTGTTCTTGTTGAGTTACTTTTTTTCAAACAAAGACAACACACAAAGTGGGGCAAGTGGGAGGAGGGATCTGGCTAGAGTGAGGGTAGGAGTTGGGGTAAATGTGACGAAATTACACCTATCAATGCACAAACATCTCAAAGAATTAATAAACATGTTACATTTTAAAACAATAACAATGACAAAATGCAGGTTTTGCTGTCTAGATGTATCATTTTATGCAAAAAGAAGCTTCTGAGCCACAACTAAACTTCATTAAAATGGTGCTGAAATTATCCTCCTCATTGGAATTGTGTGTATTGATTGGGACATGACAGACATCTCCTGGGAGTACCTCCTCACCAAAGATCAGTTGTATAAGGACTTTTCTCCAACTCCACTTTCTGAACAGCTCTTTCCTACCTTCTTTCCTTGATCTGTAATTAACTACACAAAGCATAGCCAACTGATGCAAAGCCTATCCCAGACCAACTAAATTTTCCCCTGAAATCTTATTGAACATGGACTAGAAGCTCTAGGTGGTCCAGTTGAGATATGTACACTGGAGATTCCTCTTTTTATAACAATAAAGGTAGAAAAACTGATTTCAGACAGAGAAGAATGAAGACCCCACAAGGAAGAATAAATAGTATCTGTTGAGATGGGAGTCCTTCTGAGTCTGGTCTGCTCAGCGGTCACCATTCCTAGTTCATGAATCTAATCTACTGTTGTAAGTCCTGCCCAATATCCAAGCTCATCTTGAAGGTAGCTCCAAGCTCCTGACACATTTCAGTCCCCCAGGAATCCCCGTCCCTTCAGGATTAGCTCCAGAAACATGCTGTGAAAATTCCCTCTGTTCTACTATTTGTCCTGTGCATTTGCTGCATGCTCCCACCCCTTTATTTGGAATCTTCTAGCTTCAGAGGAATGAGACTGGGGAAGAGAAATGCTTTACACAGAGATAGTTGGTCCCCATTGCATAAAATCTAAATTTGGGAATGTTGGCATCTGGTAGGTGACAGGTGTTTTGTTCCTAGAAACACAGTGGGCGCCTGCTACAAACTGACAGCAATCCGTTGGTATCTGAGAAGTTACAGCTGTTGACTTCTCAGAGAAGACACATAGGGTTGTGAAAGAAGCATTCAGGAAGAGGCCTGAGATCACCTCACTATGAATGTGTCAGGGAACAACCTGGAGCCTGGGTAGGATGCTGATGCTGCCTGTTTCCCACTTACATCCTTACGGTGCAGCCTGGCTACCTCTCAGCAGTGGTTCAGAGAGATATTCACCCAGAACTCTATCTTTGAAGACCTCGGTCTAACAACCTTCTGTCTCCTCTCATGCTTGACTGAAACAATATACAATGATATTATGTTGTAATTCTTTAACTATGTGATAGTTATTATGTTAAAAAGGTATTTATTGGCATTATGCTGTAGAAGGCAATACCAATAGCGTAGTGTTTGTAGATGCATATTATGACATGATGTCTGACATCAGAGTAATTCTACCATAAACTTAATGGCATGCTGAGATTTAAGTAAGATAAGTGAACCCCATGGTATATGTACATCAAAAAAACTATGAAAATCTCAGCCCTGTAAAGGAGCTGATGTCACCATGTTAGGAAACTCAGATTACCAAGTCCATACCTAGCAACACAAATGCTAAGAAAAATGATTTCCAAAAATAAAAAATAAAAAAATAAATCAGGAGTTGGGGTGACCTTCTTCAAATTGTATGGAGGTGTGTCTATGTCTTTTCTATTGTAAATTCTGTACTGGCAGAGAGCTAAGTGCTGGTAGGATTTTGGTATTGTCTATGGCCCATCACTGGCTTCCTATATGTAAATGTTGGTTCATCCACACCTGCCTAAAGCGTGAAGGTTGGGTAGCTCTTATTGCCTAAAGGCAACCAAAAAGATGTTCTGGCATTGCCTTACTGCAGATTGGTTATAACAAAGTGACAGCCAATATCTGGAGCAGGAAGTAAGGGGCAGAACATCTGGGCAGAGAGAAGAGCTTGGAGACTCAGAGAACATTAGAAAAATTGAGGAAGATGCTGAAGGAAGTAGGATGGAGCTGTAAGCAGGTAATATGAACCATGTGGAGAGATGAGATGGTGAAAAAGTCAGATCAAGTTAGAAGCAGCTGAAAGTCTGCTTCAGCTAAATGTCAACAGCCTTAAGCCACATGCCTTAGTTATACAGCAAGCAGGTCCAGGAAAGTGCTGCAATTATCTGTTGCCCAATGTGGGGCTGTAGAGGAAACAGCAGGAGAAAAAGGAATGGATATTTTCTTTCACGATGACAGAAAAAAAAAAAAAAGCTGCTTCTTCTGCTGGGATACCCCCTGCTTTGCTCTCAGAGATGATTTTTGTTGTTGTTGTTTATTCTTTTTCATGTCCCCCTTTTCTTTCTTCTTCCTATATTCTGTCTCAAAAAAGGCTTAGAGAATGGCTGAGAAGTTGGAAAAATTGAAGGTAGTAATGGAAGTGCTGGGCTGGAGAGGAGCACCAACAAAGGTAGAAAAACCCTATGATTGAGCAAGAGAGTGCCAGGAAGAAAGAGGGAAATAAAGATCTCAGCCCTGCCCAGCACCCTGCACTTTCTGTTTCCAGTTCCCACAGCCCCTGGGGTGGGTGAGGAGCTGGGTGTGTGGCCTGGAGGAGGAGGAGGCTGTACAGGGTGCCAGGGTCAGAGAAAAGATGAAACAGTCCGTTTTGAAAGAAAGGGTTAAATTTGAACCAACCGTCCTGCCAGAATGGGAGGAAGAGGCCTAGGATTACAAAATCCCTGTCAGTTTCTCCAGGAGTAGTGCAGCCTGTTCACAGGGTAGAACAAGGTTATGGTGACATAGGATGGTGTCCCATGAAAATGAGAGATCTACGGCATTAAAGAGGCTTTCATTTCAGATGGAGTGCATTTGCCCTTAGTAAAACAAATTCCAAATAAATGAGCTACTCAAAATAAAATTTTTCCTCAAGACTAGAAGAGATTGATGGCAGCTATACTAGATGTGGTCAGCAATTACAATGGGTAACGTGGTGGAGGGAAGAAGCCATGAATATTGAACAGTGAAATAGAGCAATGGAATGAATACAGCCAGAGATCAGTTTCTGGGTGAAGGGTAGTACTCTGATATATAAGAACAGATTCAATTTGATGTTGCTACTATGTCATTCGGAGGCTTTCAGTGCTTGGGACAAAGTTGAAAAGCCCGGGAGAAGGCCTACCTCATTTATAAAGATTATACAAATGGTTCCAAGATGGCGGCGCCCGGAGGCCACTCTTTCTGACCAGCAGCACTGCCCGATCTGCACAGTGACCAGCAGACAGAACTCACAGTCCTAAAACACCAGCAACCTGTGTTTCCCAGGTGAGAGGACACCCCACGGTGTGGGATTCAATCAGCTTTAACTCTCCCAGCGGTTCCACCAGGCGCTTGGTCGCCAGCCCAGAGTCACATGCTGGTGTGCTCTAATCGCTGTCCCAGACTGAACTGTGTGCCCCACAACACGGGAGACTGGGATTTCCAGTCGAGAGAAAACCCCACAGTGCAGGAAACAATCGGGACCGACCTAAGGTCACCCAGACAATCCCTGGAAAAAGACCCGGGTCCGGAAGACGCCCAGCAACCAGCCCAAAGCTGGGGACTCAGGAGCCAGCAGAGTCCTGCCTGCGCACCTGCCTAACTGCCCAGAATAGGACTATTGGCCCCAGGGCTCCAGATACTGAGCCTCTCTTTCGGGTAACCCACAGAGAGGGGAACAGCAGATTTGACCTCGGAGCACTCAGCCGACCCCCGACCCCTGAAAAGTTCTTGGGAAAAGTTACAGTTTCAGCAGATATCCAGGTGCCCAATCACCAGCCCAAAGCCTGGGATGCAGACACCATGCACAGTCCTGCCTGCGCGAATGACTAGGTGCCCCAAATAGAACTGTGCCCCCCCCCCCCCGGCTCCAGAGACTGAGTCTCTCTGTCGGGTGACCCACAGAGAGGGGAACAGCAGATTTGACCTCAGAGCATTCAGCCGACACCCTCCCACCCCCCTGGAAAGTTCTCAGGAAAAGCTGCAGTCTCCGCAGACATCCAGGCACCCAATCACCAGCAAGGTGGAGGCAGTTGAGTGCCTGTGCCTGTGGTTTCTACTCACCATCCCAGAAAGAGTTGAGGTCCCCAAAACACAGTCTGGGGGTCCCTGCTGGGAGGAAACCCCACTGAGGAGGGATCATCAGGTCCATCACTCAGGACACCCAGCTCCAGAAGACTTTCTGGGTTCACGTAGGCCCTAGGCTCTAGCCTTCTGCTGTAGGCATGAGTGGCCTGCTCACCTGCCATTGATTACTCTAGGGCACAGGGGCACACAGCTGCAACCTCAGACCTACAAAGTCCTGAGAACCATCAGAGCAACCCTCAGATACTGTCCAAGTTCGACTGGTTATCCTTAGCTAAACTGACAAAACCGTGGGACTCACTGGTTCTTCAAGAGGGCTGCCCCCAAAAAAATACACCTTAAGAACAGCAGCTGCAGCTCACTTAACTCAGAGCAAAAAACCCAGCAGCAGGGCAGCCATTTCCAGGACTTCTCCTGAGGAGAGGAGAGCCTTCCTGAACACCACAGTTACCACACAGGTCCGTATGCCTGAGGTGAACTGACAATTACTGAGAAGCACCATCATTCAGATGAGTATACCCAAAAAGCTGAGGAAATCTACTTCAGAACCCTGCCAAGGGGATTCTCCCCACCCCAGGACGATGCAGGCACCAGAAATTAACAGACAACACCTGAGAGAGCCAGATGGGTAGAGGCCAGCATAAAAATAGAGCCAACAAAAGGCAAAGCAGTATGGCATCCCCAGAACCTAGTTCTCCAGGGACAAGTAGCTCTGGACACCCTAACATAAGTGAAATTCAAGAAGATGACCTTACATCTATGCTTATGAAGAGGTTAATGGAGGAAGCAATTAAAATGTGTAAAAGAGTTAGAGGGAGATATAGTAAAACAGATTATGACCATCTGTAAAGAAATATAGGAAGTTGCAGCCAAACAGTTTGTGGTTTTCAGAGAGGAAATGATTAAATCACTGAAAGAAATAAAAAAAACAGCAGAATGTTCAAACAAACAGGGGAAGGAATTGAAGGAAAAACAGGAAAATATAATCACAAAGGTGAAAGAAATCAACAAAACAGTTCATGATCTGAAGATAGAATTGAAAAAATTAAAGAAAACACCAATGGAGGAAATCATGGAGAGGGAGAACCTAGGAAAGAAAACAGGAACTACAGAGGTAAGCATAACCAACAGATTACAAGAGATGGAAGAAAGAATATCAGGTGTGGAAGCTACAATGGAAGAAATTGATGTATCTGTCAAAGAAAACAATAAGTCTAAGAAATTCCTGACACAAACCATCCAAGAAGTGCAAGATAACATAAAAAGACAAAACCTAAGAATAATAGGAATAGAGGAAAAAGAAGATTCCCTCCTCCAAGGCCCAGAAAATATTTTCAACAAAATCATAGAATAAAATTTCCCCAACTTAGAGGAGAGGCCTATAAGAATACAAGAGGCCTACAGAACACCTAATAAATTAAACCAGAAAAGAAAATCCTCCCGCCACATAATATTCAAAACAGTAAGTATACAGAACAAAGAAAAAATATTAAAAGCTGCAAGAAAAAAAGGCCAAGTAATATATAATGGCAAACACATCAGAATCACACCTGACTTCACAACAGAGACTGTGAAAGCCAGAAGAGCCTGGACAGATATCATGGAGACACTAAGAGAACACAAATGTCAGCCTAGGCTACTATACCCAGCAAAACTCTCAGTCCTCAGAGACGGAGAAAACAAGATATTTGATGACAAAAACAAACTTCAACGATACCGACACATAAATCCAGTGTCACAGAAGATACTAGAAGGAAAAATACAACCCAAGAAAACTAACTACTTTCAAGAAAACACAGGAAATAAATAACCTCACTACAGCAAAAACTAAAAGTAGCCAAGCACACAAACACACTACCATAGCCAACATCAAAATCAAAGGATCTAACAGCCACTGGTCATTAATCACTCTCAACATTAATGGACTCAATTCTCCAATAAAAAGACACAGACTAACAGAATGGATGCATAAACAAGACCCAGCAATCTGTTGCATACAAGAAACACACCTAAGTCACAAAGATAGACATTGCCTGAGAGTAAAGGGCTGGAAGATGGTTCTCCAAGCAAATGGACCCAAGAAGTAAGCAGGAATAGCCATTCTAATATCTAATAAAATAGACCTTCAACCAAAATTAATCGAAAGGGATGGAGAAGGACACTTCATACTCATCAAGGGAAAATTCCACCAGGAAAATATCACAATCCTGAACATCAATGCCCCCACTACAAGAGCACCCACATTTGTGAAAGAAACATTAATAAAACTTATATCACATAGATGCCCATTAATAGTGGAGACTTCAACACACCACTCTCAACAAAGGACAGATCAACAAAACAAAAATTAAACAAAGATACAATAACTCTAACAGAGGTCATGAATCAAATGGACCTAATAGACATCTACAGAACCTTTCACCCATACACAAAAGAATTTACCTTCTTCTCAGCACCTCATAGAACCTTTTCCAAAATAGACCATATGCTTGGTCACAAAGCAAGCTTCAACAGATACAAGAAGATTGAAATAATTCCTTGTATCCTATCTGATCACCATAGACTAAAATTGGAGCTCAACAACAGAAGTAGCAAAAAGCCCACACACACATGAAAACTGAACAACTTGCTACTAAATGACAGCTGGGTCAGGGAAGAAATAAAGAAAGAAATTAAAGTCTTCCTAGAATTCAATGAAAATGAAGGCACAACATACCCAAACTTATGGGACACAATGAAAGCAGTGTTAAGAGGAACGTTCATAGCTGTAAGTGCCTTCAAGAAGAAACTCAAAACATCTCATTCAAACAACTTAATGGCTCACCCAAAAGCCCTAGAAAAAAAGAAGCAGATACACCAAAGAGGAGTAGGCAGATGGAAATAATCAACCTCAGGGCTGAAATCAATAAATTAGAAACAAATAAAACTATTCAAAGAACAATGAAACCAAGAGCTGATTCTTTGAAAAAATCAATAAGGTAGACAAACCCTTAGCCAAACTAACTAAAAGGCAGAGAGACACTATCCAAATCAACAAAATCAGAAATTAAAAGGGGGACATAACAACAGACACTGAAGTAATCTGAACAATCATTAGGTCTTACTTTAAAAGCCTATGTGCTACAAAATTTGAAAATCTAAGTGAAATGAACATTTTTCTTGATCGACTCCACTTGCCAAAACTGAATAAAGACCAGGCAAATCAATTAAGTAGTCCTATATCTCCTAAGGAAATAGAAGCCGTCATCAAAAGTTTCCCATGCAAAAAAAAAAAAAAAAAAAAAGCCCAGGGCCAGATGGTTTCAGCACAGACTTCTACCAGACTTTCAAAGAAGAGTTAACACCAATACTCTTCAAACTATTCCACAAAATAGATACATTACCAAACTCATTCTATGAAGCCACAATCACCTTGGTACCTAAATCTCACAAAGATCCAACAAAGAAAGAGAATTTCAGGCCAATCTCCCTTATGAACATCGATGCAAAAATACTCAACAAAACACTCACAAACGGAATACAACAACGCATCAAAAATATCATCCACTACGACCAAGTAGACTTCATCCCAGGCATGCAAGGCTGGTTCAATATACGAAATCCATCAGTGTGATCCACCATATAAACAAACTGAAGGAGAAAAACCACATGATCATCTCCTTAGATGCCAAAAAAGCATTTGACAAAACCCAACACCCATTCATTTTTAAAGTCTTGGAGAGATCAGGGATACAAGGCACATACCTGAACATAGTAAAGGCAACAAACAGCAAGCCTACAGCCAACATCAAACTAAATGGAGAGAAACTTATATCAATCCCACTGAAATCAGAGACAAGGCAAGGCTGCCCACTCTCTCCTTATCTCTTCAACATAGTTCTTGAAGTCCTTGCTAGAGCAATAAGACAATTAAAGGAGATCAAGGGGATACAAATTAGAAAGGAAGAAGTCAAAGTATCACTATTTGCAGATGATATGATAGTATACCCGAGTGACCCCAAAAATTCTACCAGGGAACTCCTACAGCTGATAAACACCTTCAGCAAAGTGGCTGGATACAAAATTAACTCAAAAAAAAAATCAGTAGCCTTCCTGTATACAAAATACAAAAGGACTGAGATAGAAATTAGTGAAACAACACCCTTCACAATAACCACAAAGGTCATAAAGTACCTTGGTGTGAACCTAACTAAGCAAGCGAAAGACTTGTATGAAAATAATTTCTAGTCTCTAAAGAAAGAATTAGAAGAAGATATCAGAAGATGGAAAGATCTGGATTGGCAGGATTAATATAGTAAAAATGGCCATCTTACCAAAAGCAATCTACAAATTTGATGCAATTCCCATCAAATTACCAATATAATTCTTTATAGACCTTGAAAGAAAAATTCTCAACTTCATATGGAACAATAAGAAACTCAAAATTGCTAAAAACAATCCTCTACAGTAAAAAAATCTTCTGGAGGTATCTCCATCCCTGATCTCAAGCTGTACTAATAGAACAACAATACTAAAACCTCATGGTACTGGCATAGAAACAGACTGGTGGATCAATGGAATTGAATAGAAGACCCTGAAATAAATCCACACACTTATGGACACCTCATTTTTGACAAAGATGCCAAAACCATTCAATGGAAAAAAGACAACATCTTCAACAAATGGTGTTGGTCTAACTGGATGTCTATATGTAGAAAAATGCAAATAGATCCATACTTATCACCCTGCACAAAACTAAAGTCCAAGTGGATCAAAGACCTCAATATAAAACCAGACACACTAAACCGCTTAGAAGAAAAAGTGGGAAAAAGCCTTGAACTCATTGGCACAGGAGACAATTTCCTGAACAGAACACTAACAGCATAGGCTCTAAGAGCAACAATCAATAAATGGGACCTCATGAAACTGAAAAGCTTCTGTAAAGCAAAGGACACTGTCGTCAGAACAAAACGACTGCCTACAGATTGGGAAAGGATCTTCACCAACCTTATATCTGACAGAGGACTAATATCCAATATATATAAAGAACTCAAAAAATTAAACAGCAACAAATCAAACAATTCAATTAAAAAAATGGGGTATTGAGCTAAACAGAGAATTCTCAATAGAGGAATATCAAATGGCAGAGAAACACTTAGAGAAATGCTCAACATCCTTACTCATCAGGGAAATGCAAATCAAAACAACCCTGAGATTTCACCTCACACCCATCAGAATGGCCAAGATCAAA
>CM053748.1:1188304-1234099 GCA_028658305.1 Pachyuromys duprasi | reverse complement strand
TGACCCTCCCCCATACAAGCTGGGGAGTGACAGACTGGCTAGATCCCAGGGGAGGACTTTGCAGCCAGCCCTGAGGAGACAGGATAAGCTGGGGTTGGATGGAAGGGAAGGAGGTCCTCCCCTGTTGGTGGACTTGGAGGGGGCGGGGAAGAAGGAGATGAGGGAGGGAGTGGGAGGGTAGGAGGGAATGGGGGAGGGGCTACGCCCGGGATTCAAAGTACCCAACATGTGATTGAGATAAAAATAAATAAATTAAAAAAAAAAACAAAAACCATTAACACAAAGTAGCTACGCAAGTAGGGAGAAAACAATTTTGCTCAGCAGTGGCCCTTGCCTTTTGTAAGAAACAAAAATTCACTGGTCCTTTGACAAGGATGAGCAAAGGGAGATTTCCCAGCAAGAGACAACCATCCAAAGTTCAGGCTGTTTGCCTGTTTAAGACAGAAACTCCCTCCCCCATCCCCTACCCCCGCCTCTGCCTCCAGAATCTACTCCTTTAAGCTTTCTGCTGGCACTAGAACAATGTTAAGCTTTGGGTTCAGGCCCTTTGGTTTTCATAATCCATGGGAATTTGAAGATGATGAATTGGTGGATTGCCCAAAAGTTCCTAACATGTAATTGGAGCCCAAGAGGGAAATAATTAGGAGAGAGCTATGTAACTCCATCAACTCTTCCGGAAGCCTCTGAATTATGTAATTCCCTTGCTGTAGCTTCCCTCCTCTGCATGCCCCATTTTTGCCACAGAACAAGAACAAAAACCAGACAAAACACCAAGCAGAATCAATGAAGGCAAGTGAGAAGGAGGATTGGCCCAAATAACTGGTCGTTTGCATTTGGTGCAAAAGGTCTGATGGGGAATGAAGTGAAGCTGATGAAACAAAAGAGGGATGGGGACAAGCTTTCAACTTGAAGCAGTATTTCCTGGCTGCCCCTGCTCAGGGCTGTCTTTGCCAAGGATAGCTGACAGCTATGCCATTAGAGGCATCTGATCTATTTCTTCCAAGATTTGTGGGGCTGGGTGGCGAGGCAGTCCTTGGTGGTGGTGGCATGGCTTCTACATGGAAAAAAGCCCAAGGGTAGCATCCACTTTCTTGAATGTCTGCGTTAACTGTTAGTATATATAGGTATCTATTAAGAGAAAGGACTTCTGTGGGTTGCTGGAGAAATGGGTCTTTTAGGAAAACCTCAGAAAATTAATTCCTATATCTCAAGCTGTCAGAAGCAGTGAGCCAAGTCTGCACCATGATAATGACAGGAAGAACTGGTCAAGGGGCCGGTAGAGCAATGGCTATTCTCATACAAGGATTAGCACTGGAGGTGGAGCTGAGCGGTAGAACAGTGTACACACACACAAGCAGCTCTTTCTTCATCTTAAACATACTTGGTAGAAGCCTATATGGACACCAAGAGGAACAGCAATTAAGAACCATCCCTACTTCTCAAGGCCAAAGATCTCTAAGGCTAGCTGGCCAGTTGTATGCTTAATGAATGCTTGTTCAGCTTAAGTTGCATGTTTTTTGTGGTGGAATCGATCACGATAACACAAGTGAGGCTTGCCATTCACTAACCAGTATCTTGGTGGACTGTCAAGCTGTGAGTGGGATGGACGCAACCAAAACACAGGTAAAATAGGTGCATTTTGAAGACCGAAGAGAGCATGCTGCCATGCTCATTGTGGTCTACTGTCATATAGCTAAGATACAGAACCAATCTATCAGCCTATTAATGGGTGAAGAAAGAAAATATACATAATGGAAATTATTTAGCCATAAAGAATGAAGTCTTACCTTTTGACAGAGAACAGAACAAAGTGAGGATGGCATGTTAAGTGAAATGCCCCATAAGCCAGACACAGAAGACAAGAGATATGTGTTTTATTTTATATGATGAAGTTAAAAAAATTGGCCCAAATGTAAAATACTGATTAATAGGGACTAGGAAGGAGAAAAGGCTGGAGAAAGAGAGGTTGAATCAAATCATTGTATACTATATGAATGTGCTAAAATAGCAAATGTTAATCAAACATTCTAAAATCACATACATGGCACAATCTTAAGAATTGCTATTGTCCTGTTTCCAGACTCTGGAAATCCCACTCTTAGTGAAACATCAGGAAAATATTACATTCTCCAAAGAATTCCATTGGGAAGCAATTCCTTCCCATAAGAGTCTCATTACCACACAGTAGTTCACTCTTTTCTGTTTTCTCATCCTTCAACCTACTTCATTCTCTAGTTATTGCTTGACCTAAGTAGGATTTTCCTGATACTCCTTGTCTTTCCAGGGGAGGAAATCGAAACCTTGCCCTCATGACTTGGAGAAAACACTCTTTAGAAACTTGGTTTAGGTATTCCACACAGCTCTGAAAGTATAAGCTTACTTTGCAGAAGGAATATCTTCCTAATTGGAGAAAGAGATAGTGGATGCGGGAAAGAGGGAGGCTCTCAGGACCTTCAATGAGGAGCTACAAGTAGCATCTATCAGAGAGCCCTAGGAGGAATTTTAAAAATCCTTTGCATTCTTGCATATGGTATATTCTGAGTAATTTAGCAAATTATTCTTAGATGGAAAAACAGAGCCAAGACCCTGGCAAATGTGCGGCTCTTAAGAACACTCCTCTGAGGCACTGCACATGTGTTCTCCCAGAAATGCTTCATGTGCAGCTTTCTCCCAAGCAGTTAGCAACAGATGTCTGTGTTTGTGGTCTCATCGGTGGGTGATTGCTACCTGCGCTGCCTGCTGATGGTGTCACTGTGTAGACAGACTTCATGGACAGGCTTGGCTGACTGTTCTGCTTGGGGAGTTTCCTGGAAGGCTCCTGGCAGCACAGGTTCACTTTCAAAACATTTAATCTACACACAAGCAGATACCAGTGAGCTCAGAAGAAAGAATTGAAATCATTCTTGCCAAGCACACGTAGATTCTTGAGATAATGTAGCGTGGCTGAAGAAGCCAGCATGCAAGTGTGCTAAAACGACTTCCTTGGGTGGCATCAGCTCAGTTAGATCTTTGGATCTGCAGGACTTGGCTTCTGTGTTTGCTTGGCCTAGGCTGGTAAATTACTTCTGCCACTAATACTCTCATAGTTCTCGGTCTGTGCCTGCTTTCCCGCTGCCCTCTCTAACACCCAGCCAAACCTAGCAGTGACATCTCAAGAAAATTTTCTACCCCACTCTGACCCAGATTTATGCCCCTGTTCTTTTTTATTTTTCGTTGTTTTTTTTTTTTTTTAACCAGCAAACAAGAAAGCTCTCAGAGAATTCATCTGATGGAAGGGAGTTCTCTTCACAGTGAAAACACCATAAAAGAAGAAAATACTGCTCTGAAAACTTGTGTGTCTTGATTTCTTCAATGTCCTGTTTTGCTAGACATACCATCTCAAAATGCAATGGGTTACAATGACAACCACAATGCTGGCTCACAACCTATGAGTTAGCAGCTCTGATTGGCTCAGCTGGGTGATTCTACTGGTCTCCAATAGGTTGGCTCAGACCTCCACAGCTTGGTGCTAACTGGCCAGCAGGTCCCATCTATGGGGATGTGGACTAAGGTTGTTGGAATCATGTATCTCCTATCTGGTTCACTGTAGTGTGGTATGAGATGTTTCTCTCATCCTTGTTTGTATGTAGCTTAATATACAAGAGAATGAACATATAAGACCTGCGGAACCCTCACAGAACAGCCATGCCCTTGTCCCTGCAGTCAAAAGACCAGAGAAAGAAAGGAGTGAGGCAGGCCAGCACACCCAGCTCCCTCTCCTAACAATGCCCTTGGCAGCCCAGTTCCTCACTTAAATGTTCTATGGGCACAAACATCTCTCCAAACAAGGTGTAAGCAACTGCAGGACCCTCTTCATCCTGTCTTCTGAATAAGGTTATCGGTACTTCCGTCTCTGAGCCATAGTATGAATTTTTCAACCATGATAACCAACAATTGTAGCTGGTTTCTGTTTCAAAATATTCCAAACTTATTTTTTTATGAGGAATAAAATGACTGAACTGGTTTTGACTACATGGTCAGAAAGCTCACGAAAATTGTGTCCTTTAGTTTACTTTTAGAGAAATTCTCCTATTTACCATCTTATGCCTATGAATATTGGGTGTACATAGAGTTAAAGTCAGGTGCATTATGAAAAGGAGAATGCACAGTAGGATAAGAGAATATATAACTTAATCTATTAAACAACATGGAAGACCACAAAATAGTATCCAAGGTCTTTCTTCTCTTGAATCCCATAAAAAAAAGTGCCCAACAATAGTCAGAGCTTTAAGTGACCTCACTCTGTGGTCACCTGTCAGTCTACCAGTGTATCCCTTTGTAATCTGTAATCTGTAATCTTTGTTCTGAATTAAGTTTTCTTGCTTTTTTTGCCAATCTGTGTGAGCCTTAAATCGTCAATTATTTGAATAAAGAGTCAAGAATCTAGAAGGACCTAGCCCAGGCCCTGACCACCAGTAACAAAAAAACATGCCCGACTCAGGAGTTGGGGAAATTGATCTCTCAACGATGGGTGAATAGAGGGAAGACTAGAGTCCTCACGCTCAGAAACAAAATGTATTGACCAGAAACAAACAATGGCGCTAGTACAATCTTTTCCTTCACTCCATGGGCCTTATATCTTGTTCTTTGAGCCTCCAGAAGTTCAGAGAAGTCAGGGTGTTTAATATAATTCTGTCTTCATAAATCAGCTTTCTAGACTATCTCCTGAGGAAATCAATTTCCTAGATGGGCCTCACAGAATTTAACTTCTTGGAAAACCTCCTTGCTGACAGGCAGAGACTCTCTGTTATCCTACTCCCTGCAGACTGCAGATCATTGCATCTGTCCTTACCAGAATCAGCCGGAGTGGCTTTCCCTGCGGCAGAGAGTGGAGCATGAGATTCACTTTTGAGGTATCTGAATCTGCGAGCATAGCGATGAGGGTACTGAGGTGCATGGCAGGTGCAGAGAGTCAAAGCTGTGTTTCAGTGGAATATATTATAGCTACTGTAATATAGCTATTACAGACAGCTCTCAATGGAGCCCACTTCATTTACCGCCCGTCAAGCACTGTTTGACTCCTTTCCAGAGCCTTAGGGTTCCTGTTGGTGTGATAAAGCACCTGGCCAAAAGCAACTTAGGGAGGAAGGGGTTTATTTGGCTTACACTTTAATGTCATAGTCTATTCATGGAAGGAAGTCAGGGCAGGAGCTTAAGGCAGGAATCCAGAGGCAGGAGCTGAAGCAGGAGCCGTGGAGGAGTTCATGCTATGGGGTTATTTTTCATGGCTTGCTCAGCCTGCTTTCTTATACAACTCAGGACCACCTTCTCAAGGGTCAAACTGCACACACAGTGAACTGGGCCACTCTATATCAATCATTAAATCAAGAAAACACACCAGAGAATTGCTTACAGGCCAACTGGTCGAGCACATTTTCTCAGTTGAGAGTCCCTCTTCCCAAATGACTCCAGATTCCAGCTTGTGTCAAGTTGACAAAACAAACAAACAAAACAATCAGGACAATTGACCTCTTGTCAGCTTAACACACTGCTACAATACTTTTAAACCACGTTTCCTTTTCTGTTCATTCCCCTGAGAGAGATCTTATATCAATAATTAATATCAATATCACAATATGAAACACTTTCCAGCTTTTAAAAGTGCCACACTCTTCAACAATTCAAAGACTTCCAAGTTCAGTCTCTTTAAAACATCTAAAGTCTCTTTCAAAGTTCAAAGCCTCTGCAAAAATATCATAAGCCTCTCTATCCAAAGCTTTTTCACTATGCAAACCTAGAGAAGTTAAAACAAAACAAAACGGCAGTGTCATGATCAAATCAAAACAACGACAACAGTGTAAAAGCCCAACAGTGTAAAAGGGTCAGATTCGAGGCATCTGGGATTCTCTGACAGCCTCCGGACTCCCAAAGACCCAGGTGACTACACTTCTTTACCATCCATATGACACACAGCACATCTCCTAGGTTCAGACTGATGTCATTCCACAGCTGCTGCTGACCTGGTGCTGCCATGGTGCTGGCATCTTTACCAGTAGGGATCTCTTCAGGGATGCTGACGCTGCTGCCTGGTGCCAGCCCTCACCTTCTCTCCACGATCCCTGTAATCCCGGAGCTGCCACTCTGCCGAGGCTGCTGCTTAACCAATGGCCTCTTCCAGATGTTCACAGTGCCAAACCTCAACCGCTCTCCGTGACTCCTGCATGCTGCCAAGTCAAACACGGCATGGGTGCAGCTTGGTTGGCAGCACAAGGTGCAGACTTGCCCCGCTACCAGAGCTTCGGCGTGCTGACCCTGAGGAGACACTCTCAGGGATTTCACCTCAGTGCAGCTGCTCTCTTCCTCACCCGTGATTCTTTAACCCATCTAATCAGTTTGGTCCCAGTAAAAGTTTCACTAAAGTGTTTCTGATCTTTTGTTCATCATAACAGCTGCCACAGACTCTTAATTCAACATATTAAATGGCCCCAATACAGTCTTTAAAGGACTCTGAAGCTTCCCTTTAAAACTTCACAAGCCAGGCCTTTATCAACTTATTGTTCTCAATATTCTTATCAAGAATCCCAAGTTCCTACAGAACAGCCCATTGAGATCTGAGCTCTCAATGGCTTTTCCAGCCCAAAGCTCCAACACTGCAACAGTCCTCACAAAAACACACGATCAAGTTCGTCACAACAATCCCTTTGTCCTGGGACCAGTTTCCCTTTTAGTTAGATTTCTATTGATGCAATAACATTGCCACAAAAAGCAATTTGGGGAAAAGTCAGGGCAGGAACTCAAGCAAGGCAGGACCCTAGAAACAGAAACTGAAGCAGAGGCCATGGAGGAACACTGATATGGGCTTGCTCCTTATGACATATTCAGCTTTCTTTCTTTTTCTGAATATTTTTTTAAAGTTTTTGAGATTATAATAGAATTACATAATTTCCTTCACACTTTCCTTCCTCCAAGCATTCCCATATACCCCTTTCTTGCCCTTTTTCAACTGTATGGCTTTTTTTTCATTGTTTACTTATATATCTCTAAATATATGAATACAACCTATTCAGCCTATGTGTTGTTTGTATGTGTGTGTGTGTTCAGGGCTGAGCATTTGGTATTGGATAACCACTTGATGTGCTGCTCTTTCCTAGAGAAAACTATTTCTCCTGCTCTCAGCATTCCTTAATTGTCTGTAATTCCCCCTTCCTAGTTAGCATTGTTTATCCATGCTTGTACTTGCTCAGGTCATATTTAAGCAGTCATGTGGTTTATATGTTATGGCTGAAGCTTCTGACATTTCTAAGAGACACAATCTCACAACAAACTCTCTATTCTTCTAACTCTTACACTCTGTCTCCTCTTCCACAATGATCTCAGGTGCAGGAGTTTCGTTGTAGATGTATCCGTTGGGACTGGGTTCCCCAACTCTGAATTTTGATTCTTTGTGGGTTTCTGTAATGATCTCTGTCTGTTGCAAAGAGAGGTTTGTTTGATGTGGGATGAGAACTACAATTATTTGTAGGCATAACAATAAATATTTCGAATGTAGTTAGGAATTATGTTGGTTTAATAAAGTAGGGGTTGTAGGTTCTTCTTCAAGACTTCACTAGCTTTGGATACTCAGCTATGCTTCCCAGATTAGGCATGATTTTTCTCCTGTAAAGCAGGTCTTAAGTCTAACTAGAGAGCTGTTGGTTACCACCAAGATAAGCATGCCAATATTACATCCTTAGAGTTCTGGTCATTGTGAGGTTCATAAGTGCCATAGCTGTGTATTACTATTGTTGATTCCCTCCTTTGGAAGCTTGCATGGTGCCTTATGGTACTGTGAGAGGTAGTCCTCAGAGAAGAGGCTTTCTGGTCATACCAAGCCCAGGTTCTCTGTGCTCTGTGTCAGAATTGCATGATAATGTCAATAAAAGGTACTTTCCTTCCACCTTAATTGCTGCTCAATTCACAATGGTTAAAAACTCGAAAACACCCAAATGTTCTCCAGCTGATGAATTGACAGTTGTTGATGATTATTAATCTTTGATGTTGATTTATCTTTTAGTTAAACAGCAGGTATTCCTAAACCAACTGTATGTCCAAATCACCACACAGAGACTAGGATTTATTTAATTAACCTAGAGCACAATGCTGGGCAATAATTACCCCATCCTAAACCTCCAAGCCTGCATAGCTTCCTCCCATTTAGATTTCCCACATTATACTTACTTTTTAGTCATATCTTAGGTCTACTTCATTTCTCCTGATGTTTCCCTGTCCTCTTCTCTGGGATCTCTCCTCCTACTTCTCCTTTTTCTCTTCTCCTCTGGACCACGATGTCCCATCCTATTCTCTCCATTACTCAGCATTGGCTGGTTGTTTCATTGACAATGACAAAGAACAAATGGTGGCATGTTTACACAAACTTGAGACAGGTGACGCTTAGAATAAGCATCACAATGCAATGTCTGGATTGAAACCAGATAGTGGGGGAGAGAAATCAGCATTTGCATGAACAAGGGTAACCTTTATACATTCCACAAGAACATTATACCAACATACAGTATATGTGTACTTTGGAATACTATTCATCTATAAATAATGAAATCATGAAAACTGAAACTAAATGGTTAGAACTAGAAAAGAGTGAGGTGACCCTAGACCCAGAAAGACAAAAGTCATATGTTTTCTCTCATATGTAGTCTCTCAGAGACTACTGGCTCTAAAACCTGGAGTAACTATATAAACTAGGAAAGTAAAGAAAGTCTGATTGTAGAGGTGAGAGGGCGTTAAGAAGGGGAGCCCAAGGGGGAAAATGGAAAAAGTGGGGGTTCTAACGAAGGAGGATGGAGGTAAATATAGAAGAAGGTACGAGGGTAAAAGTAAGAACATCTGAAAAAGTCATAAGGAGTCATACTGCTATCTATCTAAAATACCTATAATACATTTAATTCCATGTATATATACCTATAATTCAACTTGCTTTCTCATACAACCCAGGACCTCCTGCTCAGGGTTGACACCACTCACAGTGGACTGGGCCCACTTACATACATAATTAATTACAGTGATAATTAATCAGGAAAATGCAACACAGGCATTCCCCACAAGCCAATCTGGCAAGGAAATTTTCTTGATTGGTGTTCCCATTTACCAAATGACTCTACCTTGTGTCAAGTTTATTAAAAACAACAAAACAAAATAAAAAACCCAGAATACTAATATACAACATTATGCAATCAAAATTGCCTCTTTTCAGTCTTCTCACCAAATATCCCAGACAAGTTGGCTATATTACCTCGTGTGGGAATGATTTTGAATGCTGTTTTCGAGAACACTAATATATACAGGATGCCCTTTGTTTCCAGATGAAGTTGGGGCAGCCTGACAGATGCCAAAAGCAATAAAACTGAAGTAGAAGATGATAAAAACGACAGAGACTTAATTGTGAAATCATGTAAGCTTAGTCCAACCATTGTAAAACGGAGCGTACAAGCTGGAGACAGGAGATGCTGCCATGGGTCTCCCTGCCTCCTCCCAACCAGTATCTCTGCACTCCCACAGAAAAGAAGGAGACCTTTAAGAAGAAGAACATGGTGAGTACGTGGACTCTTAGTTGTATTGTGACCCTTAGTTCTCCTTTTCCAGGGCTTGAAGATAAGCCCTGGGTGGGTAGGAGAAGGAATCCCTTAGAGCTAAGGTTCTGGTCTGGTCTATTTGTGCTGCTATAAGAAGAAATGAGAGGACGCTGGATGACTTCCAAATGTAAATGTAGTTTTTGAAGTTTTGGGGGTTGGAAAGGTAGATCTGCTTCATGGTTCACAGACACTTTTTGCTATAATCTCATCTGGCAGAAGGATCAGGGACTCTCTGTGACTTCTGTTCTGAGGGCACATCCCATTCCCGAAGACTGTCATTGTGACCTAATCACTTTTTAAAAATCTCAGACAATACCATCCACTGGCGGGGGTGATTTCAACATTCAGAGTTAGGGAAATGTGCACACTGAGAGCATGGACACTCTGTACACCCACGCTGAGACTAGTGAAATAATTCTCTTCTGTTTTGGGTGCCCCCTAGCTCCTCAATGAACCCCTGAGTCACCTGTTTGGGCACTGTTCCTGTTGACTACATCAGTTCCCCACCCAAAACAAGTGCTTCTCATTTTTCACAGATCGAAGGCTTTCTCTGGGCCTGGAGAATGTGTACAGCCCACAGGAAGTTGGTGATTTAATGGCCCTAGGAGAAGCAACCCTCAAGAACTGAGAAACAGGAGACAGCTTAGAAAGTCCTCAGTGGCTCACTATAGAGCGCATTCTAAGCAGTAAGGAAATAGAAAACAAATGTGTTCTGTAAAGCCGCAGAGAGGCTGCAGGAGGGTGGTTCCAGTGCCACAGTAGGAGCCTGCTCCCCCTTCACTGGCTCCCATGCACTGCTTTTGTAGGATCCTCTCGCAACTAAACTACATACCCATCTGCCTTTTAAGACTCGAAGGTGAAGTGGAGAAACAATCTTCTTGCCAAACTCCAGTAGCCTCGTACTGATACAACACATCAAGCACAGGCTGAAAGAAGGTGAGAGAATGCCATTTTAAATATCTTGGGAAAGAAAGATGGATGTGCACAGGAGAGGGGTAGGTGCTGCAGTCCCAAGAGCAGAGAGATGAAGGTTAAAAGCGCCGTCCCCTTTTAGACACTTGGCTCCCATGCACTGGAATGTTTCATGCCATAAGATAAGATATTTTGTCATTTGGCAGATTGTCACCATAAATAAAACAACTGCCATGTCTAAAATATGGAAGACTGATCCCCAAGTCTCTAACAGGTGACAACCAAGGGTGACAACCGTGATGGCTCTTTAGCGTCAGTGAAGACTCTTGTTCACTGAGGAGCAGGAGCGCTATTGCTCCTGGATTCTACCAAGAAGGCTCAATTGTGTTCTTTCTCTTTTCAAACAGACCTCGAATAGGTCTCTAGCTTTTCACAAAACATCAGAAAGACCCCACATCATTTTCTAAATCATGATTAAAAGGGCAGGGCCCTAAAGGGCAGTGGTAAAATCAATTGATAGCTTTCAAGTTTGTTAGCCAGATAGAGATGAACTTCAAACAAGAATCTAAACACTGTAGATTGTACAGTATTTAATCTAAAGTTTAGATTAAAGTTAATTTTATATAGCACGCAGTTGTCAATGTTGAGTGAACTTTTAAGGATATATTTCCTCATTTAAGAATGAATGTTTCTGGGCCTGGAGAGGTGGCTTAGAGATTAGAAGCACTGACTGCTCTTCCAGAGGACCTGGGTTCAATTCCCAGCACCTACAAGGTGGCTCACAACCATATTTGACTCCTCTTTCCAGGGCATCTGATCCCTCTTCTGGCCTCCTTGGGATCAAAGCTCTGTTTCTACAAGGAACTTTGCGTTCACAGGTGGAAACATCTTACTATTTAAAAATAAACTGCGTGAATATGATACACAAACATTGAAGTAGAACTTCCATACACATAAAATACAGAAATAAATAAATCTCAAAAAAGCACTATAAAGAAATTACAATTCAGTGTTAGATTGTCTCCAGATAATCGTCCTTAACAGTTCTAAGATCTCAGTGGTTTGAAAAGCAAACATTTATAGCACTCTCACAGTCTCTAAGTTGGCTGAAGGTCGACCATTTTCAGCTAGCCTAGACCGAGCCAGCCCTCAACGTGCTAGTTGAGTTTGGATAAGATTCTTAGTTTTGGTTTGTTTGTTTGTTTGTTTGTTTGTTGTTCCAGGAAAAAAAGGCTAAAGGAACAGTAGCTACCCAGTGCTCTTTTTACGGTAGAGGACAGAGAACAAAGATCCAAAGACAACCATGATGCACAGTTAAAGTCTGTGTATTAATTGGATAGATCTAGCCATTTCACAGAGTATTTGGGCATATATATGTACACATGTATTTTAAACATTGTGCACATCCCATAAAGAGACACATTATATTGGTCAGTATTAATATGCAAATTACATATGCAAAGTGTATCTTCGTGCAACCTGTCACTATCAGGGCTACCCTCATTCCATTCGTAGAATCTGTTCAATGAGTACCTAAAGAATGCCCTGATGTCTGAGAAAAAGCATACAAATGCCTAGCAGAATGAGAGGCATTAAACAGTCAAACACTGAAGGGCACAGATATGTAATTCTATTACACAGGGGAAATGGAGAGTTGGACACCAGACACATACAGAAATTTGTAAGCATACTCCAAAGTAACAGAAAATCACAACAAGCCCCAATGTGGCCGTCAAAATGCTGCAACCATCAACTCCTCACTAGTCCTAGTTCCTACTCCTACATTATTTTGAAGCAAATCTGTGTTTCATGAGGGTCTTTTAAAGGAAGTAAAAGAAACTATTTTTTACAGGAGACAAAAGATTGTTTAGATCTCAAAGTGTTTACAAAACACTAGAAACGATTTTCAGGCACATTGACATGGTTTGAAAGAGAGCACAAACGCATATTAACCACAGAGAATCAGTCCACGCCACATGCTTCACACAGGCACTGACTGAATATTGATGAGGTTTATATTTAACTTCTGTCTAGCTAGAGTAATTAATGTTACATGCACGAAAAAATAAAACTCAGCACCGCTGCCTACCTAGTTCATTAGTCTCAGTGGCAGAAGAGGAAGAGGAAGAAAGACGAAATTTATAGGAAAGGGAACTTAAGATGCTAAAGCAGTGTTGGCTCTGTCTGTGGGACAGAATTGTATTGCTTGGGACCTCTGTTTCCACAAGGAACTTTGCTTTCACGGGTGGAAACATCTTATTATTTAAAAATAAAAATTAAAGAGTAAGGTTGCACTGAGGTATAAACATCAAAGCAAAGCAAGAAACACAAAAAAGAAATTTGATAAAGAATCTTTAATAAAAGGAATAATTAGACCAAGTTGTTTTCATGGCACATTGTGAACCATATGTTATACATCATCTTAATTTCTAGGCAGCTTATGAAAGGTGTTGTTATCTGTCTCATTACTGTATCAAGGGCCAAGGCTGACATAAGGAAATTACCCAGACTAGCCTGGACAACAACAGAAGCTTATGTTCTCAGAGTTGTGGCTGCTCACAGTTACAGGGGAGGCATTGGTAGGTTTGGAGTTACTGGAAGCCTCTTTCCTCCCTCACAGCAAGGCATATGGCCTTTCATCACAGGCATGCTGGGAGCCTCACACTCTTCCCAGAAGGATAAGAGTTGGATGACGACATTACTTCACCTTAATTGCACCTTCAGAGTCACACTGGGAATTCAGACTTCAACTTATAAATCTGGAGGGTGATACAATCCAGTCTTAACAATTATGTCATCATGTATACGTACTGTTAATACCAATTGGATAATGAAACAGCTGGTGACAGTTAATAGGTCATCTTCTATATTCACGATGTGGCAGGATCTCATCAATGTTTTAAGTTAAAGTTGTATTAATCTCATTATAACTGACAACATTCCTATTACATAGGAACAATTTCTCACATTTTGCAAATGAGCAAACTGAGGCACTAAGATGTTAAAGTGGTCAGGTAGTTAGTAAAACACAGGCTGCAGAGTTAGATACACACTTCAGATGATAAACAATAAATTTTTATAATATTTATCTTCTAAAGTATTGCAAAGGACACACTTATGTTAAATTGTATTGACCTAAAATTCAAATGTCACTGAGAATCAAGGATTTCACTTGCTAAATCTTATACCCTGAGAGCAAGGTACATGTCTTATTATACAGTAACAATGGGACTTTGCCAGTTTCAAGGAATGAAGAGGAACTGTTGAGAGGGGAAAAGAAAATATTTTTTTCCCCTTCCAAATCCAGCAGTTCCTTTAAAACCTCCACACTGAAATGGCTGATGAACATTCTCTTGAGAGAAAGAGCTGAATGCAAAACTATTCTTTGTTAAGTAAAATTACCACACTTTCTGGATACATTAAGCTGTTCATTTGGAGGGTGGCAGAGATTTATTTTTCTGTTCAGCAAGGAATTTTATATCTCAAATTAGTTATTCTGAAACTCTTTCCAGAAAGTATTCCCCCAAAATGCCTTGTTCCTTGGAAGACTGGAAAATGCGGGTTTTAAACCATGGCCAATGCCATAGGCTGCTGAAGTTTTTCCAAGTCATTTTGGGTCAGAAGACATCTTCATATATTAGTTGGCATTCCAGCTAGCACCACTCAAGCCCGAAGAGACAGAGCTCAGGAGCTGCCATAATGAATACATGTCACAGAAGGATAAAAATATTTACTGTACTACTTTCCAGAAAGAACTCTACCCACACATGGTGTCTAAATGTAAAACTGTTTCTGATGTCTGTCTGATGGCGGAGCCGAAAAACACGTTGTCAGGAAAGTTCTTTCTGGGTTTGGAAGTGGCAAGATTAACTGGGCAGATTGATTTTCTGTGATATCTTTTAATTACTTTCTGTCACTTAGAAAGATTGTCTCATAACATAGCAAAGCTATCAGACAGAAAGTTCCCACTGAAGACAGGCCTGCGGATTGCTGCCGGTAATGACCTGTAATTCTGGAGAAATGAACAAGAGACGAAGCTTTAACTAGGACCATCTATCAATATTTTCTGTACTGTTTATTCCTCTTTCCAAAAATGCACTTTGAAGATAAATGCAGTCATTTCTTCCCTGATTCCAAATCACTGTCTGAGTCGATACTTTAGCTAAGTACAACAATCCATGTTAGAATTACAGTTAAGATATTTTAGCCCATCAGATGCTTACAACAGTCTAAGAGGGTTTAGAGTGATTATCCTAGCAACAGCTTTGGGAACTTGTGTGTGGGGAGTGTGTGTATGTGTGTGTGTGTGTGTGTTCCAGAGTTGTCCCTGTCTTTCCTTTTCATTTTTTTTATTAGCTTGCAAAGTTACATATTTTCATATGGCATTTTCATGCACACTTAGTTTTTGCTGACTCTCTCCTACTTCCTCCCCATTTCCCTGATCCCAGCCCCTACTTAAACCCTCCATCCCCTGTACCTACTTCCCACATGTATCATGTATTATACATATACATATATGTATACATACACATATATATCATGTATTCTGTTACCCTCTCTACTCCTCTCCCTTTAAGGCTTCTTTTCCCTTCTGCTGGGATCCTTTCTAATCTCTTGTCCCCAACACACTCACTTCCACATAAAAACTAGAAACTAGGTCCCACAGATGAGGGACAATGCATATAGTTTTTATTTTAACCTATATAATTTGACAAAACATTTCCACTTCCATTCATTTTCCTGAAAATTTCACCTTTCCTTATAGATGAATAAAGGTCCATTGTGCATGTGTACCACGTTTTCTGTATAGAGTTACAAGTTATCTAGCCTGGTGCAATCTACTTGCCATTGTGACTAAGACAGCAATAAGCATGGCTGTGAAGTACTTTATGCTAAGGAGTCCTTTGAGTACACACCAGGGGAGGTGGTACAGCTGGGTCATATGGTAGGTCTGTATTTAGCTTTTTGGGACACCTCCACACTGATTTCCATAGTGGTTGCCTCAGTTACACTCCCACTCATGGTGAGTAAAGGTCCCTCTTTCCCCACATTTGTATCAGTGCTTGCCATTTGTTCTCTTGATGATGCCCATATGACTGGGGTTAGATTTAAAAAAAAATCTCAAAGTAGTTTTAGTTTGTATTTTCCTGATGGCTAAGGATGTTGAACACTTTTTTAAAATATTTATTGGCTGTTTACATTTCTTCTCTCAAGAACTCTGTTCAGTTCCAGAGGCCAGTCATGGAATGTGTCATTTTTTTTTTCTTGTTGTTCGGTTATTTGAGTTCTTGGTATACTCTAGATATTAATCCATTGTGAGATATATAGCTGGCAAGTTTTTCCTCCAAATCTGAGTCTGTAGGCTGTCTCTTTCCTCAACTAACTTGCTTCTTTGCACAGAAGCCTTTTAATGCCATGAAGTTCCATCTGCCAATTATTGACCTTCTGTGCTGAGTGGCTGGAGTTCCTCCTGCTCCTATATCTCCTTTTTTCTGCCTTTGCACTAGCTCTTTCAGGGTTTTCAAAGGGGTCTTTGATCCATTTGGAGCTAATTTTTGTGCAGGTAAGAGATATGGTTTGGTTAATAAATTACTCATCTACGTGTAGATGTCTGATTTTCCCAGCATCACTTGTTAAAGAGCATATCTTTTCTCCAAAGAGTATTTATGACATCTTTGTCAGATAAAATGTGGCTATGGCTGCTGCTGCTGCAGGAAGCCATGGGGACTTGACTCCTGGAACAAGATTCCTGGTAGTTGTAGGCTAGCTTGGTGCAGGAGGCCAGTACTTGATTCCCAGCGTGAGATCTGTGGGAAGTAGAGGTAGCCTCAGCAAGGCCGGAAGGGTTTAGGAGGCTGGGAAGGCTGGGTTCCTGGTACAAGAATCTCAGAGGTGATGTGAGTTGACCTAAGCAAGCACAGCCAGGTGTAATACTTTCTGGAAGGCCATGCTTTTATGTATTTATGTATGTATGTATGTATGTATGTATGTATGTATGTATGTATGTATGTATGTATTTAAAGATGGGTAGTCTGTCCTCTCCTTGACTGAATCTATGGTGAGGCTTTCCACAATGCTTTATTTGACTTTTAGTTGGAATTCGTTTCCAGTATTTCAATTTTTCCAGTACTTCTGTGTCTATATTGAACAACTCTTGAGTATCTTGTACTGACTTCTGTATTTTATTCAGGTGTTTTCATTCTCTTGTATTCATTTGGGAGTTTGTTTTCTCCTTTGAATTCTTTGAACAAACTTAGAATCATTTTTGATTTGTCTGTCTGTGATCTTCCACTGTAACTTCTTTGGCCAGTATATTAACAGCTAAGCCATGACAAAGTCTTATAAACCACGGTTCACTGGTGCTTCCCAATAGATTTCAGTGCCCTCACAAAACCACCTTGCCCGATAGAATGCACCTCCTTCCCCAAGACCAGATGTTGATTAGGCATCAGAACTGTATCACCATGCCTTCTAAGTTGCTGACATGAAAATGCATGATAAATAGTTGTCTGTTGGTGACTCTGAGGTTTGATTGGTTTTTAATTTGTTATACAGTTTTACTGTGGCAATAGATAACCATAGTAGATATGACAGACAAGGCTTCCATTCTTCCAGGCTCACACTTTATGGTGGGAATGAGATATTAGATGAATGAGTAAACAAAGAGCTAAATGAACTAGACAAAATAGCTACTGGTTATTAGCACTGCAACGCCATCTTTGACATGTGAAGGGACGTAGGTTCAGCACATCATGAACAAGCCATGACTTCTTTATTCATGATATTTTGGTTAAGATCTGAATGGAAGCCAGCTGGGTAAGGACTAAAGAAAAGAGTAACCTACACAAAAAGAGCTACAGGGAAGACCCTAATGAAGGGACAGACCTGACTGTTCCAGGAACAGAGGGTAGCTATGCTGGCGGGAAGTAGAAAGATACGCTAAAGAGACAGTCAGGCCATTCCTTTTGGCTACCAGACTAGTAAAATAATGGTCTCCAAGAAACTGGTATTTCTCTCCAAATCTCATTCTGGGAGAAGGAAAAGGCTGAAGCCTGGTGCCAGCAGGGGAAACTTGTCCTCTAGAGGGGGTTTTGTACAATTCTTTAGAAGCAGCAGAATATATTTCAGGAGAATCTGGAGTGTGGCAATGGTGGGTGAATGACAATGCCCTGACTAGACTGCTCAGCTGTGCATAACTCTGTCCCTCCCTTAAACCTCATGTGGGAACTGGAAGAAAAAAAGAAAACAAGAGGACTTTGCTGCTCCTAGGTATAGTTGGAAGAGAAGGTTTACTGTAGACATGAGGGACAGCACAGCCACAGGCATCTGAAAGGGTCCCAACTGAACAGGACCATGGCCGGAGGTGTGCAAGGGAGGAAGAGAGGGCAAAGAGGAGAGAGAGGCTAAGAGAGGAGCACAGATCAGTTGGCACACACACACACTCACACACACAATCCTTGTGTCCAAAATGGCTGCGATTATACAGGGATCGGAGCAGCCGGGAAAAGAAAAGCCCAGACCCTGAACTGGAGAGTGTAGAGTAGGGGCAGGCTAAGCCAGTCAGGATGGCTCTAACAGGTACTGGGGGGTGAACTTTTCAGCAAGCTTCCTCTTTGGTATGTGAGTTTGAGTAGCAGGAACCTCAGAAGGCGTTGTCCTGCTTCCCAATGCAGCCACACGGATTAAATCTTTCTCTGATCTTCACTATTGCTTGTTTGTTTCATTAGTTTATTGAGGAAATCTGGCATACAAGGGCTTTCAGGGCATGGCTCTGACCCTGGTAACTCGGGTAATAAGGCCACTTGGCTTGGAATGCAAGGAGTAAAAGGAAGAGTCAGATAAAACCAAAGAGGTAAAAGAGCCACTTCTAAGTCACTCCAACGCCAGGAGGACAATAGAGTGGCCAGCAGAGAAGGCCATTCATTGTATTATTTTTGTCTCGGGACCCCGTCAGGCAAGGCCAACAGGGAAGCTGCTGGAGGAAAACAACCCCGTTCTAAACCTTTGGTAAGGAAAAAGGAAAAGGAACAGAAATGGCCCTGTGGCTGGGGGATGGGAAGGAGCCAGCCAGGAAGGAGATCCCCCAAGGCAGGGCAGGAAATGGAGGCCTGCAGCTCCCATGCTGAGAGCCAAGGCCAGCCTGTGGAGGGAAGGAGGGGCGGGGTTTCCAGCGGACAGCTGCAAGGACCCCTGGGAGGCTGTCCCTAACCACTGTGGCCCTGGCCTTGGCAATCATCCTTTGTGAAGAGATTGTTAAGAACCCACCAATCTCGTTTTCAATCACTGTGCACACTCACACAGGCGCTGACCCGTGGAGAGAACGTGGGAGGGAAGGCCTCAGCAAATTCCCTTCCGAAGACCTCCTCTTTCCCGCTCTGCCCCTCAGCCCTTCCAGAAGATTAACAAAGATCAGAGGAATGGCCAGAAACTCAATGCTGCTCACACTCCAGTCATTTGAAGTGTATCCACCGAGTCTCAAATATATTATAGCAAATAGAAGAAGCCAGACACATCTCTGAAGTTCACAAACAGGGAGAACTAATCTACGATATGATACAAGTCAGCACAGCTGGCTGCTCTGAGGGCTGGAGTGGGAAGCAAGCGGCGAAGAGGCCACGAGATCCTGTCAAGGGAATGCTGAGGGTCACAAACAGACCAACTGTACCTTTAAATTCCTCCACTTAACATGACGCTGCCATGAAGCACGGGTTCGGGTTGTCCTGGAGCCCATGTGTAAAAGAAACAATAAAGGAAGTGGAGAAAGAAGAAAATAAAGGTTAGGTTAGCCCAGGCTATACTGCTGAGTCACAACCATGGTCTACTTGTTCCATGGCATGAGCATCTAGAGTGTAGCAAGTCAGTGTCAAGAACGATGTTTTCTGAAAAGCGAGAAAGTGGCCAAGAAGCAGCAGGGTCAGAGGCTGAGTTCCAGAGCAGACAATGTCACCCTGCCTGAGGGGAAGGAGCTCTGGGTTAAGGAGAAGCCAATGAGGTGAACTCTCTCTTTAGAAATCCACTATTGTAAAACCGGGGATGCTGGCACCTCAGTGGAAGGCCCTTGTCACGAGAAACTTGGGACAGCTTGCTACAGGAACACATGGCTCTTCTTGATCACAGGCACAGGCCAGCTGGCTATTTGGGCAGTTTCCTGCCTCGAATGTGCATGATTCCTGTCATCACTGTTGGAGGAGAGGGGGAAGGAAACCCTCTCAGACACACTGTTCTCTTCAGGAAATGAGGGACAATAGGGCTTCCCTGAGGACACTTGGGAAAGCGATATTTCCTCAGGCCAGAGGACTCGGGGAGACTGTTTTTCCAAAACACTGAGTTAAAGTGAACTGGTGAACTGTTTGTCTCATTTAGTGTGCTCTCTGATTCTGTCTCTGACTCTCCCTCTCCTCTCTCTTTCTCTTTCTCTCTGTGCTATCTCTGTCTCTTTGTCTCTCTGTCTCTGTCTCTGGCAAGGTGAGTCCCAGGGATCCCAGGCTGCCCTCAAATTCACTATGTAGCCATACTTGTCTCTACTTCCGGGCCTGTGTGTATGTGAGGCTGGGGTAGAACCAGGGCTTCGTGCATGCTAGGCTAGGACTTCCCGCTGAATCACATCCTCATGCCCCTCTGTCCCCTTTGCAAGAATTAAGTAGCTAACATGTCCATCTGGATCTTGGTTCTGATAAAAAGAGTACTTTAGATGTCTGTAAACAAGGATATAGATGAGATTAGAGATAGGAGAAAACAGTACCACCGTTGACAATGGCAGAATACACAGCTTTCCACGCAGCCATATTGTCTCTGTGTAAGTGATTGTGGCGGAACTGCTAGGTTTTAAACCCAAGACAAATGTCTGAGATGCCGATTAACATATCGGATATGCTCCGGCCCCCAGGTTCTCCTAGCGTCCCTCAGTCCCTGCCTATCACAGGGTCCTCTTGGCTGGCACACCCTGCCAACTACCTTCAACTTCCAAGCCCTGGGCAACCTTTCCCCAGCTGTTCTCTCCTATAGAACTCAGCCATTTTGGCTATGAAGGTCCTTCTTGGCCTTTTTATCTTTGGGCCAGTCTTTTACCCCAGGATGCCCCTCTTGATCAGCAGCGCCCCTCTTTCTCTCCCTCCCAGTCTGGACTCTTCCAGATGCCTCTGGTCATATCTCTAGCTCTGTCCTTCTTCATAGCTACAATAAACCTTCTCCTCCACCATACCCAGAGGCAGCCATGTCTTCCTTTTTATGTCTTTTTTTTTCATTCAGGAACAACTTTAAAACTCAAGCATACCAATAATTTGCTCTCAGAGAAATAACTTGGGATCCCTGGATATATTTGCTCAACTCAAAAACTTCCCAAGAACTCTGTGGTCTCATGTTACTAGTTAACACTGAAGAGGATGTGGAATGGGCTGTGACATTGTTTTAAAGGCTATTCTTCGTACATGATAGTTATTATACATACAGTGGGAATTTATGTGGTAAAATAGAGTTTTTGTAGTTGAAAGTCATGTACTGTAAATTCTCAGCTCTGCTTCAGAATCACAAGGCCTCTTAGAGGATTTTGTGTCTTACACGATGCAGAAAACCATTCTGCAACCCTAGCCTGGTGAGATAAAAAAAAAAAAAAAAAACAGAGCAGAGGAAAGCTAGGTAAAAAATAATAAATGGAGGGGAGGGTTTTAAAAGAGCAATGGGCTGCCTCCTGTTGATTCTCAGTTAGCATCCTGCTTAATTTGCACAGTGGTAAACGCATTTCCAGGTTTTGTGCAGCCTGAAAGCAGGCCACCTTCCCAGCACCAGGTCATCTAAGGTGATTCTGAAAGAATCATAATCTGCATGTCTGAAAGCCACTTGACCCTGAAGGATGGCTTCCTGCCTGGTAATGGCCGTGGCTTCACTGTGAGGGCTTGGAGGGCCCCCTTCCCCCTGTGGATGCCTGCCAAGGCAGCTTCAGCATTCTGGCAGCTGCTTGAGTAATCAACCAGAATGATAAGGCCAGGGCCTTGGTCATTTCCTTAAGACTTGGTGTTCAGGATAAAGTACCCAGACCTGATAGGTGTGTCCAGGGCCACGAGGGACTTCCAATGTAGGAAGGAAGCACTTTTAGGAATGTCACCTGCATGCCATGACAAGTGAGAAAGACTTGGATGGAAATCCCAAGGATTCTTTGATATTTATTTCTTTCTTTGCAAGAGCCAAACCTAGGAGCTTTCTACCAACAGTGTAAGGAAGAATATGATGCTAATAATAGGTCAACATGTGATACTAAATGATGTCTCAGAGACCAGCTGTTTGTGCTGCTGTGTGAGCCCATAAGGTTACTGTGCCCAGCATTGCTATAGCCACCTTAGTTTGCATAAGTACAGTTTATAGTGCTTATACAATGACAAAATCAGTTAAGCACACATTTCGTTGAGCACAGCCCAATCACTATACAATGAGTGATGTGGACTGAAGGATTACACCAAAAAAGACAGATCCTCTGAACCACCGTGCCCCAGAACAGGAATGCTAAAGTTCCATACCATCATGGAAGTTAAGGTAGACGCTTTCATTACTGTTTCCCACCCTTACCCCATCCCCACCCCGGCAAGTTTCCCTTGCCAGGTTGCTGTGAGGATTTATGGCTGAAAGAAAAGATACCATCCCCGGGACTTCTGCTCCTGCAATCAGGAATTGTCTTACATAGATTCACTGTCTCCTCCACAAAGAGCTCAAAGTCAATGACAAGCCAGCGGGAAGACACAGTCTTGGCTCTTACCTCAAGTGCTGCAGCTCAGTGGTATGAGTCATGCCCCAGACTGCTGTGTGAGTCAAGCCATAGCTATACATTACAAAAGCCATATTCTTGTCCAGCTCATTCTGTCATTCTGCTTTCTCCAAAGATACACACACAAACACACACACAAACACAGACATACTCAAATACTTGCCTCAGGGTCCTGCATGTAGGAAACCAAATGTAAGAGTGTTACTGCCTTCAGGAAAAACAGATTGAAATAATCTAAATCTCTCCTGTTTTTGGAGAGTACTTCACATAAAATTTTGTACTATTTTGTGATCAATATCTATTATTAAAAATTTAAAGAAATGTCTCCTATTCTAATCAAATTTATGAATCCCTGTGTTTTCCCTAATAATTGGAACCTGCAGTTTCCAGCTGTTTGTTTCCCTGTTAAGTTACTGACTGATTCAGTCATTTTGCATCTGCTGTGTGTATAAAATGCTAGAAGTAGGGACGTGTAAGAATCAGTGTACCACAGCTATAACAAAATAACCGAGATGACTGACTTTAAGAGTAAAAAATTTATTTTAGTTCAACGTTGTGGAGTTTTAACCCCATGGTCATCTGGCCTTGCTGCTTTGAGAGCTTGACAAGAGAAAACAGTGTGTGCGGCATATTCAGGATGAGCTGTTTGCCCAATCATTGCCAGGGACCATGGGAGGGAGGAAGATGTGTCTCCTTCAAGGGACCTGCTAGGTCCAATCTCTTAAAGGTTCTACTACCTTCCAACAGCCCAGTGGGCTGGCAACCAGGCCTTTAAACATACATGCCTTGGGGACCCAACCCTTATCCAAGCCATCGTGGAAGTCATGGGCAGGAAGGGTAGACATATGCTACATTGCCTGAAGAATCAGCTTGTTTCAAAGATTTTAGAAGAGAAAGCAAACAATTTTAGTTTAAGGTAAATATCAGTATGTTATGGAATTGAATATAAAATTTGTATGAGTCTCAAAGGTAAAACAAGAGACTGAAGAAGTCATGGGCTTTTATCTGAACTAGTTTTAGCTCTTTGGTGAAAAGCCTTAGGCACACAAATACACAAGCACGTGTGCGCACACACACACACACACACACACACGATTTTCAAATTATGGCAGTAAGAGATCTGAAAGGCAGAGGGACACAAACCCACATTGTCGCAAGTAGTCAGAGGCCCTACGGGCTTGTTTCCTACACAGAGCTTCTGAAAGGATGCTTTGAATCCCTCCATCCCCCATCCTGACACAGCAGGGCTGGGGAAGATCCAGGTTCCTGCTTTTCTAACAAGTTTCCCAGGAAGATCCTAGTTGCTATTCCCAGATTGCTCTCTGAAGGACAAAGCTGTGAGCTGGGCTCTCCACATCAGGCTCTAAAATACAGATTTTCCCAGCCTTGTAGGTAAGTCTGAGAAAGGGAGGGACAGCTGTGCTCTGTCATGGAATTCTGGGAGATAGCAGCTAAGTAGATAGCAGGAATATTGGTTCTGGCCTGCCCTTCTCTAAACTGGCCTAACACTGCCTCTACCCTCCTGTTGGGTCTAAAAGAAGAATGAAAAGAAAAAAAAAGAAGAAGAAGAAGACCCCAGGAACAGACACAAAGGTCACTCCTCTGAAGTCCCTTGTGAGCAGAACTGATGTTCAGCCAGTATACTCAGGAAGACTGTCCAATTAAGACACTAGTGTGACAAGGGTTTAGAATCTGCTTCTACTGTTCTTCACTTGGACCTGAAGACACTCCTTGGATAGATAAAAACAGAGTATAAGTTTGGCATCCCTGCCCTCATTTTGCAAGCATCCTTTTTGTCTGACAACTTTGAAGCTAGTTCCTGCTTAACTTTGGTACAAGTTGCTCATATAAGGAGTGTCTGTGGTGATAGACCACTGCCTAACCCTATGTTCAGCTAGCCTACCTCCTCTCTCTCTAGGATGGCAGGCACTAAGAAAAGGGCAACTAGGGTATGGTGCTTTCAGCATCCTGTTTCAGATACCTAGAGTGGCACCCAGAAGTGTCCAGTCATTGTCCTAAACCTGTGGTCACCTTGTCTTTCAGGAACAGTGCAGCCTGGGAGTCAGGCCACACCATGATGAGATTACCCTTCTAAGCAGGAGCAGCTGCTTCATGAGGGGGAACTGGAGGAGTTCCCAGCGAATTCATGCTCTTAACATGGGCATGGTCACTGGTCACATCCAGGTCTTCATTGCCTCAGCCCCACGGGAGCAGCAAAACCTTCCCTAGGTGAGGCTCCCAAGGATGGCAAAGCCTTCCTCAGTGATCTGCGTATAAATGGGAATAGTATTTGCAGAAATGTCCACCATAGTTTCTCCTCTCCGCTGTTTATGGCCTAAAGACTGTTCCTTCTAGAGACTGCCTCTTTGATTTAGTTGTATACCATAACCCATCCCCGCTGCCCAACTCTATGTAATAAATATATTGAGTTTCTTGGATACTATAGTTTCTCCACCAGAGAGCCTAATCCCCCTCATCCTAGTTCTTCTGTCTATGTGTTCCTGTATCCATGCAACTTCTTCATTACCTCCTGCTCCTTTCAGATCTCTCCATGGAGCCATGCTAGATGAGATTTTTCAAGGGGGAGCTAAGTTGCCATTGCTGGTATCACAAGGATGACAACTTTTCTGAACCACCTCACAGAACAAGGACTAAGTCAATGGCCCCCAGGCACTGGTTTGACCAACATTGCTCAACTGAGTATTTCCTTTTGAGCCACTTCTAATTTGCAAAAGGAAAGAAGAGTTCTATCACCTACCCATATCAGCCCCGTGCTTTAGGCTTGGTCTGAACTGATGTTGCCAATTTTAAACTTAATGTTTCACCAACTGAAAATGTGATGTCACTGACAATTTCAGTGCAACACTCATCATTCACAAACAGGTGTTCCCAAATGTTTGAACAGTCGCATCATTAGTGGATTATGGAGCCTGCATCCCAGTGGCAACAAGGGCTTGCTGCTTGATGGGTCCTCAGTTATACACCTCTCTTAAAGATCTCTTTTACTTGGGGCTACCTATACCTATCTCAGGCAGAGTTACCTAAACTGTGGTTTCTCTAGATCAAACCCAGAGACAAGAACTTGTGTCTAAAGAGTTTGTTTTGGAGATGATCTCAACACGCTTACACGAGGCGACAGGGTGTGGTGAATGAAGGAATGGAGGGAAGGTAATAGACAGTGTATCGTTGAGCATAGTGCCAGCTGGACACTTGGCATTCTGTCCTCCTGGGAACACAGAATACATCGTCCACGGGTGAGGAAAACAGGTTCCCAGTCCGAGCCACTGGTTGCAAAGTGTACCCAGGCTCATTAAATTCCTGGTTCATCTAGGGCTGGCTGCCCTTTTTTTGCTCCAGGAAGTCCTCTGCCCAGTACAGTAGTAGGTGTGTGAGATAAGAAACTGTTAGCATGCATCAGAACTTGTTCCCCAAACCTGCAAAAGACCATGGTCAGGGCACCAAATAAGTATCCAGTAAAGCTAAACTGGAGGGCACCAATGAGCCATGGTGGTCTACGGAAAGAGCATGTTATAGCTGTTGTCTCCTGGCAGACTGACCCATCTTTGGATAAGTCTTTTCGGAGAAGGTGAGCCTTGCAAGGTATGGAGGAAGGTAGGGAGGATCTTCCATGAGTAAGACTGATCACTAACCTAAAGAGCAGTACACACGCACACGCACACGCACACGCACACACACACACACACAGCAAAGAACCTTTTGCTGGCAAAGGTGATGGTTCCAAAAGTGGGTAGAGAATAATTATACTGAACTCATCTTGTGGACTCGGCTAACCTGAAACCTGCTTTTATGCTTTTATATTAATATCCCAAGGAGCAGCAGCTTGCTGGGAACTGTGGGAGGAAATGCGACACCAGGATGAGAAGCAGAGTTCACAGAGTCCAGGCTCTTGTTTTGTTGCTTTTATTCTCCTGATAGAGTTCAGGAAATTTTCTTTAATAGCCATTCCCCTTCCTGTCAATTTTGTTGTATCAGTTTAACTCATGATATAATTTCACTTACTTAAACTCACAAGATTAGTTACATTAAACAAAAACAACAACAAAACTGACTATTTTTTCAAGACAGGATCTCACTGCGTACCCCTGGCTAGCCGGGGGCTTTCTGTGTAGACCAGGTTGGTCTCAAACTAAGATATCTGCCAGCCTCCATGCTGTGATTAAAGGCATGCACTGCCAAGCCCAGGACTTTTTACTCTTTTAATAGAACTTTACCAGGCACCTATTGGCACAGCCTTAGATATGGCTTCTGTGCATCTGTGCTTCCCACTGTGGATCTATAAGCAGCTCAGGGAAGTTCTGGCTGGTCCAAAATATCGCTGTGCTTGGCTTAACAACCGAATTGGGTATAACTTTACCATGACCAAACTCACTCAAAGGACACGATTTGGTCTTAGCAAATCTGCAGAATAGACCACCAGAATCCATCTTGAGAACATTCTCTTCACTTCCATCCTCCCTGCCCCCCACCCCCTGCTTCCTCACTGGGAAACTCAGGGGTTACTTCCCGCTCCCCTTTCCCAGCCATTGGCAGCTACTAATCTCTGTAGATTTGTTTGTCTGGAAGCTCTCATGAAGGAAGTGCTATAAATGCCATGGTTCTTTCTGATAGGGCTCTTTTCTTTACTGTGACATCTGAGGTTTGTCCATGTTGTAGCAGAATAATGATTTGTATGCACAAAACAAAAAAATATATATTATAAAAACAAAGCAACCCACATACATAGAAGTAGAACACATAGGCATGATCCTCAGTGGTGCTTGAAACAATGACCTGTAGAGGTGGGTATGGTAACCTCTGAAGTCATCAAGTAGTGAAGGTGGTAAACCATCTTCAAATAGTACACAACAGTCACATGATAAGAAAACATCTAGGGAATTTACTGGTGGATGAGGTCAGAGCTAGTTTGTCATCTACATTCTTTACCCAAAGGAAGTACACTGATTCAGTTAGAAATCACAAGAAACATGGTTTCTCATCCATACACAGTATCCCCTGAATTCTACCCATAGATTTCCCCATGGTGGAGGCTTTGTGAAGACTCCCTGATAAGATTAAGGGCCACAGTTAGAAGCCATACTCTGTGAAGTCAGAAACCTGTCTGCCCGGTCATCTAGATTTCCTATGCTTTGGCTACAAAAACAGACATTAATGAACATTTTGCAGGTTGTAATTAGTCAGCCTGAAATTCTTGCAGCTGTATGTGGTCTGGGGTAAGTGCTCAATTAGTACCTATTCTGATTGCCATTATCATTGGAATGGCCAAACTCTGACTTGATCTTTTCTCTGAAGACGATCCTGGTTTGTCTGCAGTGTGAGACATGTGAGGACTGCTAAGGTGATGTCTTATGAAAGGCAGCGTGTTCACTGTGCGGAGCTGACATGGCTTTTGGAATGGGTTAAACTAGAATGGTGTCCCAAAAGATTACGAAGCCTCCAAAGCCCCGGGCTTGGAAGGTCTGTGGCAGGCGGGATGGGAGAGCTGGCCCTGCCCCTTGCTGGCCTGAGCCTAGCCTGGGCAGAACAGTAGAGCTGGCTCTGAAGGCAAAGGTGTGAGTGAGCTTGGGGCAATGCTGGAGAGTTCACTCTGGTGCTGTGGGGTGGGGGGGAGGGTGCTGGTGAGCTGACTAGCTCAGCTATCACCCCAGCCCACGTCCGGGACCAGGGCTTTGATTTGGGCCACCCCAACATCTGCTCCATCTATGAACTGCTGGAGCACATGAGAAGCCAGTCCTGTAGATCCAGAACAACAAGATCTCCATGACATGGGAGCCACAGAGAGCAACAGAGCATCTGAGAGGAGTCCCAGTGAGGACCCAGTACTGATGGTGTAGCAGAAGCCAGAGGCCTCCCACCAGACCAGTGACTCAAAGCAGTGAATATTTGCAAGTAAAGATGTGTGAACAAGAGAGTATCCTGTGTGACACACTGCAGCTGCCGCACGAGATGTTTTTTATGTTTTATTTTTTATTTTTTATTTTTGTTTTCTCTTTTCTTTCATCAGGGGAGGTTGCAAGGATGGAAGGCAGCTACAAAGGGACAATGTGATGACTGGGATTGAGGTTCATGATGTGAAATTCACAGAGAATCAATGCAAGGTTTGTTTGTTTGTTTAAAGGATGAGGAAGAACAGCTGGGGTAGGAAAGGACAGACAAGGAAGTCAAATGTATGTCCAAAGATTGATCTTTTAAAAAACACACACTAGCACTATTTGAATATTAAGTACAGCAGCAGCCTCTGAGTGTTAACTGAAAAGGCTGCACTCGCTATGTGTACTCGTTTATCTGGGTCTATGTTTACACGTTTGAGGAGGATGTCATAAGAGGTGTCTCCAGGTGAGGAGTGTGCATTGTGACCCACATAGAACCACTGAGTGCTTTCAGTCGACGACCGTGTCTTCCTCCACTGTTTCAATGATAACTCATTAAAAAAAATAATCCTGCAAATTTTAAACTCGATTTTTTGGCACTTAGCAATGACTTTGATGATGGGTCTGGTTGTACTCATGGAGATACTGTGGTACTGAGCATACTTTTGTGTTTGCTCAATAAATGGCTCAGGGAAATGGCAGAAAGCCCTTCCTGGCCTGCTCAGATGTCATCCAGGGACTAGTTTCTGGATCATATCGGAGAAAATTTAGCCCACAGAGAGGGGCTTGACAGAAGCCTCTTGGCACTGAAGTCTGGTTAAACCATTTCTAGCTTTGCTGAAATGAAGCTGCCTCTAGGGGGACAAATTGAGCATCCTTCCTCACTGACTGAGCTCTTTTAAAGGTGTTGCCTTGGCTGCAGCGGCTGAGACACCTCCATCAGTCTGGAGAGGAAGGATGTGAAGGTATCCATCACTCCGCATGGTTCCCATGGATCCCCCTTCACCTCACCCTGGAAATCTCCTGATGCGACCAGTGCATAACTGTGGTATGGTTTTGGCTATAACTAAGGTGAGGCTAGTGAGCAGGAAGAATTTTGGGGTTAAAATGTGAAGTGGCTAAGTTTGTTTGCCAAAATCGGTCTCATACCTGCATTCAGGTGCTACGACTTACAGGAAGATGACTACCCTAGTGTGCTTCTCTGCTATGAGCAAAAGCAACTTGGGGAGGGAAAGGGTTTATTTGGCTTACACACCCAGATCACATCTGACCATTGAGGGATATCAGGACAGGAACCAGAGACAAGAACCCCGGAGGGGTGTTGTTTCTGGCTTACTCTTCACAGGTTCTCCAGTTTGATGTCTTCTGCCATCCAGGACCATGCTCCAGGGGCTGATGTCACCCGTGGTGTCCAGAGTCCTTCCACATTAGCCATCAATCAAGAAAACACCCCACAGACACACCCACAGGCCTACCTAATGGAGGCCATTCCTCAGCTGAGGTTCTTGCTTCCAAGATAACTCCAGTTTGTGTCCAGTTGACAAAAATTAACCAGCAAAACCCATTAAACTGAGTAGTTAAGAGAACTTACTGAGTAGTCTGGAGTCTGGATAATCAGACTGGAAACAGTTGATGTCCAGCAACACTGGACATTGAGGTGGCAGAGCCAGTTCAGTTGCTTATTGTGGGCACCATCAGTGACATGTGTGCAGAGCTGTCTGGATGCTTGTGCTTGGTTCTTAATGCTTTAGATTTTAACTTTCTCATACACATTATATCTACACACAGATTTTGAGAAAACGTTTTGGAACTGTCCATTATCCAGGCTTAGCTAGAATAAAGCTGTATAACAAAAATCCCCCCAAGTCTTAGTGATGTTAACAACAACAAAACCTTTACATCTTCTTCACGGGTCTACAGTTTAACCAACCTAAGAGTCAAATGTACATACATATCACTTCTCTCTCTCTCACTCTCTTTCTCCAGGGTGAAGGACATTGCTTCATGGACATACGGTTTTCATCTCAGACCCCAGGAATGCTAGATGCCAAGCTGTCTTGATCGTTCAAACCCATTCTGAATGTCTGCTTCTGTCCCATTGGCCAAAGCATGTCACGGGAGCAAGCCTGACCTCAATGGGATGATGAAGTGCATTGTCTGAGCGTTGTTAGGGCTGAAGGTCATTTGCAGGACAGTAATACAAAACAGCACAGGCTCTGGCTACAACACTGGCTTCAGCCACAGCAGGGCTTTCTGTCTCCGGCTTGAGTAATATTTGAAAGAAGTGCTCCATTGCTTCACTGATTCCAGGCCTCTTGTTTTGCCAGTGCAGAAGCTGGGCTCAGAGGGTACATGACTGGTACATGACTGGCTGGATTGTGTCTGGGCAAGGCCAGAGCTTGGGCCTTGCAGCCATGCCCAGATGACTTTTTAATCTCAGCTCTGTTTCTTAGTACAGATACTTTGGACACGGTTATCACAAGTGGGAGACTGCCAGGGTCCTAAGTCCTAAGGCTCTCCAAGTGTTAACCACATTGAAGGATGACATCTTGAACAGGGCCCTCCACCTCAGGTGGACTGTGCTCAGACTGGGGCAGTCACTCAGTGCCACTTTGTGCATAGCAGATGAAAGAAAAGGATACTGTTCATGCTGTTAATGTTACTATTGAAATACTGCTAAAGTCTTGGCTCCCACACATCTTCTCCCTTTCTCCCACCTTTTTAAAAGCAAAGTCTTGGTCACAGTATGAATATATTTCTTCCTCCCCTATAGAGCATATGCATATGCTAAAAGATACCCTTGTTTTTGTTGTTTATTTAACCCCATGCCTTCCCTAGGCCAAGTTATGATGATCATCCTACCTTCCCAGGGGCAGGGAGCCTGTAAGTGGCTATACGCTCCTGGGCAGCTTTGGGGGAAGATGTGACTGCAGACCTTAAAAAAAATCCTGCCTGTGCTATCTGTAAACATTCACTTGCAGGAACTGGCCAAGACTAAGCGTTCCATTGGAAAAAACCAAAAGAGCCCTTAGAACCAGTTAAAACCATTAGGGTCATTGGCTCTTGTTTCAAACAAGCAGAGTAAACACACTCCGTTCCAAGTAGGAACTGGTTCTTAGGTCCTCTCTTAAGCTTTCCAAATCCAAGCCACAGTATTTGAGCGTTTTTGATGTTTCCTTCTGGTGGACTTCCCTTTATTGTGTGCTCCAGATGGCCAGTGGCTAGCACAAAGACAAGCCCAGTTTAAACTATGACTTCACTTGTCTAGGCCTTTGCTGGTGTCCTGTGTGTATGGCACCAGAAGGAAGGTGTGGTCACTGCATTGTTCTCGACTAAACCGAGCTATGCATCTCTCCTGTTGTTCTTTCCACACTGTGGCTCCTAGTTATGCATGAGTTGACAACAGGAGCCCTGGGTGTCTTCATGCACACATCTTTCCCTCCACGCAGCCCTCTCTTTTCTTCTTCTTCTTTCTTTTAGTGTCTGGAAAGTTGGCCTTTTTTTCCTTTATTTTTTTTTTTACTAATTACAGTTTATTCACTTGGTTTCCCAGCTGTAGCCCCCTCCCTCAAAAGCTCCCAATCCCACCTTCCCTCCCTCTTCTCCTCCCATGCCCCTCTCCAAGTCCACTGATAGGGGAGGTCCTCCTCCCCTCCATCTGACCCTAGCCTATCAGGTCTCATCAGGACTGTCTTCCTCTGTGGCCTGGTCAGGCTGCTCCCCCCTCAGGAGAAGGTTATCAGAGAGCTAGCCACTGAGTTCATGTCAGAGACAGCCCCGGCTCCCTTTAAGCTCACCAAGTGATTCTCCACCCAGAAATTCAACAGCTTTGTGGTTAAAGTAGATGCTGTGAAGCACAATGAGAGAAGCATGGTAAACATTGACTCTTGCAATCACAAACTCAGACACATTTTTTTCCTTTCCTTTATATGACTCACTCTTTCTGCTTTTCTTAAGACCAGAAACAACATTTTTTTTTAAAACCCACATGATTATGGACGAAGTTTTATCCTCTATACATTTTACAGTGTACACACGAGATGGGTGAAGATGCTCTCCATCTCCCCAATAACCATGCAAATTTGTTCTTGATGGTAAGAATGTTGTATCTACCAAAGCAAGTGACAGGAGTATGCCAAACATCAACTGGATGGCAAAGTGCACTGCCCATGGAAGGTGTAGGGAAGACAGGGTACAGGTGCTCAGGGTGAAAGCCTACACCAAAGCACCTCTAAGTTGGATACCATCCAACAGTGTTATATCCAAGAGTCTCTGGTAGCTGAACAAAGTATTTTTATGAAGTGAGGGAGAAGTTGTGACCAGTGAGATTGAATTTGAAATACTTCAGACATCAGATGACCAAGTGATAGCACTCACAACTTCACCTTAACAGGTCAGGCAGAGCTGGACTATGAAGCCCTCCACTTACCTGGTTGAGGTAGCCATTCCATTGGACCTGAGATGGTCAGGGGCATGCAAGTCATGCTGGCTCATTATTCTTGTTGTTTTCAGCAGACACCTCCTTTGCTTAGTTAAGCCTCCTGTTTTGCTCTGTTAAACCTCCTGTTTTGCTTGGTTAATTTTCCTGTTTTGCTTGGATATGTTTACTTGGAAACCTATATAAGTGGTTTACTCTGTAATAAAAATGGCACCTTGATCAGAGTACTGTCTTGGCGTCACTTCTTCGTGTTCTCTGTCTTCTCTTTTAATTCCCAGCCCCTGTGCAAGCGGTTACTATTGGTAGTCGCGGGCAACTACACCTGGTGAGAGCTGACCTAGAAGGAGCTATGCCTTCACACAGAGCTTTCAAGTTCTAGATGTCACCCTTGCTTTCTGAAGACTTTCATGTCCTCTTCTCTCCAGACATAACTAATGGTTTTTTAACTTAGATGTATTGTTCTTACCACTTGTATGTGAGAACAGGACCTACCATAGGGATTTAAATTGGCAGGATAGAACCTGCCAATGACTGATTATGAGGAATAGAGGAGATAAATGGTCTGCTTTTCAGTCCGATTTCACCATCTACTATAAGTACAACTGAAGAAGTAGGCTGTTGATACTGTGGAAACTATAGTCTATCTGACTGGCATGGCTATTTAACTCACAAGATTAATACAATTCACTTTTATAATATGTGGTATGGGTGAAGCCGATGGGAAGTTGAAATTGCTTGGAAGAGATTCCTACACCTGGGGTTATAACCTCTAATGATCAAGCAGATGATTGTTTCTCAGGACACATAGGTTGAAGAAGAGTTACAGACAGAAGTGGCACAGTGGAATACCCTCCCCCCAAAATACCGCCCCCCCCAAAATCTTGTTTCTTGTGTTTCCAGAGAGAGAGACATAAAGATGAATGTATATGGGGAGGAATGCCAACTGTTTTATTTCTCTCAATTCTTTTCTCAAGGGAAGCCTGCTATTCTGTCTCTAAATTCTATGACCTTCTCTGTCACCATACTTTCAATATTTATTTTTGCTTCCCTGTGTGGATTTTGAGTGAGAATTCAAAGTGCATCATTCCTAAATAAGGGACCATGCAAAACAGAATTCAATGTTGATTGCACATACTCGTTATTGGAAAGCACCCATAGAGTAGGAGCAGATTAATTATGTTCAGAGCAGGAAAATGTCTGCAGGGCTCTGCTCACCCCTGGGACCAGCCTCCACGTCTAAAGAGAGTTTTACATCACACTTTTATAACATAAAGGACGCTAACTAACCTTTTTTTTCACTTGGATGAGTCTAAATTCTAGCATCAACTCTTCTCATTTAAGAAATACTCAATTTAAAGAAATTATGCAACTGCATAGTGCCTGAACCTAAAAGTTGTTTTTACGTCTACTATGGAAATTTTCAAACATACGGAAGCATAGACGGGACAGTATAATGAAAACAAAAGTACATCTCAGCGGGAATCATGACCAAGCCAAGCTAAAGGACTTTCTGCACTCTAACTAATGAGAATGCTGCCAATGTGCTAAGAATTCCAAGAGTAGTGGGGGTGGGCCCTGGGGACCAATCACAGGCCAGAGACAAATGAGGAAATTTGATAAGCAAATTCAAGATGGGGCTCTCCCTTGGTTCCTGAAAAAAAATGGCAATAGTTGGAGAAGTGGGTAACATTAGAATGAAATTCCTGATTCCGTTAAGAGTGTCATGCTATTGCTAATTTCCTGGTGTTGATCCTTGTGCCTTGGTGACACAGGATGTTTTATGAGGAGAAGCTGAGGGGACCTTTGCTGCTAGAACAAAAAAAAAGTTTTAACACATGAAGGCTCAAGAATGATGTTTACTAGCGTTCTGCTGTTTTTGCTTCATCTGTTTCCCCTTACCTTTCATCATTATGTGGGTGTAAGTGCATTTGTATGTGAGTACATATGTGTGTGTATGTATGTGTGTGTGTGTGTGCACGTGTGAGTGCATGTGTGTGTGTAAATAAAAACAGGATATGATTTTCCTGTTCGATGTCTACAGATAGTGGCTCTGTGACTTGCTTGCCATAACAAGAGGACACGCAGCACAGCTGACAACCACTATTTAATGCTTATGAGAAGGTCTGTGTTCCAGGTCACTAAGTACCTCCAAAAATGTCTCTTACGGGTTTTGTTCAACCAAATCAGATTTCCATGCAAGTGCACAGAATGCATTGTCTCCGAAGGCCCTTAGCTCTCCTCCTCTGTGAGTGTTCTCTCCCTCCCATCCCACGCTCCCCTTTTCTCTCTGGCATTTATCTTTGAAGAAACTGGGTCATGTTTTCTGCAGAGTTGGCTGGCCCTAAGCCGGTGTTTCTGTGTCTTTCTTATAGAGACAACAGCCCTCACCTAACAACAGCTGAAAGCTTGGGTAGGAAAACAGGAAAGGCAGCCCAGGGGGTCACGAGTGTTCTCTTGCAAGCCCTGGCTGCCTGTCCCCCTCGGGTCCCCTCCCTGTGTGATTCTGAACAGTAGCCATGCACTTAACATGAACTCGCCATTAGGCATATTCTCAGATTGCACTCAAGAGGCTTAACAGGCACATTTTCACAAATGTTATAAAATAAAAGATCTAGCCCTAGAGAGGGGAGCATTAAGAGAAATTACAATCCACCTCTAAAAGTGACAATGTGACCTTAAAGTCCAAGTATGAACCATAAACTGGCCATAAGGCACCTTCTGCAAGTCTGTTCCTGGCCTCATTCCAGACCTGCTGGGGTCATAAGATGCATTTTTAAACATTTTAAATTTATTTTGTGTATGTATATACATGTGTATGTACATATGTGTGTATGTATGTGTGGATGTGAGCGTGTTTGTATGTGTGTGTATGTGTGAAAGTGTATTTGGGTGGGTATATGTGGGCACACATGTGGCATGCACAAGCACACAAGCTTGCACTAGCAGGCGAGTGCATTTGTGGAGGTCAGAGACTGACTTGTTTGTAGTCAGTTCTCTTCTTTAATCATGTGGGGTGCAGAGATTCAACTCAAGTCCTTAGGCTTGGCAGTAAGCGCCTTTTCCCTGCTGAGCCATCTAATCACCCCCATCATATGCATTTTAACAGCATTCTAAAAACACTTGTGTGCACACTATAGACTGGGAAGCAGTGAAGGCTGTTTTGGTGGACAAACTGAGGGCTTCCTTTCTTCTGCTTAAACCATGGCAGACTTAGAATATCTTTTCTCCCTGTCTGCAACTCCTGTCTTCCCTTAAATTCCACAAAGGAACTGACCTGCTGGCCTTCAGTGACGGTCAGACAGCAGGATAGGAGCCGTTATTTCCTGTCTGGCTCCAGGCTCTCCTCCAAAGCAGTGCTGGCAAAGAAATGAGGTTTCCTAGTATCTGAAGGAAGCATCTAGGTAAAGAAACCATGAATCCCTGCATTCCTCATGCACGTATTCGAGGGAGGTCCTCTTTGAAAATTGGTTGCATTTAGCCAGTGTGTTCTGGGCACATGAGAGCCTCTTACCTCACTTTAGAAGTGAAGTGGTCTTGCTTTACTTTAAAGAGACGCCTCGGAAGGAGACATTTCAGATGACCTTGGATCGAGCCTGGGACATTCTGACCATTTAACAGCAGATACGTCTCAGCAAGGGAGTGCAGCACTTCGAGTACACCTGGGCTCAAGGGGTGTATGTGTGATAAAGACAATATGTGTGTGTATAATGTGTATATGTGTGTGTATATACATATATATGCTTTTAAGTAAATTTGATTTTGTTTACACATAGACTCATCTAAACATGATGGGTAACTTTGTTACTACCTCAGGCTCTACAACAGAACTGAGAAGTAGAATCTGGCTATTTTAGCTGTTAAACAAACCAAAAACCAAAACCAAAACCAAACTAAACCAAAACACAAACTTAAAATCACACAGAGTAAGTTAACAAATCTGAGATTTAGTGTAAGCCCAATATATTTTTTCATTCATATGAAATTACTAAGTATATATTGACTAAGCACGTATTTCTGACACCCAAATAATTTTAACCAAAGCCACAGCTTCACACTAAAATGACACACAGCAGTCCCATGTGTGCCCCCCCACCACCACTTCTTGTTTAGGTTCTGGTTTTCACACTTTCTTCTTTTTGCAGTTGGCTAGTGAGTCAGGATCCAAGGTTCACGGGCTGCACCTGGATAACTTGCCTCTCAAGTCTCACATTACATAATAGACCCTATTCGGTTTATGTTATTTATGAGCTGAACAAACAGGGTGATTTACTGTACAGGATTTCCTCAATTCTAGATAAACCTATGGCTTCCTCGTGACAGCTCACACTGCACTTTGTATCCCCTGTAAGTGGTTTGTCAGATAGTGTATGGTTTCATGTTTATATCTGGCAAGATGTTAGTCCTGGGGGAGTTATCATTGCCCAAATTTTTGTACCTTTTACCACTTTTACAAATTAATAAGTTGAAAATCTGACAATATAACATCAAAAGTTGCTCAGGAGGTGTTTAGGTCATAAGGTAGAGCCCTCATGAGCGTATTAGTGTCCTAAAGAAAGGGATACCCTCTATCTATTGAGTAAAGATACAAGGAAAAGTCTGCAGGCTACGACACAGAAGGATGCCATCACCAGTACCCTGGGATGTTGGCACCCTAACCTCAGACGCTCAGCCTCTACACCTGTGAGAAATAAATGCCTGGTGTTGATAAGACATCAAGCCTATGGTACTGTGTGACAGCAACCCAAATTGCTAAGATAGGTACTTCTTGGGTAGGGTGAAAGGGGGTAAGAAAGGTGACCTATGTACTGAATGTCTTGAAGCTTACCATACCACGATTTCTCATATTATGCTTCTAATTCTCAGAGAAAATACTAAATATGCAAGAAGTCACCATGAAGATTAGATACTTGCAAAGCATATGCCAGCACACAATTGGTTGACATTGGATAAATACTTCTGTCAGCCCTCCTTTCTTAGCCTCACATACGCCAACCATCAGCTGAGATCTGGACTATATGCCTATATTTCCTCTCCAGACATGAAGTTGCTCTGACGCTTTTAATGTGAATATGGTAGAAATAAAAAAATGATCAAAGTAATGATTCCATGAATAACATTCATTGTCATGCAAACAGAAAGGTTCATGAGTTCACAATGACTAAAGAGAGAAAGAAAAATGTGAACAAACCTCACAAAGAATATACTATATTAATCTCATAAAGAGAAGCTCCTAATTGTATTAAATTCCAGTAACTTGATTAAAGTTCTCTAGCAAATAAAGTCTAATTAAAGTTTGGTGACTGCCTTTTAAAACAGTGTTTTGGGGGGACATCTGTGATGACTCATATGTCCCTCCAAACAGGAGGATAGTAATCGTGTTGGCATGTGAGACTTTAAGGCCTGAAGACTCACAGGGTCTCCTTGCTCAACCTGATCTCTCGGTACTCAGAGAAGTGTCTAGCATAGTGCTACACATCACACCATATGCTTATGGTCTTGTAAGGAGCATATGCCACAGGCTAAGTTCTCAAAGTGTCAAACTCAAATTCATATGTATTTTCCAAGTCTGGTATCTAAGGTCAGTAGTTCCCTTATTGGGTGTCCAATAAGGTTTGATGTAACTTTCATGAGGGTCTAAGGAGCAATTCACTCCAAGTTCATACATATTGAGTCCGATGATATTCTAGCCCCTCAAAGGGATGCTCTTCAAAAGAGACATAGCAAGTGACAAACTCTGTGAGTGTTTGGAGTCCTTTCAAATTTGTATGACAGTTTTCCATGGGAGGCAGCATTGGATTCAAAGTCATCTTAATTATTTTCCATTCAACAAATACTCATTTGTCTCTGGATTGCAGGGTCTCTCGTGGGGAATATCATCAGCACACAGCTGCCCTTCCAGTGTGGGAGAGGAACATGACAAACAAGGTGCTGTGGCAATACAGGAAATAAGGGGCACCAGCGTTTGGCTCGTGTTCGGTTCCTTTTCTACAGGCAGCTGGTCTGAGCTGGCTAGCTATTGCTTTTCTTTCACCTGTTGGCTTTCTGCTTTCCCTTTCACTAAGACAGAAATAAAGGATTGGCGCTGAAGGGCATCGTGTTTGTGAGGAACCATAAACATTCATCAGAATGCTCCAAAGCCAGCTTTGAAGGAGACACCAAAACAAACAAACAAACAAAACAGAAAGGATTTGCAACAAAAAATAAAGAAAAGAAAAAGGCAAAAAATGAAAGAAATCTGTCTCCAATTTTTTTGTTTCAGAAAATCAGCTTTTATAAGGTACATATCAAGACAACAAAGTTAGTTCAAGCAAGTTCAGCTGCATCAGGAAACAACCTTGACAAGCAACTTCCCCCTTCAAGGTTTTGCACTCATTGTGGGTTTATTGTTTTTCTGCATACTGTACAATATGCATAAAGCTCCATGCACCCACAAGAATGCTGAACTTAGCTGTCCATTCACACATACAAATGCTAGAGCTGCTGAAGATTGGATTTTATGTTAGAATGCCAACGCTGATACATGTAGACTCTTTAGTACATGAGAGCCACCTTGCTAGCATCCATAAGTACTATACAACATAGTCCACCAAATAAAATCAGCCTTTAAGATTATTTAAAAAAATTCTTTGTGTTCTCTGTGTGTGTTCTCACCAGTGCACACAATGTACAGGTATATGTGAACATGTATGTGCATGTATGTATGGGTCAGAAGTTGAAATCAGGTGTCTTCCAGAATTGCTGTCCACATTACTTTTCAAGACAAGATCTCTCACTGAACCTGGAGTTTGCGGATTAGGCAAGGCTAGCTAGCACGTGATCCCGGGTGCTTCCATCTCTGTTTTTCAGTGTTGGCACTACAAATGAACACTGACACACTTGTGTTTTTTTTACCTGAATGCTGAGGGCCAAAATAAGTCCTCACACTTCCATAGAAAGCACTGTATCAACAGATATGTCCCTAATCACAAGGTTTTAAAGATGTATAAATGTTTTCTGTAGTTTGTCAGTCCTCTCAAACACAGCATTTTCAAATTTCTGTAGTCATCCTGAAGCAAGCTAAGTGCACAGGAGCATCATAATACAATCTCATCGATGACTTACCTTAAATCAGAGAAAGCAGACGTAAAAAATTTAAATGTCATGAAATGGTTGGACAATCACTCTACTGACAAATGGTAAACTGCACAGCTTAAACTTTCCTTCTTTCCACATGAGCACAGAAAAGAATCCATCAGAAAATTTTTCTGGATAGCATGAAGATAATAAGAGCAAACGCCAAGACAAAGAGATAGACAACTGTCTATCTAAGATAAAGAGAGTTATTAATTCTAAAGTCCATTTCAAGGCCTGGTATATTTTTGACATATCACTTAAGGATGTACAATTTGATTTGGGATAACTGTATTAATAAACAATAGTATGTTTAACCAAGACACCCTTTGGCAGTTGCCCAGGAAAAATGTTGTGTTCATCTACCCGGAAACATCTTCTTCCACATTTCAAAGTGCTGGTGGTGGAAATCACAACACTCAGAATATGACACACCCAGAACACTACCAAACACACTGACCACAGCCCTCTTCCACCAGAAATGATGCAACCTGAGGATGAATTTAAACCGTTAGAAGTCAGAGCTAACATGGTGGCTTCTGTTTATAATCCCAGGACTTGGGAGGAAACTGAGACAGGAGCTCACTAGTTGAAGAACACTCATGGGCAGTATATGTGGTGTGGAGGTAAGCTGTAGTCGCCGTCACTAATATGCAGGAGGTATATGCAGCTATACATCCTACGGTACACAGCACCGCCCCACCTCAAAGCATGAGATAGCTCTGAATGGCAGTAATGGGAAGCTTGAGAATCCCATCTGGAGCCAATGCAGATTCTTTCAATCTGGGTTCTGATCCTGGATCCCAAACTTCAGAGGACCCTCTGCCCCTCCTTTAATGTGTAGTTCCTCATGGTGCAGGATGCTTGTTACAGGGTCCACATTTCCTCTTCAGTCTACACCAGCAGATCTCACCCTGTGTGTTGTGACCCTTTTGGGGGTCCAATGACCTTTTCAAGGGGATTGCATATCAGATATCCTTCATATCAGATATTTATATCATGATTCATAACAGTAGCAAAATAAGAGTTATGAACTAGCAACAAAAATAATTTTATAGTTGGGGTTCCCACAACATGAGGAACTATATTAAGGTGTTGAAGAAAGCTTCAAAACCACTGACCCCAGACACCTGACAGGGGGCCAAATACTGCCTGAAAGACATGTTTCCTGTCCCTTTTCATCATTTCCTTGATGAAAACTTATTAAATATGTATCAATACAAGCCCAGAGACACACAGATTCTATCAGGGTTATTTTACCTCCTAAAGTAATATTGTCACACTGTACCCTAAGCCACTGTGTACACAATAAATTGTATGCAAATGTTCATCTTATCATCAAAAAAGTGCACTCTGTGTTTAACAGGAAATTCAATCCACATGAAAACCATTGGTCAGCTGAATGAAATTTCATATGTACCCCGAGCTGTGTCCTGCCCTAAACTGTGAACTTTTGTGACCCTACAAGATGTGAGCCATGATCTGAAGGTTAATACTACTGGTCCACCTGCAAGAAACTGTGACATCAGGGCAGGAGGCTCTAGAACACAGACTTGACTACACAGAGTCGCCTGGGCCATGCAGATGCTCTGTTGCTGGTTCCCACCTCCAGGGATTCCCTTACTTAGATCTGGCATGGGGCTGGATAAACCACAGTCTAACGAGCTCTTCAGTAATGCCGAAATCTGTTGGCCCGGGAACAGCAGTTTTGAATTTTTAACCGAAAGCAGCAAATATTTTTACGACGAAGCAGATAATGGCTACTTTGCATCTTATGAATAGTGCTGCAAAGGGTATAGGTCTAAATTTTTTTTCTAGCATCTGATCTCAATTGTTTTGGATAAATAATCGGAAGGAAGGTTGCCTGATCACATGGATTTTTTGTTTTGTTTTATTTTGAAGGATTGCCATAATGTTTTCTTTGACAGCTATACCATTTTGCATGGTCAGAAGCAGAAGGCAAGCACTCCAATTTCTCCATGTCTTTGGCACACTTGCTGATGCTTGTTATTTTAATAATAGCAGTCTCGACAGGTATGAAGAGATGTCATCATGTAGTTCTTATTTATTGCATCACTATTCACAGTAGCTAAGATATGAAAATGACCTTACATCTCCATCAATGGATGAATGCATGGAGAAAATGTAGAAGGAAACCCTATGATTAGAAAAAAACTGTAGTGAGTCTTGAAGACATCCTGAGTGTAATATGCCAGTCACAGAAAAGTAACTGTATGTCATGATGCCACTGACATCAAGCACATAACCAGACTAGGAGAATAAAAATAAAAAGGGTGTTTGTTGCAAGAGCTGGGGGTTGGGGGAAGACAGATGAGAGCTGTTAAGCCATGGGCAAGAGGCTTCAGTCAAGCGAGATGGATAAGGTCTAGATATCTGCCATGCAGCATTGAACTCAAGTCAACAATAAAATACTGTGCACTTAAAAGCCTGTTAGAAGGGCAGATCGTATGTTAAGTGTTCATGCCATAATGAGGAAAAAGGATATTTTTACAATGATCTATTGTACAATGTTATAATTATAGATAAAAGTGATGAATTATTTACATAATATCTGTTTGTTGCTTAGATGTCATTCTAAAAGTTCTTATGTTGATTAAAAATGAGCTCAAAAAATTAAAATAATTATTTTAGGCATTTGGAACTATATTCTATTTGTCACACTATTTGTCTGCTTTCCCTTTGAACTCTAAAGAGCCACAGACTTGTATTATATTTAATTAACATTAATTAAATATATAATTAAATTAATAAAATACATATTATAAATAAATGGACGTGGAAATTATGTTCCAATAATTTTTATTTGGGAGGAAGAAATCCATCCAAAACTGTACATAGCCAGCCTCTTGCCTATGGGGCAACAGGTGGTTGGACAGGCTCCTGCCTCACTCATCCATGCCATCCTACACTGGGCTCTAGACACAGTGGTCACCATTAGTGACCTTCAGTCCCATCTCTGCCAATGAGTTGTCAGTGTCAGTGTCCAATGTAATATCATGTAGCAGATGGGGAAGAGAGAAAAATTGATAAAAAGTAAAAAGAGGCATCTAAAAATATTACCAAGGAGATCTTAAAACTATCAAAGACTTTTAAAAAACACTTATTGAATCATTTGTTTCCAACTCTAGTTCTTTTCCTCCTCATACTCTGTAGATCACACATTTTTTCCAGGAAAGCAGCTTCTTGGAGCTTTGGTCCTGAACACCTTCACAAAGCTTCAGTTTTCCGACATAATGGGAAACATGCCATGTGCTACAGGAAGAGAAGTGTCTCCCAAAAGAAAAGAGAAGAATATCTGAGGGACCAAAAAGAGATGTGGGGTCTCTGTTGTGTACCCCTCTGTGCGGCATCTGAAGACTTCCAGGGATGTCACATCTGTCTCTGGCCTCCCAAGAAAAAGCACCTTGAGGCTCTTCCTTTCAAACATAGAATACTATACTGATGAAGAGTGTGTTTTTATTTTTCTCAAAGCCACTACATCTGCTAGCTGAGAGGTCTATGTCAGGTTTTAGAATTCTGCCACAATTAGAAAGGGAAGAACAGGAAGGAGGTAAACAAACGACTTATCTACTTGAGTGACCACATGTCACCTGCATGAGTGCACTGTCTCCGTAAGTGACACACATTAAAAACTGCTCCATGGCTGTGTGTTTTCCTTACTTCCTACTTCAATAACGAGTGATAATGCCATCTTCCTATTAGAAATAACCAATTCAACAGCAAAAGAAAAGGTCAAAATGATTAATCAGATTACCTGGGGCTACAGCACAACTCTTCTGTAATTTCCTTCTCATGACACTGTCACCTATTAAATTACACATTCTACAAGCATGTGCCGTGTGGGGCATCTTCTTGAAATCTGGGTCCCAAATGAATGATAATGATCTCAGAACGATAACTGTGAGCAGCAATGCCCTCCACTCTTTTGATTTGGGTTCCTGCACAAATTATTGAGAGTGTTTCCGTTCCTCTCAATCTGACGGACACTTTGATCACTCAGTTAGACATTAGTTCCAGCAGCTAGAGCAACACAATGCTCTAAGTAGTCAGTGAATTTTCACAATCAGGCAGCAACTTTCTGAAACTAGACAGAACTATCACCACTTAATTAGTGACATTAAAATATCATAATGGGCAAAAGAAGGTAGAAATGATTAAAATACCACAGTAGCATCTGTGCTTGAAACTACATGGGGAAATCTTGTAGCATCAGATATCGCCATGATAGGAGTGGGTCCCCAGTTCTAATCACACTATACACAAATAAGAAAATTCCATCTTAAGGCTCATAGAATAACGCTATCGTAAAGGATGGGTGATACTGTAAAAATATAAAGATAACTTACGTGTAATCCTCAACATAAGCAGTTTCTGGTTCCGGGTCTGTTAACCTGTAGGAGTTCCAAAGCTGAGCACATGTCACAGATTTCTCTGCTGCTGACCCTCTTGGTTTCTTGACTGCCTTTTAGTCTGTTTCAAAATCAAGTTCCTTAAAAGGAAACCCTTACTCCAATGACAGGCATGACAGCTGTGGCACTTTGCTTGACAGGAACATACTTGATGGCAAGGTACAGAGAGCTGTAGATATAGATGCAGATATGCGCTATGAAACAGCTCACCTTCTGTGCTTTCGATATTGAAACATTTTTAATAAGTAATATCTTTTTCTACATTGTAACTAGGATTTTAGCTCTAAGGGGAAATCTCATCAAAATTAGGTTACTGTATAGAGTCAGAAATTGTATTCTCTAAGGATACAACCACATTTTAAACAATGTTTAAACTATAAAAATCAATTTCCTGATACAGTTTTAACTTTATAGTGTACCCTAAGTTTTGTTTCTGGGTGTGTCTCTTCTCAGTAGCGGTGTGTTGAGGTGATCTGCCAACGCATTGAATTCTGGAGTCTGCGTTCTGTAATAGACCATTGATTGCTAACTGCATCAAGGGGTTGACCCCAATTACAACTGAGAGTGTCTCAAAGCCCTAAGTTCATTTATTCTCTCTAATTGAGCTGTATATCACAGAGTACAGTGAAGACAAAAGGCTAAGTTTTACAAAATGTAAGCCACAAGCTACGAGCTGTATATCACAGAGTACAGTGAAGACAAAAGGCTAAGTTTTACAAAATGTAAGTCACAAGCTACAACAATGTAAAGAAACTAATCATGCTAATAGATTTGAAGCATGCTTATTCTTAACTCAAGTTCCTCTGTCTGATGTCATCAGATTATAAGCAATTGTCCTGTATTTGTCAAAAAATATAAATGTCACAGAAAAACATAATATGCTTTTCCATGTTCAATAAAATCAAGCAAAATGTTAACTTCTGTTAAAGACATCGAGACAATCAGCAAAATTTGAGTACATATTCTAAATAACATTGTGTTAATATTAAGTTTCTTGGTTTTTATTACATAGACCACACAGCTGTCTATGTAGATGTGTTCAGAAATATTTAAGGAAAGCATCATTGATAACATCCCGCCCTTTGGAAAATGGAATTGTTTATGCATATGATCCATTCACATTTTCCATGTGCTTTAAATTATCTCTAGGTGTTTATAGTAAATCCTCCGTAAATCATTGTTATCTTGGATTATTTAGGGAACAATGACAAGAAATTTTATGGTTCCTATGATTTACATACGACCTTTGCCTCCTCCTCATTTCACTAACCAACCAGTTTTTGGGGAGTATTAGCAATCCAGAAAGCAAACCAGAAAGACACTATCATGGGGGGTCACAACGAAGAAGCTGAAGTGACACCCCTACTCTAGAAGGCTGAGTGTCTCCCAAAGCTGCAGAAGAAAGGCAAAGATCTAGGAAATGACACAGAACTTCCCAGGGTACTTTGAGGCCAGAGCCGAGCCCAGACAACGTGTCCATCAAGGTGCAGCTGTCACAGTGCTGCAGGAGATTGGGGTGCAGGAAGCAAACACGCTTCTCACAGGCTACTTTCAGAAGGGGGTTTGGATGCTGCCCAATCTCTTATTTCCACATTCCTCTCTCCTAGGTCTCTCTCTCCCTCCATCTTTTCTTTCCTCCCTCTCCTCCTCTGTTGCG
>CM053748.1:1160960-1188204 GCA_028658305.1 Pachyuromys duprasi | reverse complement strand
ATAGAAAACTATCCTCCGCTTAGGATGTGTCAGCCTCTGATTGGCTGCAACTCATCAGGCGGGGTGACGCCACGGGAGAGGCAGAGCACAATGAGTGGAAATTTCCTTCGCACATGCGCAGCTTTCTTGTTTATCGGTTTGGGACACAGGATATCAGTGCCATCTTGTAATGGCGAATGTGAGTGCGGCCCCTCACACTCCTCCCTGCAGATTAGACACTCTACCAGCTTCAGTGCTCACTTAAGTAAAAGTTTTGACTATCCACACGGGGACATAGTCCTCTTGGATGGGCGTTATTGCCCCGCTGGGCTAAGTTACTGTGCTTCCTGAACAGAAGCCTCACCCTGTGTCTTGTTAACCACCTTAACACAGGCATTCACGCTGCTCCAACCTGCATCTTTACTCTTCAGAATAAGTAACTAATGGCAGCAGTGTGCTTTCCGTCTCTGTACTTTGGTGAGGGATTTAAACTCAGGTGATTAGGCTTGGTGGCCAGTGCCTTTGCCTGGTGAGCCACACTTGTTTTATCCTTTGCTTGTCAAAGCCAGAAGCATAGATTCTGCTCCCATTGGCCGAAGACACATATCCATGACACAAATCTAACTAGTGATCCGATGGCCTCCGATGGAGAGTCGGGGTCGCCTTCCAGGCAGAATCCGTCACGTATTGCAAGGCCCCGACCCTTGGTCGCAGTCACGTGGTGGTGCTGTGGGCAGGGAAGAGCTGGTGCCACTACCTGAGGGAGAGCTGGTTTTGCTCCTTGCCACAGGCCCACCGCACTGCAGTGCAGGCCTTGGCATTGGCACAAGAGAAGGAGCCCCACTGGGCCTGCTCCCCCCCCCCCCAACGGATCGCCTCAGTGATACCTTCTGACCTAGATGCAGGCTGAGAAAGACGCATGCTCTCTTGATGGACGGGTCACATGGAATTTGACCATGTTCCAGGGAATATATGGACCACACAAAATGGACTTGTATTTTTTGCTTTTTCTTTCTTGGAGTTTTGTGTGTGTGTGTGGCGTGGAGGAAAGGCATGGGAGAAGAAAGGCAGGCATGCGGAGGTTGGAAAATGAGCACAGTTAGGCTACATGATTCCCAAACAATCCGTAATAATTAATTTACAAAAAGAAAGAAATTAAAAATTAATTAAAACAAGGTGATTGGCCACCAAAATATATAACATCAAACGTGGGCTAACACATAAATTTGTTTCATTTTTAATTCAATTTTTTTAGCATTTCATATACTTCTACCCCTACCTCTGCCCCTCTAATTCCTTTGTGGTCCTCTCAAATTCAGGACTTCTATCATTGTTACTGTAACATATGTGAACACACACACAAAACTCTATTAAGTCCATTTAGTGCTAATCATATGTATCAGTGTTTAGGGCTGACCACTTGGGATTGGATAACAGTTTTTCCTGTAGAAAATGGAGTCTTGCTTTCTTCTCAGCAGTTTTTGTTTGGTTATACGTCTTACCTATGGGTGGGGTCTTGTGAATGTTCCACCAGTCATGTTGACATGTCAGTTGCTATTCTTACTATGCAGGTCTTGTTGAGGAAACAGTATTGCTGAGATTCCATGAGGGTAGCCTCCTGGTCATGTCTGCAGGCTACAATCTCAATGCAGTTGTACGGGTTTGAATGAGAATTGTCCCCATACACTGAAATGTTTGAATGCTATGGTCCCAGTTAGTGGAACTGGTTGGAAAGGATTAGGAGGTGTGGCCTATTTGGAGGAAGTGTATCTGTGGGCGGAGTTTAGAGGTTTTGAGATTTCAAAAACACATACCAGGTACAGTCTCTCACTTCTCTCTCCCTCCTTTCCTACTTCCCTCCCTCCTCCTCTCTCTTTCTCTATGTCTTCCTCTCTCTCTCTTTCCCTTACTCCCTCTCCTCCTTGCAGATCAGAATGAAAAGCTATCAGCTATTGCCCCAATGCCATGCCTGTGTATTCCTTGAAAACTGTAAGCGAGCCCTCAATTAAATGCTTTTTAAATAAGAATTGCCTTCGTAATGTTGTCTCTTTACATCAACAGAACAATAACTAAGACTGTAGGTATCATGGTCCATTCCCTGAGCCTGAAGTATAGGGGCTGCATTGTAGTTGTATCAATTCCAGTTGGATATCCACAGTCACTTGTTATATGCATTTTGATAAGATGTGGATTTCTTCAATAGCCACTTACCAGTTGCAAAGAGCTTCTTTGATGAAGGATGAGAGCTATATACATCAGTGCATATAGGATTAGAATGCTGTTAGAAATTATACTGATTTAGCAAAGCAGCAGCAGTAGCTTCTCCTCTTGGATCTTGAATTCATCAAATGCTGGTGAAGAAGTAGGGAAAGAGGAGCCCTCATTAACTCTTGGCAGGACTGAAAACTGATGCAGCCACGATGAAAATCAGTGTGGGGAACTCTCCAAAAGCTAAAAGCAGATCTGCCATGTGATGGGGCTATGGCCACTTCTTGTATATGTCCTAAGGTGCCTTGATTCATTTCTTTGAGCATATGAAAGGAAAAGACTGTGTGCTGAATCTGATATTACCATACTATTCCAGGTTCAAATATCTTGGCTGTAGGACATTACCCCCAAACAGGGAGAACATGCCTGCTAACTGGCCAAGCACAAGAAAACATCAGAGATTCGGGGACATGCAAAGAGGAAAATCAAGATTTCCTGGAGGTCTGTGATAAGAGGTCCAGCTGCGTGTTGGTCTGGAGTCTAAGGTTAGAGCATTGTGCTCTGCAAAGCTGGCAATGCCGCTACGAGCACAAAGGGGGTGTCAGGCAGAGGCGCACGTGTAATAAAAACCCTTTTCTTCTTTGAAAACTTCCAAAGAGAATGAGATAATTTTCTAGTCAACTATGGCATCCCATTACCTAGAAGGTAGAAGTGCTCTATCTGATTCAGATAGAGGGTGTATTTTATAAATAGAGCACTGATTACAGTAAAGAATAGACAGTAATTTTCTGGCCAATGCTGAAAAGAGCCCCTCTCAATTGCAATTATCAGGATACAACAGTATACAGCAGAGTACTCACTTACTTCTGACCAACCAAGAGCTGCAAATGATGAACTTGAAAAGCATTCACTCCTACCAAAGATCAACAAAGTGATTTGTCTCCAATCTTCCTAGTTCCTGATTAACAGAGGTCAGAATCAGACTCCCCAGGGATTCATCTTCAATCTTTTGTGTGTTCTGATGGGTGCTGTTAACTGAATAGTGAGCGCTCTGTCACAGCTGACTTTTGTTGTTGGGTTTCTTTCCTGCAGCTACTCCAAATCATCATCCATTACATTCATGTACTAGGAGGCTGAAGGGAAAGAAGTAGGTGCTTAGTTGAGAGGAACCCTTGCAAAAGTGAGCAGCTGGAACAGCCCTGTGTCCCAGTGGGGCATTTTTATGTGGTGATGGTTACCTAAGACTAGCTGTATTGACATTCCTGAAAGACAAAGTGTTTGGAAAAGAATGCTAAATTTGAGCTAACTGTGATCATGGCTCCTCTACAGAGCAACGCGCCCCGGGTGGTTATTTACTGTACTTTGTTGAGGTAGTATTGACACCAGTCATATGGGAGGCATCTCCTAAGAACTCAACAGAAATGTACAGCCTCCAGCTTCATCCCAGGTCAACTCCATCAGAATCTCTCTGTGTAGCATCTGGAAATTTACTTAAATACATCTTTCAAGTGATGCTGAGACGCATAAAGTTTGAAGGAACCTGCACTATGAAAAGCAATCTATCTTGATTACTAAATTGGCCTGGAATGTCACCTATACTAAAATAGTGTTTGCATCAAGAAGTCCTGAACTATTATTGAAAAGTTCCAAACTGGCGAGTGAGTTCTTCAGAAGATCTAACTTTCTTCTACAAACTCCTGGCAGAGCCTGACAAATATTTCTGGGCCATTATCATGCATCATACATGCATGCATACATATGCACACTGGGAAAAAGCCCAACTCCCTGAAAGGGATGTAATTACATTAGTGTGCTGCCCAAGCATTAGCCATAGTCTCCATAAACATCAATACATCTTTGTGCCTGACTGATTACCAAAATGTCCACAAATTATGCAGGGATTGTTTTCAATAATGCTTTCATTATTTTGCCTATTAAGAGGAGTCTTAGGGGCCAGGAGTATAGCTCAGGGTAAAATGCTTGCTTGGCACATGCAAAGCTCTAAGTTTTTCCCCAGCATCTTTTCTCAACTTCTCTCTCTCTCTTTCTGTGTATGTATGTGTCTGTATGTCTTGTGTGTGTGACCTCTCATCTCACAAACATATGTTTATTTGCTTTATTTTGTATGCTTGAGTATGTGTGTGCACGTTTCTGTTTATACGCATACATGTGTGAAGGCACACATGCCTATGTTTGCATGTTTAGATGGAGGCTAGAGTTTGACCACAAAGGTCTTCCTTGATGGGGAGACAGGATCTGTTACTGAAGCTAGAGCTTACTGATTCAGTTAGACTGGCCAGCAGGCAAACCTCAGAGATCCTTCTATTTCTGCCTCCTCAGCACTGAGAGTGCAGTCGCCTCCCCATCACGCCCAGCTTTTGACAGAAGGATTGGGGATCTTAATTCAGACCCTCACACTTGTGTGGTAATCACTTTACTAGCAGAGTCATCATCTCTCCATCCCTGCTTTCTCTGCTTCCTTGAATAAAATGTTGATGTTGGCCTTGTAACTTGGTCAATGAGATGGTATCAAACATGATATAAGCATAGACTTGGAAAACATACAGCTTGGAACTTGCTCATTTGTTGCTTTTGGAAACAGAGATGTCTTTAGACCAGCCTGGAGAATGAGAGACCATGAGGAAGACACCTTACCTGGCCCCTCTGTAATCTCCATGCTAAAAAAAAAAAGTTTAATTTGCAGTTCCTAGCCCCAAATCTTCAGATGTAAGTATTTAATCCAAAATTACCACAAAAACAAGCAAAAAAAAAAAAAAAGTAAAAAGGGACCATGGAGCAGGGAGGTTAGAATTCTAGAGAAGGGAATAGCAGGGGAGAAATGGAACCAAGAGGTGGCCTCAGTTGAAGAAGGAAGAAGGACAATACAGAAGGAGAAGGAAGGGGGAATAAATAACACTAAGGATGTTTGGAAAATCCATACGAATCGCATTATTTTATGTTATCACCTTATTTACATAATGAAATCACACTATTTGGAGTGATAATGCTCCCTCAAGAGCCATAGACTATCAAACAAAAACCCCAGCACCAGGCATGAGAAACTTTCTTTCCAGTTGTTGGTCAGAAGGGTCTAAGCAACTCACAAAACAACATAGGCTATTGCTATTGCCTCTGGTTATTTCCCAGAAGTTGAAGGTAAGGACCTGTTGTTCAAGGCACAAAGTCCTTCAGACATAGGACTTTGATGAATTGAGCTGGACAAGACCTAAAAATCTCCTTTCCAAAGACTTGTCTTTCTAGTGCTATAAGGTGCTATGCAAGCTATGAAGGGAGACAAGCAGTTAGCAGTGTTAGCTCACCAGATGTGATGCCTATGAACCACAACAATGACCAGCACAGTGAAAATAGTCCTAAAGATGCAGTATATTGGGGGTAACCAGCAGCCATCTAATTAGACTTAAGATTCTCTCAACAAGAAGGAAATCATGCCTGGTACCACAAACTTAGCCAACTACCCACAGTTAGTGAGGTCATGGGCCCTAGAGGAGAATCTAGGACTGCCACTTTCCTAAACCAGTATAATTACTAACTGCATTCTAAATTCTCATCCTTACACCCACAGATAAGTGTATCTCTCCCTCCTCATCAAAGAAGCTACTTTTTGAAGCAGGCAAATCATTACAGAAAGCCACAGTGAGTCAAATGGTCAGCAGAATTCAGAGACAACTGACTATAGCATGCCCAGACCCAATCAATGTCCTACACCTGCGGGTCAGAGAGCAAAGTGGAGGAAGAAATGGAAAGATGGAAAGAGACACAGGACCACAGCAAGTCCGCTACAAGGCTGTGTTTTCTATATATGATGGGGATGCTACATCTGTAAAATCTCAACCATGTGGTTGTGTAAACAAAGTCTGAATAAGCATACCTTCATTGAATGCCATTGTGGATGGGAAAATCTCGAGGACTCCCACCCCCAGATGAAGAGCTACACAGTTAATGACTGTTGATAAATGGAGAAATAGTCTTCAGGGATGAGTCTGCTAATTGTTATTCCAACACAAAACTGTCAGTACTAAAAACATATACAAAGCAACACTAAACAGATCTACTAGGCTTTATTTGTATATATATTCATATATTTATATATATATGTATATATATATATATGAATTTGAGAGGGGGATATAGAAGGGATTAGACATGGGAGAGGGTGAAATTATATAAACACAGTGCATACATATGAAATTTTAATAATTTATTAATTTGAAAAAATGCAACCACTTTCAACCTTACTAAGATAAACCAAACAAGAATAAGAGCTGAACTAAAACTAAAACACTTGATTGTGTCAATCCACTCAGTTTTGGGGGAGGTTTTTTCCGTACTTTGTTGTTTCAATTAAAGGCAAAACATTGTGTGTGTGTGTGTTTACAGAGAGAGAAAGAGATTTATAATCATCAGTGACAATGAGATGCAGGAGCTAGGGACACAACTGTATATCCCACTTACCATAGCTGGAGCTTTTCTTTAGGCTGTCTCTACTCATGTGAAAATAAGAATTCTTGACTTGCTGAGAAGAGCCCTGCATTTCAGGTCAGGTGAAGATGAAGCAGAGTTGAAGTTAGTGGAAAGATTTTTAATATAAGCACACTCAGGATAAATAATGATACCCAAGTACAGGGGAGGGCTTCTCGAGACACTCAGGTATCTTAACAGTAGCCATATGCCCTATTTGGGTGGCTGTCAGGTTATATTTTCAAGGATTGTTAAGAAACTTCTTTTGCAAAGGAGATATCTTAATTAGGATAGAAATCTGGTAAAACCATGAATTGCCAGGGTTGCACGAGAGTTTAGTACATCTTTTACTACATATGTGCTTTCTAGTGAGAGTCCTAGATAATTGTAGGTTTACAACTGGGAATGGAGACAGGCCGTGTATACTTAAGCCTTAAGCAGATTCATTGTAGTTTTAACAACTATATAGAAGGAACATGGTCTCCATGTAGGCAATCTTCACAACAAACAGTTCATTGGGATGGGGTTCTTGACTCCTATCTAGCAGGATGCTTTGGCCAGACTCCAGAATGAGACATGACTTTTCATGTCTTCTTAATCTTTTCCTATCTTGCCTCTGTTTCCCCCTTTGAGACTTTGATCCCTTTATCTTAATAGTGAATAGTATTTATTCAAATGTCTATATTCTAAAACTTCTTTTGTGCTGAATGTGCATGCATCCAGCTAGCTAAAGTCTCAACCTGTGACATCTGTCAAGAGTTTTCTGGAACACTTCAATGTTGACTACAGGCTTCTAAGTGGGACTCTCACTAAGAAACCTTGGACAACTTCACTCCTCAAAGCAGACATCATAGGAGCTGAGCACCATAATTTCCTTAGGAGAGTAGGACTAGTTTGAGCTGCTCTCTATGTTCTTTTAGCACTTATAGAACATCATCCCAGGTCCGTCCAGCCTTGGAAGTCTCCACAAAATTCATCCTGTCTGGGCTGGATCTGCTCCACAGGCCACTTCCTCTCTCTCCATCTTCTTCCTTCTCTCTCTTTTCCTCCTGGGCTATTGAGGGAGGTTTTGATGCTTATTGTCAATGAAATGGTGACTCCTGGGGGATCGTCATCAGGCCAAGATCATTCTAGGCCTCAATGTGGTGGTTCATGTAACTCACCAGGCCACTCAGAGTGAGTTTCCAGTACTTTTCTCTCAGGCACAATTCCCTGGTCCCAACATATGCCATGTGTCTGGGAATCCACTCAGCCCTCATTAAAGACCAGCAGAGAACTAGACCTCCTTCTCATAAGACTGGAAATGCTTAGAGAAGACATACACAACCTTATTTCTATTTTCAGTTTCTCTCAGAGAAGACTATTGAACAGAATATTTGCTGTGAAGCATATGAGACAAAATTTATTTCCTGGATAATCCCATGCAGGTATTAAAGAGATTTTATGAGATTTTTATATTAAATAAAAAATTTGGTACACCTAAGGAGATGTGTTTCTTGACAAAATGAGATCAGTGAGAGATGATGGTTGATCATGTGTTTTTGTCCATAATGTATGGCACTGAATGAGCATCTCAGCATAAGATAAGCAGGAAACATAGCTCCAGGGTTGGTGGCAAAGGCGGGGTCAGGTGTGACCTGGCTCATATCAGCTCACTTATCTCTGCACCATCATTTGATTTTCTCTTTTCCTGTTTCCAGCTCTTCCTTTAGTCCTGTATTTAACTCCTTATTTTCAGGTTTTCTCTTGTATTTAACCTTTCCAAACAGTGCAACTAAGCCAGTGGTCCCCTTACTATTTTTCTCCTTCTTATCTTTTCTTTGATCACAATGCTCTTCAGCTGAATTGATAAGACTCAAGACTGAGGGAGGTTTCAGAATACAAACAATGTACCTTCCACATTGTGTGTGGAACGGTAGGAAAGCATTTGCCTAGCAGGGCCTTAGTAAATGCAGATTTATTTCCTACCTCTCAAAAGGAAACTGGAAGTGGGAAATTGGTGGCTTTGTTTCATGTGAATTGCAGATAGGCATTTTGGCTCTTCTGTCTTATGGACTCAGCATCCGTCACTTGTAACTGACAGTATTTCATAACCATCACCATCATGGGTAAAAGAGAGCTGCTGAGCTTCCAGGAATGGTGCTGACATTCACATCAGGAAAAGAACAGTAGGAGACATCAGTGAGGTTGAGCCATTCTCTCCATGAAAGCGCAGGTCACTCCAAAAGGTCCAAAGGACAACCGTGTTTAGTATCATAATTTAGAAATGGTCTCACAGGCCTCCCTTGCTATCAGAGAGTTTATTATAGCAAATAAAAGCAGTGTATTTGTTATGTGCATTGTTCACACATGTGTTGAATAATCACACACACATACAAACACACACACACACACACACAAAGTCCATTACCATTTTAAGATATTTTGACTTTAAGAGTCCTTAACTCAGACATCATGAACACAACATTACAGTGGCATTTATCAAAATGATTATTTACGGTAGTTACATAATATCAACAGGTTCATGCATTTAACTTCTAAAGTGATGGGGATGATCAGCCATATAAGTGGGATAGATTATAGAATCCATCTAGACTATAATTGTATAGAAAAGTTTATCTTAACTTTAAAAAATTATTTTAAAATCATTAAAAATAGTTTAGGAAGTTAATATCTAAAGTGCACTTAATTTTTGTCCATCTAATCTTTTAAAAACTTTATTTCTAAAAATGCTCATACAATATATTTTGATCATATTCTGTTCCAAAAGTTTTATGATTGGTCTTATTAAAAACATACATTTTATCTGCTCTCCAATAAAGCTTTTCCAACTGGAAGCTGTGTGCAAGTTACATGTGCTTGAGGACACAGCATGTCCGCAGTGAGGTTATTCCTCAAAAGAGTTTAGTAATAGACTAGAAGAGAACCATGGGGCAGGAATCCAGTAAAGCGCCTTCACCTTGTGTTTCTGAATTCTTCTAACAGCGAAGCCCCTATCTCCTTCCTTGGGGAGAAATGGGTGAGGAGATAAAAAGGCCAGACGTGTTGGTGTGGTTGAAATCCCTCTATATGAAAACACAGAGTCAAGGGAGGATAGCCTCCTCATCCACCACAGGACACAGATGAATGTGCTTTCTAGAATAGGCATTAGCTTCATAACAGACTATGGGATTGATGTGAACAGGGCTCTGGGTTCCATTCCTAGCACCCAGAAAAACAAATAAAACTACCAGGGAACGTACTGTATTCCTTCCCCTTTGGCTTTTGTTGTTCCTGCTACCAAACTAACCACAGGTAAAGAGCTTGTGTGTTTAGGGCCTCTGTGCTAAGTACAATGAAAAACGTGACAGATGAAATATATTTATCCAGAGAGAATGTGTACTGCAGAGACCAAGTAATCAAAACCAATAAGTTGATGAAAATAATACTAACAACTCCACTTTGGAAGCTGCCCTGAAAATGAAAAGACGAAATATATTTTGAGAGGAAAACTAAAAATAGAAGCTGGAAACATTAAAAGAAACAAGAGAAAAAGAAACAATGTGAGAAACTGTTGTGGAAGAAATATTGGCCATGAAGTTGGTGCTGACCTCTGATGAGAACAGTGTGTTCTCAATCTTTCATGTGACCCAGGCATTCTGAAAGAGTAGATGAAATAAGAGAATTTTCTAATTTAAGAGACACTGGCGATGAAAGGTAGGGAGGACCACACCATGCAAAGCCAGGCTGTGGAAGGACAGAGGGTAGAAACGGGAAAAAGCACCATGGACATGACCACTGGGAATCCTAGTCCTAAACTGAAGTTCTCACTGCTGTCATTGACAAAGGTTTTGGAAATTCAGCACAGAAATTAATGGGTCTTGAGCAGGATGAATTTTGCTGGCTATAGTTCCCAAATAGCAGCACAAATGGCTTTTTTGTGTTACCTGCTTATTTCCTTTAGCAATGATTTTATGTCCCTGGTTCTTACTAAGAAGCAATTCAAACATGTCTCCTCACCTGAACACCTATTAGTGTTTCAACAGTACAAGGAATATCTCCAAAGAACAAGTCACATTCTTCATTTTTTTTCTATTTCGTCTAATAGAGAAACAATATTCATATTAATTAATTAATATTAACAGAGAACCAGTGGTTCTCAGCTTTCCTAATGTTCTGGGCCTTTAATATAATTTCTCATGTTGTGGTGATTTCCAACCATAAAATTATTTTTGTTGCTATTTTATAACTGTAATTTTGCTACTGTTATGAATGGTAATGTAAATATCTGATATGCAGCATATCTAATATGTGACCTTCGTGAAAGGATTGTTTGATTCCCTGAAGGGGTTGTGACCCACAGACTGAGAACTTCTGCTCTAAGTACTAAGCAGTAGCACACTTTAGTGGACTTTGTGAGCATCAAGGGGCTCCCAAGTCTAACGTGCGCAGCAGTCACGGAAGGTTCTTACTGAATATCTGTGCTTTTTGCTTTTCTTCTGTCTAATTCTGCCTCCTTCCTGGACCTGACCCTTTCGTTTCTCTGCAACTTTCTCCCTTCTCTCCTGTCTCCGCTCCAGAGCCTCCCGCCTCAGGGAACTCTGGGTTCAGGCCCTTCTCCTTCTTGAGAGTTTTAGGTTTGTTTGTTTAACCTGTAAATTTTTATTTAAACAATATAAGAAGATACTCCATTTTACTGTATGTGAGAAGTATAAATATTTCTCAGTTGTATCTGTCAGCTCTATTTAGGCCTGGGGTGATGAAGCACACCACAGACAGGCCAAACCACTCATTCATGGCTGGGAAGGAAAAGAGGGAAGGAAGAAGTCAGAATCCCATTGACCTCCCAAGGTCATATCTCTAATGGCCTAAAGACCTCCTGGGAGGCCCTGTACCCACCACTTCCAATAATGTTATTCTAGAGAACAAATGAACCTTTAATGTATATTTAAAAGCCAAACGAAGGCAACATCCATAAACACAAGTTCCACCAAAGTCAGAATTCCAATCATAAAATAGAGAACACAAAGCCATTTGGAAAACATTTCTGTCCAAGAAGATAAAGATGGCCAGCAGTTACACTTATGTACTACTATGTCAGCAAAAGTTATTTTAGTTATTTTATCCTTCTCGTTTTAGCTATGCTTATTTGATATGGCCAATACAAACAGAAAAGCAGGCTTTGTTTCTTAAGTGGTGATTTTTCTTGAGTAATTCTGTACTTGATACCAGTTGAGCTGTTTCCATTTGTTTCTTGATGGTATTGTTCTTTATATCAAGTTAATAGTGTGAAGTGCATTAAAGAAATACAACCCAGATTTCTGTTCATAGTCCCTAAACAATTTCCTGGCTTTCTGGAACTATTAGAGGCCCCTTTTAATTTTTTATTTTAATGAGTTTTCTATTCTTTATGTAGAGCTTGCTAGGTAATTGGTTATGCTATTCTTGTTTACAACTGTGAGACTGATTCTTGCTCATGTTAATCAGAATCCATTTTTTTTTCCCTTGCCATTTCAGATGTGGATACATGTGCTCTTCTAACAAAACACAATTGAAAACAAAGTTTCTCCAAAGTATGAAGTGCTAAGAAGTCTTCCTAAAACTCCATCTAATTGCCCATGAGAACCCACGCCACTTCTAATGTCTTCAGGAGCTAGGGTCTTTGCACCCCAGGTATACATCAAGAAAGTAAAAAATGTTTCTTTTGAAAAATAGGCCAAGACATCCCCCGCTGAACATATACAAAGTTCACAGCTCGTCTACGCTGTGTAGGCACAAGATCACCTATGTCACCAGCAAATGACTAACCATAGCCTTCTTCTGAGCAATGAGTGACAGCTGCTTCTTTATAAACAGCACATTTGGTTGGCTCTATGTTAACTTTCCAGCCTCCTGGAGAACCCAACATCTAACCCAGAGCTGTCCCTATTTTCTTACACACTCTTTAGAATTACATGCACCACACATATTGAATCCTAACCTCTCAGTTAGGAAGCTGAGACTTCTGGGAGGTGATTGGATCCTGGAATTAATTCCCTTATAAAATGGAGCTCAAGGGAGTTCATTCACCCTCATGTGCACACATAATGAGAAGGCACTGGCTATTAGGAATAGGCCCTAACCAGTCCAAGGGCAACTGCACTATCCTGTCTCCCTCCACATTTTGAGCAACATGGTTCTATTGTTGGTAATCCATCTAGACTATGATATTTTGCTACAGCAGCCAAACAGACATCACCCAAGATAAACCCAAATCTCCTAAGAAGCCCCTTTTGTTTCCCTTGTGAAGAGCCCAAAGAACATGGGAGGCGGAGTTTAGGCTTTGCTGGAGCAAACCAAATAGACCTCATTTTGTTTACCTCAAGTATGTCCCTGTGGTCACAAGCTGTGGTAATAGGTTCTTACAGGTTTGATTGATTTTCTTTTTTAAACCTCAGCTAACTTTTGTGAGTGTCTTCCTTTCCAAACTCTTTCTAGATCAGTTGCATGGTATCTTTCTCATGCCATCTTTCTATCGGTCCCTAGTCCCTTCGGTCTCCTTTTATACATCTTTCATTGTAGATCCACCCACTGTTTTTTTTTTTTCAAGTCAAAATGTTTTCCATCCTTACAAATGGTTATATTGAAAGTGTTAGGGATTTCTAACTCCCATCAACATCTATGTGTACTTTCTACAGAACTTGTTTAAAGATAAAAAAATATTAAGCACTAAACCTGCACTAAAAAATAGAAGTTAAAGTACCATCCCTTACATACCTAACATCTTTAGTCAACAATCTTCAACTCATAGCAAATCCACATTCATTTGTGTCCTTTTCTCAAACTTGACAAATTATTTTGAAGCCAGAAACACAGACACTATTTATTATATAATATTACTCATAACTGAATCAGCCAGTATTGTTAGAGCATGAGAAATTTTCTTCAGTGTATCATATGTGAACATGGCAATAGTTAAAACACTTAATATGCTGTCAGCTTTGACTTTCTCACTGTGTTTCTAGCTTTCTCTGACCAGTCAAGATCCAATGGCCACCATAGTGTATACTTAGTGCCATCTGTATCCTACTTGGGAGGAAGATGCAGGAAAACAGCAAATTCAAGGCCAGGCCACACAACTTAATGTTACCTCAGATTTCAAAAGGGTGAAGGTGACTGGAGAGATGGCTCAAAGGTTAAGCACACTGGCTACTCTTCTAGACAACTTGGGTTTGATTTGCAGCACCCCATATGGCAGCTCACATCTGTTTATAACTCCAGACCCAGAAAAAATCTGATGCCCTCTTCTGGCATCATTAGGCACTGCACACATGTAATTAATACACAGATGTATATGCCAGAAAGATGCTTTTCATCTTCATATGCTTAGAGCTCAGCAGACTCAATAGTACATAGCAGTTACTCAATAAGTAGACTCTAGGACACCCATCAACAGATATCAGGCACAGTTTAAGAGCACAATATGAGAGAGAGAGAGCTGGTAGTGTGGTTCAACAGCAGAGCACTTGCCTTGGACTCAATCTCCAGCACCACCAACGTGAACAAGAGTTCCGTGTGTATTGATTTAACTTACCAACTCTTGCTCAGTGCAGCCCTGTAAATGTAGCATTATCACTCTCACTATACAGGAGAATAAACTAAGGCATAAAGTAGCCTAAATATTCCTTCAGCTAGGAAGAGGAAGAATCAATACCCAAGTAAGTATTGAATAGGTGAAGCATCTGAGCGGGAGCCTGGCATGTTGGTGCTTGGAAGGCAGAAGCAGAAGGACCTCTGTAAATTTGAGACACCTGGTCTATATAGTGAGTTACATGCCAACCAGGGCTTCATAGTAAGACTGGAGGAGAGAGAAAAAGAGACAGACAGACAGACAGACAGAAACACGGAGAGAGAGAGAATAGAGAAGTATCTGGAAAAATTCACTGAAGCCCAAAATACATTCTCAATAATAGCTACAATTTCACCATGAGGCCTCAGCATCAGCGGTCTTTAGAAGAGAGGTTCTGGCTACTGTTGTGAATTTTTCTGCTAAGAGGCAAAGCTGGAATGGGAAGGACCATGGCAATAATTCTCTACTAAGATGGTTGGAAAAAAATCTTTTTAAGTTCTCATTATAATGGTGAGCCACAATAAATACTAATTTCCCCTGTGTCTAGATGCTTTTGGAGCTTCTGCTGTTGGATTGTTGGTGTTTATGTTTGTGTCTATTTTTTAGTAAAAGGTCCTAGAAAGATGACAACATGTGCATCTATAAGCTCACTCAGGATGAATGAAACAATCACAACGCTAGGACGTACACAGTTAGACAAGGCCTGGCTGTCCACCAAGAGCTTTCCATACACATGCCTGGGTCATAAATTATACCATCCTTTTCAGGGACCATTTGCAATAGAAAAGCAAATTAACCCAGTAATTTTTAAATTATACTTCTGAGGCTTCAGAGTCACATCCAGTTATATTTTGGTCCTGAGGCCCTGGCTTCGTGAGTCATCTTAGATTTACTCCAATTGCTGCTTGATTTGCAAAGAAGTTGCATGAATTTTGTGAGCTTGAATCCTCTATGATGGCAGCTAGGAATAAGAGCGGGACACGTTTTTAACTACCTCTTGACTTTCCAGAGTTTCTTGAATCATCATATGGGTTCATTAATTGAACTATATCCATTTTCACAGAAAGGCAAATAAAAAGTTCTGTCATGATTGAATATTTTATATCATGATTTGAAGACTATTTATTGAAAATATAGTATTTAGATTAACAGTAAATGGCTTTTAAAATTAATGTATGTTTCATAAATAAAATAAAAAGCCCTTGACTACTCAGCTTAATTTGGCACTGTTTTGTGTGGTTCTTTTTCTTTTTTCTCTCCCAAGTCATTCACTCATTCATCCACCAATCCCTTCATTCATTTATTTATTGGCTGAATATTCACTGAGCACTACACATACTCCAAACTCTCCACTAGAAGATATCAGTAAACTAGGGTTCAAGGAAATCCATTTTCCCACTACCCAGTGATCCACCTGGGTGAACTCTTTCCACCCCAAGGACCAGCAGAGATTGATGGTTTCTCACATTAGGTTGAGTTGTTTTGATACAGATTTTCAAATAATCAGAATGCTGGCCATCATAGTAGGGGTTCAGTAACAGGAAATCTTAATCGATAAAAACCACTAACTTTTTAAAGAACACAGCACATATTAGATATGCAACAAATAAAGCAACACGCTTTAGGAACAGCTTTACCCTGTGATTAGCCTTTCTTGTCTTAAATAAACAGAACTGACTTTCGTATTTGATTTCCATTAACATGTGAAACAATACATTCCAGGGCTTAAGGCCGGTGTTGGAATCAGATCACTTGCTTCCAAAACTACTGTTATTTTCAAGTCTGAAAGCTTGGACATGTTTGTCCTCTAAAATGGCCTATCCTTTAAAACAGGGAGAGCCTTGCAGTAAGCCTGGGAGTGGAAGAGTTCACGTGACTTTAGTCCCCCACTTAGAAAAAAAAGTGCTGTGGCCATGTGTGGTGTCCGCACCTGCAAGCCACAGAGCCAAACAACCATGGATTTCCAGACCAGCAGATGTGAACAAGAAGGAGCTGCTAGACACCAGCAAGAGCCACCAGATGACACGCGAGCACGAGAAAATAGGCTGCAAGTACCATCCATGATGCCTAAATTACCCCGAGGAACTAACTGACGGTATATAGCACGTTTTCATTACATGTTTTATTAGATAAAAATCACAGTTGCTCAGGCTGGAAACTGCCTTCAGTCACATTCTTTGGGCATTAGATTTTCTTCCTGCACTTCATAAACTCTTTGAGAACTATATCAAAACTTTCATTTTCTCAAAACAAAATACATGCATGCCCCGAGTAAAATTCCTTCACCAGAATTAGTGAGCTTAGAGCAATGGAACATTAATTTTTAAGATTCTATCTTGTAAGCAGATTTAACAAGTTCTGTTCACTTAAGTGATGTTACAGCATTTAATGGGCTCTTGGCTGTAGTGTTCCTGAGTTACCCCATGTGTTCACAGTCAGAGGAAGAAGGTGGATGCAGTAATGGTAAAACTGCTAAACATTCACTAAACATCGTAGGCCTGTGGCTGTCTATACACAGATAAGGTAATAGTTTTATTTCTCTTATGAGATCGGTTTTTAGGTGATTTTTATCAGTGTCAAAGGGCTGCTTCTCATTTTTTGGCCAAAGATGTGTTATTGTACTGAAAGCAAAAACAAGACAAAAGAACAAACACTAAGGACTGATAGAGTGGAAGACAATAGGAGGTCATTTAGCAAAGGAAGGCATGCAAACTAACCTCCAGTGGTGGGCCCTGTGGATTAGTGGTTTTCTTTTCTCTTTTAAAGATTCATTTATTTCATCTTATGTGCATGAGTGTTTTGCTTGCGTGTACGTATACACACCATGTATACGTGTGTGACCGGTGCCCATGGAGGTTAGAAGAGGATGTCAGATCCCCCCCGAACAAGAGCTATAAATAGATGGTTGTGAGCCACCATGTGGATGCCGGAAACTGAACTCGAATCCTCTACAAAAGCAAGCCAGGTACTCTTAACTGCTGAGCTATCTCTCCAGTCCCAGTTTTAAACAGCAGGAACAAGAACAACAACCCATTTTATAGAACTATCAAACATATCGTCTTCTGTGAAGAGAACCCTGCAGTGAATGGATAAGTGTTGTGTGTTGGGCTGAAAGCTCCCTTTTCTACCCTATTTTCTATTGTTTTGTGGACAACACACAAAAGTATGTGCCATGTTTCTTACTAAACAGGACTGTGTCTACTCTGTGACAGGACATAGAAGAGCTGTTGTTTACTTGTCAGTGTGAGATTTTTTTTATTTGTTTGTCAGTGAATTAATATAAAAGAAATGGGTATAATAAAAGCTTAAATTCAAAGTTATCAGTTTCTAAGGGTTTGTGTGTTGTGATATATCCCTTTGAGAAGATCACTCACATTCTGGTTCAAGCAGTCCCAAATCCTTTCTCCGATGAATGTTTAAGCAAAAAAGTTCATTCTGGATTGATACACATCAGTTAAAAAGACTAGTTAGCCAGAAGTGGGCCAACAGAAGCCAAAACGCAAGGCTTGTACATTTAGGGACTTTCCCAGGACTGTGGCGTTTGATGGATTAGGTCTTCATTCTCGTGTGTGCTAGATTCCAAGGCCTGAATTCTACTTCCATCATGGAGTCAGTTGTGCCAAGTCAGAGTGCTTATGTGACACATGTGCTTGTGAGTGTGAGAATGTGTGAATGCACATATGTCACAGTCTGGGCTTAGAGATCAGGACACCTGTTAGCTCTGGTGATGGTCCCTGACCTTCTAGGTTGAGGTTGGGTTTTTATTGTCATTGCTGTTTTAGTTTTGGGTTGTTGCTGTGGACACCAGTTTAACTGACTTCCAAGCTTCCAGGTCTACTGACTCTGGCTTCCATCACAGTGCAGAAGCACTAGGACTGAGGTAGGTATACACCACTTGCCCAGCTGTATGCGGGTTCTGGAATTTCAAACTCAAATCCTCACACTTCCAAGGCCACTGAACCACCGCCCCAGCCCCACAGGCTGTAAGTTTTTAAGGATAAGACTATATAGGGATTTTTTTTAATGGAGACTTTTGATGGTTGAAACATCTCAAACCTCCTTGTATGGCTATCAAACCAAAAAGTGTTCAGAGAAACATCTTTTCCATCAATGGTTTGCATCAAGTGCTATCACCTGCATTCTACCCTTTGTTCAGCAGTATGGTAACAGCCCTCACTCTTACCACACTGGACTCAGAGAGCAAATATATTTGGTTTGAGGGTTTGACACATCGATGTCTTCTTCCACTGAAGTCTTCAGTGTTCTAGCACAGGAAAATGGCAGTGGACACTGAATAAAGTTTCCTTTTCAGATTGGGTCAAAATGTAATATCCTTCCTCATGCCATGAGATTTTATGGTTGAAGAAAATGAAGGAATGATAGCTTTGGAAGACAGAATGTATACATATGACAAAAAATGTAATTTATAGCCTAGGTGTGAGTTACTTTGGGGAAGCTATGGTCAAATACCTGACAGACATAGTTAAAGAATAAAATTATTTATTTAGATTCACAATGTCAGAGACCGGTCTACCTGGAAAGGAGCACATGGCAACACAGACTAACTCAACTGTGGTCGCTAGGAAGCAGAGACTATGAAAACATGAAAGCGGCAGGGCAAGACGCAGCCACCAAGAACATGGGCAAAGACCTGCTTCTTCCAGTCAGACCCACCGCTCACTGATCTCTACCTCGAACACCATGCCAGACTGATATCCCTGATATCTCTGTCCAATCAAAGTGACAACCAAGATTGGCCATTGAGTGTATGTTTCTACTTCCCAGTTTAGGAAGGACAAAAAAAAAAAAAACCAACAAATGTATATCTTTACAGAATTGAATTGTTGAAATATTTTCAAATATACTGTTAGTCACTGTATTGTTTCATTAATGTAAATATGACAACAGAGGCAGCACACCATCACTCATGTAAGGGTCCTATTGTGTATCCTGAAGGGAGCATCCATCATGTCCATGCAACCTCATATAAGAAGCACAATCTGTTTATTCCTGAAAGGTTACATAACAACCATTGAACAAAACATTCTGGCAATGCATTCTTCATTTGTTTAAATTATGTAAGTGTGTGTCCTGTTTTGTAATTTAAAAAAAAACACCATCGATATTAAAGCCATATAGAGCATTTTGTAAATGGTTAAGAATGGTATTAAAGAATCAGCAAAGGCAACCTGGGTCTTTCTTTTCTTGGACAAGAAGATCTCAGCCTGTGTCCATTGGTAGAACTTAAATCTTTCTCTGTGTTAGGTCAGAAACCCAGACACTAATAGACTGTTCAAATAAGCACAGACGCAGAGGTCCCCTATGCCGAACAGGCTGAGTGTCCCTTTTTTCAGGGAAGAATTTTATCTGAATTAACACAACCATCTTAAAAGAATGTTATTCCCTTTGATGTCAGTGGTTAAGGACAGTCACTCCCTGAAGCCACTTCATCTGGCTTTCTTTTTTAAGTTCTCAATAATTTAAATGTAAAGTACCAAGCAGTGTAGCTACTGAATAATGCTCACAGAATTACGCCTCACCGTGTACCTGCTGCATTCCTCTCATCTCAAGGACATTTTTGACAGTTTTAGTGCTAGCACCCAGCTCCATACCGAGGAGAGTAGCCCGTCTAATTCTTCAAAACAAACAGGACAAATCTAATGCGGTATGAAAAATCACGATCAGTCAGCAGTCAGGGGACCCCAGAGGCTGAACTCCACCGGAGCTTATGTGAATGTTAAAGCTGCAGTTTTGTATTCTTGAATAAATATTAATATCTACTTAAAACTTGGTTTCACTCAATTAGGGGCAGCTGTGGCTTGAAAGAATGTCAGCGACACAGAAGTGTAAAGAGAACATGATAAAGTAGGTTTTATACGACGGAAATATTGTTAGAGTAAAAAGGGTGTGAAGACAGATAAGGGTATAGCTACACTCTGAACCAGGCCCTGGAGAGCTAATGTGGCCTCTCTCATCTTCTGTAAAGGTTTCCATCACACAGCACATCTCGGCACCGGGATCCTGTTACAGCTCTGCTTTGCGGCTGAGAGTTCAGGGCAGATCACCTGGCATTATTGCCCCATCTAGCTGACTGGAATCTCCTTTATTCAGCATCCCAGGCCAGTTAAGCCTTCAGCTAACAGACTCCTCCCTCTTTCACCTGCACTTCTCTTTCTTTCTTGGCCACGTTTCTCTGCTGCAGATAAATAGCCTATCATCACTCAGAAGAACAAAAGTTGAGCACTTTGAATAGTCTGTAATGACTCCTTGTCTTTTAATATCTTGACTGCTGAAGTTAAAATCTATGCCCCAGCTATGTAAATAGGTATTTTTTCACTGTGTCTTCACTCAGACTAGCCCATCTTACCAAAATAATTCCTGCTGAGTCCTTTTATCAAGCTAAGGCACCATGGGAGTCCACAGAGCTACTCAGTATCTCTGTTTCTCTCCTCCATGTCTGTTCCACACTTTCCTTCCTCCAAAACAACGGAAGAAAAGTTTGGACATCATCAGAATCACAGGAACCTGTTGTGTGATAGGGGCTGAAGCACATCCTGGGGCTTCTGATTCCCACGGTCAGGATGGTCGTGGGCTCTGCACACATGCATCTCCAGTACAAACCCACAAGGCAATCCCAAATTAAATGTGGCTGTACTGTCAGGAAGCCACTTTTTTCCTTGTAATAACTCTCAAAATTCACCAGACTTTAAAACCAGAGAAATAGTCTGACTAAACCGGAACACACAGCTGAAAACAAGCACCAACTGAGAAGGGCTGGATTTTTTTTCCTCTAAGATAATTTTGATTTGTGAACTAATTTGCACTTATTTTGGTTTCTCAGAAATACTTTGTGTACCGCAGTTCTAGGGTTTGTCCTGAATGGTTACAAGTTATAGAAAAAAATGGTGTCTCAATGACTAAGAATTTACTCTTTCTTCTTCTTCTCCTTCTATTCCTCTTCCTTTGCCTTCTTCCTTCTCTTTTTCTGCTTCTTTTTCATTATTAATTGTGTCATTCAATCTTTCTGTTAATTTGACAGTTTAAATTTGAGCATTTAATGAATTTTAGTTATTTTCAATCCCTAATACGCTCTTTCTTAGTCCCCTCCCTCTTTTTCTGAAGCCCTTCCTCATTTCAACAAGTCCTCTTCCTCCTTTCATGTCTGTGTGTCCCACTGAGTTCATGTAGGTTGCTTACATGAGCCTGTGAAGGATTATTTGATGGAGCATAGATAACTTATCAGTGGCTATGTCACAGAAAAAACGGGCACACCCTCCCAGAAATCATTAGCTGCTAACAGTCTTTTGTGGGTGGGATGGCATCTCATGAACCCCCCTCCCATCCGTGAGAAGATGCTGATGGGCTCAGCCTTGTGCAGACTTTGTACAGATAACCACAGCTATAGTGAATTTCTGAACACAACAGCAATAACGTTTGTTAAAAGACTTCATTTCAGAACACTCGTCATCTCTAGCCTTATACTCTTTTGCAGTGTTCCCTGAGCCTTGTTGTGGGTGACTGAGAAGTCCTTTTTAGGGCATGACACTCAGCACTTAGTTATTCTCAATACTTTGACCAGTTATGAGTCTCCGCATTAACTGCTGCTGTTGCAAAGAAGATTCTCTGAGAAAGCTGACAGCAGCACTAATCTATGCCTATATCTTAAATTTGTAACTATGGCTATATCTTTTTTTTCCAAGACAAGGTCTTGCTGTTTATCTAAGACAAGCCTCGAATTCATGATGTCCCTGCCTCAGCCTCCTGAATGCTGAGATTACAGAGACTGTGCCAGCACATTCACTTTATTCTACCTTGAGCTATCATTTTTTTTAATTGGGTCATTTTCAAAATTTCCAGTTATGTCAATTGTGAAAATGTGTTTTTTGTGCCTTGAGTATGAAGTGTCCCCCATAGATTTGACTCATGACTCATGCATTCAACACTTGATTTCTCATTGGTGGTGCTATTTTAGACTGTTCTGGAAACTTTGGGAAGTGGTACCTAGCTGGAGAAAGTGAGTCATAGAACGTGATGCTGTTGATTGTAATCCTGGTGTCCAGTGCCTTCCTCACTCTGTGTTCATGTCTCCCATGAGAGGAAGAACTTTCTATCTTATACACTCCTGTTCCAACTGCATGATGTCCTGCCCAACTCTATAGGACCAAGCTACCATGGACAAAACACTCTGACACTGAGGGCCAAAATAAACCTTCCTTCCTGTCATGGTTTGAATAAGAATGGCCCACAGGCTCCTCTGTTTGCATACTCTGTTCCCAATTGGTAAGAGCTAGGAGGCGTGGCCTTGTTGGAGGAGGAGTGTCACTAGGGCTAACCTCCATCCTCCCTGCCCCCACCTGCTGCCAGAGGATAAAGATGGAAAGCTCTCAGCTATTGCTTCAGTGTGCTATGCCTGCCTTCACACCACCATGCTTTGAGGGTAACGGACTGCAACCCCCTAAAACTGTAAGTAAGCCTTTAATTAAATGCTTTCTTTCATATGAGATGCCCTTGTCATGATAGCTCTTCACAGCAATAAACACCAAGACACACCTCTTGTCATAGGACCCAAATGTAACTAATACATTTGCTGGAAGGACTTCTCTGAGCCAATATTCTCAAATTTTCATATGCTTAAGAATCTCATGGGAAATGTTAAGAATATGAATTCTGATTCAGCTGGATTAAGGCCAAAGATTCTACATCTCTAAGATGCTTGTGGGTGTTGCTCATGCTGTTGGACCATGGATCACAGTTTTAGGAAGAAAAAAAAATAGATTAAGATGCTCTTTTTGGAAAATCTTAACTAGGTACTATGTTTCATTAGGTGGCATTTTTCCACAAATTCAAGCTCACAGCACTTTGTGGCCTTCAGGTAAGTGTCACACGTCTGAAACCATCACCTTGAGGGACAATAGCCACTCACCAGTGATCCTCTACAAGCTCACTTCATGTCATCATTGAAGCTACGAGTGAATCAATTTGCATGAAATAAAACTAGCCAGGTATTCTCTGACCCCTGAAGGTAAGATGTGTTACCAATTCTGGAATCAGAAGCCTGCTGTCAAGTTCTCTAGAAACACAGTACAAACTAAGGCTATGTGCACATACAGTTAGGATATGCTACCAGAAGACCTATAGGAGATTGAGGGAATAAAGCAGGATAAAGAAACAGAAGGAGACAAGCAAGGATGTAGTCTCAAAAGAAAGCCTTATCCCCATAGCCTTAACCTGGCCCATGAGACCCTGAAGCACCAGTTGCACTGTGTGAGTTTGTCTAGCCTTGGGGCAAAAGATTAGGCATAAGTGTGTGCCTCTTATTTATTAGTCAGTGGCTATAGGTCTAAGGTACAGATAACCTGTCAGGCTTCACCAACCCAGTTGACTTCCATCAGCCAAAGGCAATGCTCCAGGTAGAAGCCTACTATCAACAACAGTTATAATTGTAGCTGAATAGACAAGAATACAGGGTGTAAATGGGGTCTGAGCAGGAAAAATTGTTGCTTATTGCATACAAAGTGACACAGCATGTGCATTGACTGCTTGAAATGGAGACATCTTTCTCTGGTGGATAAACAGACTCTTTCTCCATACAAAGCATGTAGGAGGGACATAGAATGAAGGTTTTCATAGATGTAGACAGATACTGAGAGAGAAGTCAACAGCTGCCTGAGTTTAGGCAGAAAATATGGACTCAGACAAAAATCTCTAGCTTCGGAGGGAGGGTGGGATTGGGAGGGAATAAAGCAGGGGGCTACAGCTGGGATACAAAGCAAATAAACTGTAATTAATATAAAAATAAAAAATCTCTAGCTTCTAAAGAAGGTTCGCAGTGGGAACTGAGCAAGGGAGATAGGTGGAAGCCCTAGGCAACTGAGTAGCCTCACAATATGGTTTCTGTTCTACAAATCCTTCAGAAACAAGGCTTGGCAGCCTAGGGCTGATTCTATGGGTTTCCCTTTCCTTTTCTGCAGGCTGCACATTCTCTAAGTTTGTACTCTCCCAGGAAATCAAAGAGGCCTTCTGTTCTATCAGATGACAAACATCTCATTTTTTTGGCACCAACTCAACAACAAGCAAATGCCAGACTTCCAGACTTTGTAAATGAACGAATCCAAAACCTAGAAAAATACTTGCCAAGGCTAAAGAGGTGGGTGTTTTCAGCTATCTATTTAGCATTTCAAGGTTAATTACATTTATTTCCCTTATCGTTGCTTTCTGGTTCTAAAGAAACTTCCATAAAGCAAAGATAAAGTCTCCTTTAAACTTTCTCACTAATAGTTAATAATTTGTCTTGGGGAGGGGAGGGGAATTCCATAATCTCTTTTATACTGATTTGTGCAATGTTTTATAATTGTGGAAGGTAAGTACCTAAGAGAACACACACAATATATTCTATTCATCACTTTGAATTAAAATAATTTTTAAAGCAAAAGTGTGTTAGCGAGGAGTCTAGACAGCTTTCTCCAGGCAAAAAACCTGGTAACGGGCATGGCTGGATGGCTTGCCCTGGAGCAATGGGCAATGATAGACAGCTGGGAGCTTGGGCAGCACAGGCGGTGGCTGTGGACTCCCCAGGTCCTGATGGAGCAGAAGAACAAGCTTCTGTCTTTGCTTGCACCTCTAGGTAGATAGCTGTGCTGCACTCAGCCCCCAGGTCCCTGAAGCTGAGAGGTCTACAAAGCATGGTCATTCTTCACCTTTGGATTCCAGCTCAGTAAATGGCAAGTGAAGTTCCTTGTCTGGCCTCCAAAACTGCTCACACTAGTAAACTCTAACACCATTCTTCCAGTTTCACCTTTGCTTCATTCACTTCATTTCTTCCTCATAGACCATGGCCTATCCACGAGCCAATGCTGCTAACATTACCTCCAGTCACTGAACCTGACCATTCCTATCACCAACTGTGATATCAGGCTTTGTACCTGAGAGCTCATTTGTGAAAGACAATCCTTGATCTAAAGGGCTGATACTATTTGGGGGTTGGACCATTGATAGGTGGCTATTTCTTTGTGACTCTGCCCTCATGGGTGGCTTTCTTGATTTGTAGGTGGATTATTTAGTTATTAGGGGAATGGCTTTGTGATGAATGTGTCCTTCTGGAATACTTGCTATCTCAACATGTGACACCCTCTGCCACATCATGCTGTGAAGATGGCCTTCACTAAAAGCTGGGAATTGCTAGAACTGTGGATAAATACAGTTTTCTGATATGTAAATTTCTCAGTTTGTTGTATCCATAGTAACAGGAGGTGAACTAAGACACTGGAGGAAATGAGTTAGTGTACAGTGAGCTTTAAAAATGCCTAAATATGGAGCTCCCTAGGTGGATTCTCAGCACTATAGAAATAAAACATAGACTAGGACATCACCTTCGCTGCTCCTACAGTTCAAGTCTCACTGTGTCTCCCTCAGAACCCTCAGTGGTCCTTCTCTGTCAGCAGCCCTTGGTTCACAGCACAGGGAGAGTGATCCTTTGAAAAGCAGAATGAGATGTGTCACGGACCTTTTGTCAAAACTTTTCAGTGACTTCCAGCTCATTCAAAGTGAAGCTGAAGACACTGCTGATAAAACACCTACCAGGCTCCCACTTATAAACTGCACTAACCTCTTACCTGCCTTGCTTGTTATCCCTTACTGCCTCAAGACACAGTTCCTAGAACCCTCAGGCATGGTCTCATCCTCTGTCCCCTTACAGCAGCGCTGACTCCTACACTTCAGGTAATTCTTCACTTATGTGTTGCCTTCCTGTTGTGTGGGCTCTACCTCAGCAACAAGCCTCTGTCTTGGTCCTTGCCATTTATCATACTAAAACATTACATGTCTATGGTGTTTTTTTCCCGGAAGAACCATAACAATATTTGTACCTCAAGTGTTCACAAGGATGTTTCCATCAGCAAAGCTAGTTCCAATAATAGAGATTTCTGTCTCTCATAATCTTTGATAATTACTGTAGACTTCATCTACACCAATTCTCTTGTGGAAGCGCTGGGGTTCAAGGAAATAGTGACTTGAAGACACTCATACAGCTGATCAATGACAAAACCCAATTTAATTTCTCCAATTCCACAGATTGTTGTGGATAAACCGGATGTGGACATGCTATGGATTTCTCTGCAACGTATCAGTAGGAAACAAACAACCAAAACAGTAAATTTCTCTCTTTGCTACATTGCATGTAAACAATTAACTACAAAATCAGAAACAATGTGCAACATGCTTAGTATCTATCACTTTTCTCCTGTCTTCTGTCTGAAACCTTTGGGCGCATATATTTTGCTGTATGAGGCTTGTTAAAATGTAGAGGTTGACTCCTTTTCAGAAGCTGGAAAAAATAAGATGACTATTTTCCTTCCTTTATCTTGCAGCTGGGAGATGGGTTTGTGAGCAGCCTTAGCTAATCCAAGAAGTTGTAAAGGGAACTTTAGACACACAGAGAGGCCACTGTAAGTATGGAACAGTGATTAGCCTCAACTTGCTTTCTATTTTATTGTATTTTTACTTAATTTTATTTTACTTTATAACTTGTTTGTTTAAAAGGTTCTCACTTGGATTCACAATCCTTCTACCTCAGTCTTCACAGTATTGAAATTATGAGCACATGACATGCTTACCTTCCTAACCATTTTAAAATTCCAACTGCCTTCCTTACCATCTGAATAGGCTTCATTCTATTCCTAAATGATTTTCTCCAAGTCAAATAATTCCAAGTTTATATCAGTCACTTGCAGCTAAAAAGGCCTACCTGATATGATAAACTAATCATATTAAACTTAGTTTGATTCTATAAAGGAGATTAAAAACTGTTTTTCCCTTAAACCTCGATTATATTGTGCAGGCAAGTCAACTGGCCTGTCCTCACAATGTCCTATGTCACTACCTGCATCCTATGTTATCACCTGGACCAGGTGCTTCAGATATAACCCATCTGCCACTCCGCCCTGCTCCTTCTGCATCAGTTTCTTTTCTCTTCCTCCCTCTCTGACTTTTCTC
>CM053748.1:1105835-1160860 GCA_028658305.1 Pachyuromys duprasi | reverse complement strand
CCCTTCCATCCAACCCCAGCTCATCCTGTCTCCTCAGGGCTGGCTGCAATGTCCTCCCCTGGGATCTAGCCAGTCTGTCACTCCCCGGCTTGTATGGGGGAGGGTCAAAGAGTCAGCCATCAAGATCATGACTGAAACAGTCCCTGTTTCCCTCACTAGGGTCTTCAGTCCTACACCGAGCTATCATGGGCCCCATCTGCGCGGGGGTTCCAGGCCACATCCACACATGGTCCTTGATTGTAGAAACCGGTAGGGTGGCATTTTAAAAACATACCCTAGCTTTGGTGACCCATATGGGTAGAGCTCACCTGGTAGTTCTTAGTCTGGTCACCCCCGGGCCATGCAGTTTTAAATATATCCCGACAACCTCCCCTACCCTGCCACTACCGCCAAGTCCTCTCACCAGTCCCCTGCCTTCTGCGCATACTCCAATTTAAACACAGATCTAACTGTGAGCGAAAACATGCCACACTGGTCTTCCTGAGATGAGTTACCTCATCCACAGAGATTTTTTTTTTGTCTCCAGTTCCATCCATTTACCTGTAGATCTCACAGTTTCATTTCTCTTTCCATTTGACTGAAAATTCCATTGTGTATTTATACCACATTTCCTTGCCCTTCCATCAGCTGTAGATATTTACTCTGCTTCATTTCCTCCCTATTGCAAACCCAGCAACAATGAACTTGGATGAATAATGCCTCTGTAGTGGGTATTGATAGAGTCCTTCCATTATATGGCCAGCAGTGGTATAATACCATGTGCTAGATCCATCACTAGCTTCTTAAGGAAACTCTACACTGATTCACAAAATTATAGTTTATAGTCCCATCAGCAGTGAATACTTTGTTCTCCTTTCTCCGAATCCTCACCAGCATCTGCTTTCTTCATCTAGAAGAATAAAAATTCATAATTCCCGGATGGCTAAGATATTGAACAGTTTTAAAAAGATTTCTTAGCATTTTGTGGTTCTTCTTTTGAGAAGCTCAGTTCCACATCCCACTTTTTAATTGGGTTGTTTGGTGTTTCTTTTTTTATGTTTAGGGTTGTTTGTTTGTTTTGTTGTTTGTAGCCACCCCCACACCCAGTTCTTTTTACAGTCTAGATACTAATCCTCTGTTAAGTATATAGCTGGAAAAAAATTTTTCCCCATTCTATATGATGTCACTTCACTTGATTGCTGGTTTCTTTTGCTGTAAAACTTTTTAGTTCACACTTGTTGATTGTTATTTTCTTGCACTATGGTACTCTTATTTAAAAGTCTTTATACATCATCTGTAAGTTGAAGCAAGCACCTTTTTTTCCTTTAGAAGATTCAGAGTATCTTTGTCTTATGGTCCTTGCTACTTTTGAAGTTGAGTTTCGGAGGATAGGGTAGGGAATAGAGAGTGGTTTCAAAAATAAGGACCAAATTTCATTCTTCTACATTTTGCTATCTAGTTTTTTCCTGAACAATTTGTTTCCTAATGGGTATTTTTGCCAATAGCTATATGTTTTAGAAGAATGGTCTTATACCTGGTCCCTTTTATTTTATTGTGTGCCTATTCAGAAAAAGCATTGTTAGAAACAATAAATATTAATCTTTTCTATCAGTCACTGTAAAACTTTTGTTGATGATAAGGAATTAAAATCTTTTATCTCCTCCACCTCGTAAAACAGTTATGAAAATGTGTTAATCCCCCTTCCCCCAAATCAAGCATACTTTTGTCTACATGAAAGACTTGCTGTATTCGCAGTACTTTATGGCCTGGAACAATGACCCTTCCCTCTTTCCTTCATTTTCTTTACCTCATTTTTTAAAAAAACCTAGCCAATCAAAACTAAATAAACAAACAAAAACAGCATTGGGGGTTGAAACCCAGCCAATGGGAAAAGCCTTCTCAACGACAGTAATGAAATCAAAGACTTACTAATGGTTAAAGGGAAAAAAATAAGTTACTGTGCAGTGTTTAGCCCCAAATGGGATATTTGAATCATATTGTTCCCAGGAGGCTCAGGGTACAGCACAGAAAAGGATGCAGAAAGATTGAAAGAGTAGAGGTTGGGGGAGGTCCTCTGCAAAGGGCAGGGCTGTCGCACCCCTTAACCAAAGGGGCTGCATTTGAATGTGCAAGACTAGCACAAGATCAAGCCAGTCAAAATCCTCGCATGGGTGGAAGAGAGGCATGTGAAGCCCCACCATAGTCTGCAGAGCTGACTGCAATTGTGGACTCTTTGGTAGTAAATAGTCCTTGTACATGGGTGCTCAGAGGAGCTACAGTTGCTGCCATAAAGCCTGTACAAGATCATGCCAGTTAGTAAGTCTGGCAAAGACTGGTGAGGTACTCAAGAGAGTCCACCTCTAGCTGAAGGGTTACTGGCAATTGATGGCGCTGAGGGAGATTATAATGTTTAGGGTCACAGCCTGTTCCCCAACAAGCTAGGTTTGTCCATCCTCAGCTAATTAAAAGAGCCAAAATTAAAAGTGAAAAGCAGAGGAAGGAGATTTTATCAATACAGCAACATTAAGAAGAGGGGCAAAGAGATCCAGAAGGTTGCCTCCTCCCTTCGCCTTCACAGCCCTAGCGGGAGGGTGAGGGTTAAATAGAAGCTAAGCGATGTGTGTAACTAACAGTCCAGCAAAAGCGTGGCCTTCCACTACTGTTGTCTCAGCTCCAATCTCTGCTGCAAGGACGTTAGACAGCTTGGAAATCTTTCTCTCAGACACAAGGTTCTACTCTGGCTGCTCCCAGGGCTTTCATCATTTCTTTCTCCAGCTAGAGATTCCTGTAGAACTCTAATTCTTGGGGCCCGTGTTTGAGTAGTTGTAGGACCAAAGAGCAGTGCAGAAGTGACTATTCAGATGTATCCTCTCCTGCAAGGCCAGTTACAGAAACAGTCATTTTTCTTCGGGGGTATGGTTTCGGTTGGTTGTACATGTGCAAGTAACAGCACTAATTGTACCCGTTGATTATAAAAATAAGTAGGAAAACAGAAGGCGACAACAAAGTCAGAGGGGGGTATAGTGGGAAGAAGGGAATGAAAAGGAGTAAACCTATAAGTATACTTATATAAAAGTGTACAGTATACTTATGAAATTATAAAAAACTAAAATATCTTTAGTTGAAGTAGATAAGAAGAGATAGTTTTAAGCAGATCCATTTTGTACGTCCCTCCAACGTCCTGTCAGCACTGGTACGGATCTGGAGTTACAGGGAACTCCTACTGCAGGGAGGTGGAAGTAGGACAGCTTACACACTGCGTCCTACGCTTTAAGCAAGCAGGAAGAAGGAAAGGAGCTTTCCTGTACCTGTTTTTTCTTAACTCCTTTCAAATTAATCCCGTTCCTAAGGTGGCATTGGGAGTCTTGTTCTGCTTCCCCTTTAAGTCTTAAAGGACAGTCTCCTCGCATTTTGTTGAACTGAAGTCTGGCTCATGAGGAAAACGTAGCATCAGTGAACATCAGTGATACAAGATGGACTTGAGCCTCTTATTTGTTTAGAGGGATTAACCCATTTTAATAATGAAGATGAGCAAAGGTAAATATTTCCAAATCCATAGGTCACTCAAGCTTTGAACAGCTCTTCAGCCGACACTTGGAAAGTGGAGACATAATGTGCTATGATACTTGAAGAGTTCTGGCAAATGTTTCTTTGTGATTTGTATAATATTAGGCCTTAACTATGTCTAATTATTCTCATCCACTTAGGACATGTTTCTAAAAGGGCAATGCAGGAAGCTAATGAGAGCATTTGCCATGTCTTAGAGAGTCAACAGAGTAAAATCGTTCAGAGTACTCAGTAATAAAATAGCTTTGTATATAAATTTACCATACTTAATTTCTATTCCCCAAATGATTAGGCATTTAATTTTTTTCTAAATCTGAAGAGTCTGTATCAACCACCTTGACCCAATTGATATTTATAGACCATCTTACCCAATAACTGCAAAATGTATTCTTTTCAAGTACAAGCAGTAGGTTCACAAAGATACACCAAATGTTAAGATATAGACAAATATTTTTAAGATACCAATAGATTCAAATTCCATAAAGTATGTTTTTCCTATGATGAAAGTAGATTAATAATATATCCTTAAAAATCAGAATATTTGGAAATTTTCTTCTAAAGAATACACTTAAGAAATCAAAAAGGATATTAAAATATTTCTACTGAATGTGAGCAAGAGTCTGAAGAAATTCACATGGAGGAATCTTTAATACTATATATCAAAATAATAACAATGATAAGACATACTCAGGGCTTATATGGTAGTTTACATATATTCTTTCATCTTACCTTAACCACTGTGGAGAGTACTTCTGGGTGTCTTTATGTACCTGGCCTAGCAGAAATGAAGATTTTCCAAAGAGACATTGTGTCTGTCAATCAGACTATCATACTATTGAAACAATGGACCCAAACAAAATTCCCCCAGGAATCTCATGCTGGGAGGAGAAAAAAGGCCCCAGTCAGAGAGTAACCTAGCAGCTTGTGACTAGCTCCCACGTAACCTTTATAATCTTATAATAAGTAGGAACAGTGTTTGTCATAGGCAACAACATACATAAGAAAATAGGATCGGGTTTATCTGACCTTTGTCTTGGGTTAAATCATTCTGTTCACATACGAAGCCTAGAACTTTGTCAATCAAAGCCTTTTCAGTTTCAACTATTCCCATGTTAGGTTCCAACCCTACACGAAGATTCTTTTGATTTCCAGTGATGTTTACTTTAAAACCAACTGTTTCTTCTTTAAGCCTGTTGTGACCTTCTTACGTCTTGCTAAGAGCTGTGTTATTATCAGCAAGCAGACAAGCTGCCTTTTCCAAGCTCCTTGATCCCTAGAAAATGGTTCTTAGAATTTGGTTCCCAGGACAGGAGCATCTGCATTGCGTGGAAACTTGTTAGATTTACCAATTCTCAGCTAAGACTCAAAAATTAAAAAAAATTCTGTGTGGTAGCTAGGACTTGGTGTTACAATGCTCCCATCCCCCCCCCCAGGTGAGGCTGAGTACACTGGTGTTGAGACACTGCGTTGGGGCACCAGGGCTGATATGCTAGGCTAAGACACATGAAAGCAGCTCTATATAGAACAGGGAGAGCCTGCTGGTGGGTAGAATTTACCAAAACATACGGAGAACATGGGGCAATTAGCCATTAGGATTAGGTATTTGTTTTCAGTCATTAGCCAGGTCATTATGGTTTTCCTGACCAAAGTTTTTAAGAAGTCCAGTCTCTGTCAGTACAACTGTGTTCTTCTTTAGTGGTTATTGTGTGTGCAGAGGGCACTGATGGCTTCGGTTGTTCAGTTTAGATGATGCAGTTCATTATTGCTCTTGACTGACTCCTGCTCCTATTTCCTTTGGAAATCAGGTTCTACTCCAGTGTATCTATTCTCAAGAATACTGCCAGTGAGGTTTGGGCTGCAGAGAATCTGTGTGAGGAGATAGAGAGATGGTCTGGTGGTTTAAGAGCACTTGCTGCTCTTTCAGAGGTCCTGGGTTTAATTCCTAATACCAACATGGTGGTTCACAAGCATTTGTAACTCCATCTCTAGGAAATCCTTCTAGTCTCCATGAGCCTGAGCCACACACGCGATGCACAAACATACATCCAGGCAAAATACCCACACACACATTAAACAAACAAACAAAAAATTTCTTTTTAAAGAAAAACTGAGTCAGGCCTGGATGAATTTGACAATCTAATCTTGTTTCAAATGATTCCTTTAGACATAACTATATGATGTAATTGTAGTCAATAAGAAATCAAGATCAATGTTGCATGTAGACTTTAATAATAGGATACTGAATAAGTATATAACAGGGGCAGTGTGCAGAAGGCTGCCATAGCTCTAAGGATGTGATTGCTGTAAGGCGTATAGGCATTAGCACACTAAGTGGCAGAATAGAAACAAGGGAGACCTAGGACCTCAGGAGTGATGATGACTCACTAGAAACCAAACCTCAGATCCCCTCCGTAAAGACCTTTTGCACAGCAAGGAGTCAATGCTGTTGTTGAAACAACTTTAACTCTATTTCTATTAGTAGTAGTAGAAAACACCTGAAACCTATAATATTCAATAACTATGAACTCTTAACTACTTGGTTGCGCTTCTTACCTGCTTGCTTGATGTCTCTGTTCCTAACTAGAAGGGTTTGCAGGTTGTTAATAGACATCTGAGGTGATAAGTGTAGGATGCTTAGTCTCCCGGTGAGCCAGAAAAAAAAACCCACATCAAGTGTAGCTCCTCCTCTTTTTCCCCCCTCTTATTATTTTATCTTTATTACAACTGCAGGCCAATATGGTAGGCTGCATTATTTTTTGGTGCTTTTGACATTCTGGGGTAGATCATGGTTCATTATAAGTAGGTCATACTATTCAGCATCCTGCATGCTCAGAGGTTCTGAATACACACATGTGGTCCTCATCATTTTCTCATACTACTGCCATTTGATGTGAGAAAGTATGTTCCAAGTTTCTTCTCCCTTCAGTCTGGGTTAAGGAATGAGAACCACCGGGAGATCTAAATGCAATGTACTGTGTATGGAGCTGGTGCAACCAAAATGCAGTTGCTTTTCCAGAAAGTTGCAGGAGAAAAATCTGAATAGAAGTACAAATGTCTGTTTCTATGAGGGAAAAGGCCCAGGTCACTGCACGAAGCTTATCACACACTGTAAATGACACATGTGGCCAGGTTCCTTCTGTAGCAAGTTTCGTCAGGGCTCCCAATAACAACTACTGAGACAAAGTTGGCTAATGTTGATTCCGGAGGAGGAAAATGGCTTTGACACTGTCAGAGGCATATGTTGACTACTCTGCATGCAGCATAAATCACTCCAAAGGAAATGAGTCTTAGAAGCTAGAACTAGAGCCAAATGTGGAAAGCAGAAGGAAGAGTCAATCGATGACAAACAAGGAAGAGGGAACAAGAGCCAAAGATTAAGAGCCCACGGACCACATCTAGTTTCTAAATGACACACTGTAAAGAATTAATTAAATGGCAGTCAGTCATGAAGAATAGGCAATAGGCAATAGACAGGCAAAATACAGCAAGAATAAATGTGTGCCTCCCTTGTCATTGGTCTGGATATTTTTTGTTTGGGGGTTAGCAACAACTCCATCCTAGCTAAAACTGCTGTACTTCTTTGAGGCAAAGCTTCAGAATTTCTCCTCCTGCACTATGCACACCCTCCTACCCCAATACAGCACATGTTTCCAGGCATTGCTTTCTCTTTGGATGTCTGCAAGTTGCCTCTGTCAGATTCATCTTGTACCTGCTGGCGCACGTATTAGCTCTCCTTTGCTGGTACTCCCCTTTTCTGATTTTGGGAAGAGCAGAACCACTCACTTCTGCCTGCACAGGCCCCTCCCCATGCATGCCCTAACTCATCCTTTAGTCCTTCACCCAGGGCCATCCAGGAGGAGACAGTTCTGTCTGATCCTCAGGTTCAGGCTACCCGCCCCATCACAGGTCTTGCGCACTCTACTGCCCCTGATCAAACACATACAAGGCCGTGAAAGGCCTACAGCCTCCCTGAGTGACCTTCTCTACTTAAATATCTGATCCTTGAAATTATACTTTTATAGATGTGGTCTTTTGGTTCACATTAAAATATAAATTCCCCATGGGAGAGACCCTATTAAGCCTTACAGGGAATTACTAATTTGCATTTTAATGTGAATGAGGTTATTGGATCCCTCCTCTGCTTAAAGCAATCTTTGATAGTTGTAGAGGAAGAGTGATCCCAGATGGTGATCTAAGAGGGTCCTCACTATGGCTGTGAAGACATGGAAAGGGAAGGAGAAAAGAAACTTTGATGCATAACACTGCGTGAAAACTATGCAGATAATAGTACTAGATTTTTTTTTTAATTTTGAAAGGTAAACATTTTGCATTGGTTTATTTGGAATTGAATTGAGTTATTTTTGTAATGTAGTACCATAAAACACTAAAATCAAAGGGATTAGTGGTGTCTTATTCATTTTCTACTGCTGTAACAGAATACAGACAGGCTGGGTAAATTATGGATAACAGAAGTTTGTTTACCTCATGGTTCTGGAGGCTAGAAGTCCAAGACTCAGGGGCATCTAACAAGGAACTTCTTGCTGTATATAACGTGATGGACATGATCACATGTTAGGAATGGGAGGCGAGAGAAAGAAAGAGCACTGATTGTTTTCATCAGGTTCTTACTCCTGTTACATCATGTATCCATTTCCATTCACAAGGTCATGACCCTCCTGATGGACTTGCTCTGATAGGTCTTCGTTCTACAACAGTGTTACCGTGACAATTAAATTTCACAATGAGTTTTAGAAGCTACATTTATGAGCACTAGAAAAAGGTAAATATGGATATATCATGACAATGAATATCAGCCTGTGCATAGAAGACCCTGAACAAAGGGGTCATGAATACAAGAATCACAAAACGGAGTGTCTACTATGTCACCTATAGCTGAAGCAACTCAAGAGAATGGATTTTTCTAAGAACGCCAATTTTTCTGTTGTAATAGATTGCTATTCTAATTTGGGTCGATCCTAAGTATGTGTTTCAGATTTCAGTTTTGGTATTCTATAGATGGATCAGCCTCACAGGTCTGATGCACAGTTCTCAGACACAGGAGAGTGTGATGGCGGAGACCTTTACCTGTAACCATTCATTTTCCCTTCGCTGTGACAAATGCAGCCTAAGGCATGTTCATTTTGGCTCATGGTTTACGGAGGAAGGCGTGGCAGCAGGATGGTGGAATAACCAGTCACATTGCCTCTGTAGACAGAAGCAAGAGAACTGACAGATAGCAGGGCTTGGCTGTAAAGCCGCAAGACTCACCGTCAATGATCGATGCTCCAGCGAGGCTCCACAACCTTCCAGAACATCACTGCTAGCCACAGAGCAAGCGTTTAAATACTCGGGGCTACAGATGACATTTCACATTCAAGCAACAACACTGAGTTGTAACCTCTATTGCCAGCACACCTGATTGGTAGTAGAGGGTCATTGGGAGTCTCTAGCAGTGGCAGGAGCGCCTGGTTGGAAAGGAGTGTGAAGGCTTATTCTCAATGATACCACTGAATCTTAGGTGCCACGAACTGTGCTGAGCACCTTATTATTTAATTCTGAAAACAACCCATCAGCAAGTCCGTTCACTGCAGATTAGTAATTGCAACTACAAAAATGTAAGCTTTACTACAGGAAATGGGGCTAGAAAGAGCCCGTTTCCAACTCTAGGCCAATAAAAAAACTAATCTCAGAAGACATGGGAGAAACAGAGTTAGATCTGAATGGAGGAATGCCTAAGATGTGAGTCCACAAAGTGATGGGCAGACCGTTCACACGTACATCAATAGTAAATCTTAAAAGAATCAGGATAATACCCAAAAATTGAGATATGTTGTCACAGTACATATTCATCAAAATAAAAAGTAAAAATACATTAAATAAAAATAAGGAGTGTGTTGAAAGCTGACATTTTACTTACAGTAGAAACTGTCTTGTTTTGATATTTCCAGGACTTTTTCTTTCTTTTCTTTCTTTCTTTTCTTTTCCTTTCTTTCTCTTTCTCTCTCTCTCTCTCTCTCTTTCTTTCTTTCTTTCTTTCTTTCTTTCTTTCTTTCTTTCTTTCTTTCTTTCTTTCCTTCTTTTTTACTGTGAATGCAATAAGCCTCTGGAAGAGCAAAGTACAAAACAACTTTGTTAGGTGATGGAAGTTTGCTGTCTCTATCATCTAACATAGCGCCACTGCTGGTGTGACTATTTCAACAGCTATACCTGGTTTAGCAAAAGAAATGGTTGGATATTGTTACCCTTCAGCTCTGGCAGAGGCAGATCTATCATTCTGTTTCTATGTCAATACCAAGCAGTTTTTATTACTATTGCTCTGTAGTACAGATTGAGATCAGGGATGGGGATACCTCCCGACGATCTGTTGTTGTACAGGATTGTTTTAGCAATTCTGGGTTTTTTGTTTTTCCATATGAAGTTGAGATTGTTCTTTCAAGGTCTGTAAAGAATTGTGTTGGTATTTTGATGGGAACTGCATTGAATCTGTAGATTGCTTTTGGCAGGATGGACATTTTCACTATATTAATCCTACCAATCCATGAACACGGGATCTTGCCATCTTCTGATTTCTTCTTCAACTTCTTTCTTCAGACATTTGAAGTTTTTTTCAAACCAGTCTTTCACTTCCTTGGTTAGAGGTACTTTAAGTTATTAGTGGCTATTGTGAAGGGTTTAGTTTCCCTAATTTCTTTCTTAGTCCTTTTGTCTTTGTATACAGGAGGTCTACTGATTATTTTGAGTTAATTTTGCATCCAGCCACTTTGCTGAAGGTGTTTATCTGCTGATTGAGTTCTCTGATTGAATTTTTGGGGTCACTCGGGTATACTATCATATCATCTGCAAATAGTGATACTTTGACTTCTTCCTTTCTGATTTGTATCCCCTTGATCTCTTCTAGTTGTCTTATTGCTCTAGCTAGGACTTCAAGAACTATGTTGAAGAGATATGGAGAGAGTGGGCAGCCTTGCCTTGTCCCTGATTTTTTCAGTGGGATTGATTTAGTTTGATGTTGACTATAGGCTTGCTGTATGTTTGTTTACTATATTTAGGTATGTGTCTTGTATCCCTGATCTCTCTAAGACTTTAAACATGAATGGGTGTTGGGTTTTGTCAAATGCTTTTTTGGCATCTAAGGAGATGATCATGTGGTTTTTCTCCTTCAGTTTGTTTATATGGTGGATCACATTGATGGATTTCTGTATATTGAACCTGGGATGAAGCCTACTTGGTCATGATGGATGGTATCTTTTATGTCTTATTTTTTTTCTTTATGTTCTTGGATTTGGTTTGCAAGTATATTATTGAATATTTTTGCATCAATATTCATAAGAAAGATAGGTTTGAAGTTCTCTTTTTTGTTGGATATTTGTGTGGTTTAGGTATCAAGGTGACTGTGGCTTCATAGAATGAGTTTAGTAATGTTCCTTCTGCTTCTATTTTGTGGAACAATTTGAAGAAAATTGGAGTTAGCTCTTCTTTGAAGGTCTGGTAGAATTCTGCGCTGAAACCCCTGTCCCTGGGCTTTTGGGAAGGGAGAGTTCTGATGACTGCTTCTATTTCCTTGGAGAATATAGGACTACTTAATCTACTTACCTGATCTTGATTTAATTTTGGTAAATGGAATCTATCAAGAAAATTGCCCATTTCATTTAGATTTTCAAATTTTGTGTGCTTTAAATTAAGCGTTGAAACTATTCTTAAATTACAGAGACAATTTTCACTTGGATGTGGGACATGATCCTCAACATGACCTATTGAATTTGTTTCCTTTTTTAATTTTTATTTTTTATATTAATTACAGTTTATTTACTTTGTATCCCAGCTGTAGCCCCCTCCATCATTCCCTCCCAATTCAATCCTCATCTCCTCCCTTCCCCTCTCTAAGTCCACTGATAGGGGAGGTCCTCCTCCCCTTCCATCTGACCTTAGTTTATCAGGTCTTATCAGGACTGGCCCCTATCTGTGGCTTACCAAGGCTGCTCCTCCTGGGGGTGGGGGGAGGAGGGGGAAGCAAAAAGCCTGCCGCTGAGTTCATATCAGAGACAGTCCTTGTTCCCCTTATTAGGGAAACCCCCTTGGATGCTGAGCTGCCATGGACTACATCTGAGCAGGGGTTCAAGGTTATATCCATGCATGGTCCTTGGTTGGAGAATCATTCTCAGAAAAATACCCCTATGCCCAGGTATATTTTGTCCTTGTCCACTCCTGTCCTCTCCATGTCTTACTAACTCCTCCTTTTTTTATATGATTCCCTGCAATCTGTCCAAGGTTTGGTTATGAGTCTCAGTATCTGCTTTGAATATAGTCTTTTGTAGTAAGACCTAATGATTGTTTGGATTTTCTCAGTGTCTGTTGCTATGTCCCCATTTTCATTTCTGATTTTGCTGATTTGGATAGTTTCTCTCTGCCTTTTAGTTAGTTTGGGTAAGGAAGGGTCTGTCTATCTTGTTGATTTTTCCCAAAGAACAAGCTCTTGGTCTCATTGATTCCTTGAATTGTTTTCTTTGTTTCTAATTCATTGATTTCAGCTCTGAGTTTGATTCTTTCCAATAGTCTACTCCTCTTGGGTGTTTCTGCTTTTTTTCCTAGGGCTTTTAGGTGTACCCTTAAGTAGCTTGTATGAGATGTCTCCAACTTCCTTCTGGAGGCACTTAATGCTATGAACTTTCCTCTCAGCACTGCTTTCATTGTGTCCCATAAATTTGGGTAAGTTGTGCTTTCATTTCCATTGAATATTAGGAAGTCTCTAAATTCTTTTTTTTTAATCTTCCCTGATCCAGCTGTCGTTGAGAAGATGAGTTGTTTAGTTTCCATGTGTATGTAGGCTTTTTGTTATTTCTGTTGTTGTTGAGGTCTAGTTTTAGGCCATGGTGTTCTGTTAGGCTACAAGAGATTAGTTTGGTCTTCTTGTATCTGCTGAGGCTTGTATATATGGTCAATTATGTATATATGGTCAAATATGTTTCCATGGGGTGCTGAGAAGAGGTCCACTGGTTTCAGAGTAGATGTTTGTGTTTCAGCTGTAGCTAAGGGAGGAAGGTCAGAGGTACATGTGTGTAAGCACAGACATGTGTGTGGAAGTGTGCCTTGATGGATAGGGTGCTAGAGCATGTAGATCCCTGGAAAGGTGGAGCTTAAGTGCAGGAGAGAATGCTGGTGCTGTTTGCAGGCACAATGCCCATATGCAGGTGCCCTGAATACTTCAGTGGCCTACAGGCCTGTCATACTGTTCTGCTGGTTTTCAGACCTATCTGGGCTCCAGGAATTATTTGCCTGAGCTCTACTGGAGACCCACAGAACAGGGGCTTCAATGTTGAGAACTCTGGGACAGTGATCCCTATGTTGCCCACAGTGGGGCTGTAGGTGGAGGGGTCCCATGTATACCTAGCAAAGAGGGAGCCTGGATCTGGGGCTCTGCATGCACTCACTTAAAGGCACACTCACTCACTTGCAGGCCTAATTGGAAAGCACAGGGGTTCCCCCTGTTCTCTACTCTCAGATTTGGGCCTACAGGGGCAAATGAGAGTGTAGGATATCTGTTAGCTCAGTGGTGTCCACTGTTTGGCCATGGGGTAGCTGCCTTTGCCATCTCAGTCATAGAGCACAGAGGTTCCTACTTGGGGCAGCTGGCTCTATCTCAGTCACTCAGCATGGAGGCTCCTGCTTGGGCTAGCTGCCACCCTGCGGCTGCCATAGACCTGGGAGGCCTGCCTCTGCTGTCTCAGTCACCGAGCATGGAGACTCATGCTTGGGGCAATCACTACCCTCTCCGCTGAGCAGGGAGGCCAGTGCTTAGGGCAAGGGGAAATGCAGGGGGATGAATATTTGCCACTCTCAGTTCCTGGAGATGTCCACTGGTGATCTGGATCCAAACCGTCCCTGCTCACAAGTTGTCCCCTCTTGCCCAGGAAGCCTCAATGTCGATGCTTTGGCTTCAGCTGCCCTTCAACTCACCAATTTCGGAGTTTCATATCCCGTGCCCCTCAGATATGATGCACGCTGGTGGCAGCCATCTTGGATTCCCTCCTCTGGGTCTTTTAAAAATATAGACATGGAGTAGCAGAAACCCTCATTCATTGCAAGAAGAGAGACTAAACAGTGTAGCCACTTTGGAAGATAGGTTGGCAGTTTCTTGTAAAAGTAGCGTTCTTAACACATGGGCCCAAAACAGTACTCCTAAGTACACTGAGTGCTTCAAAAAGCCTATGGGGACTGGAAAGATGGTTCAGCAGTTAAGAACATCTAATTTTCCTGCGTCTCTCTATACCGGAATAGGGCATAAAGAAATTTTCCGACCTACCCCGTCTTGTAGTGGCCAAAGGAAGCTCTTTATTCTAGTGGGACCCCGACTTTTACTCAAGAGAAGAGAGTGACATTGAAAGGCCAAGAAGAATCTGTGTGGCCAGACCTTGCTGATTCCCTACTCAGCACTTAGCAATAGAGGACCAAGTTCTCTCTGACGGCATTCTGGTTTGATTGTGCATCCTGTAGTCATGCCTACACAATGAAGTGACCACAAATCTCAAAAGAGCTTGATTTAGAAAGCATTCACGTAGCTGTCCTTGTGAAGGTTCCTGAATGGTGGAGCCCATTTATAAGCAGCATGGAAGCAACATGTCTCATCTTTTCCTATCCGTCTCTTCATCTGTATGCTTCTGAATAATGTGTATAGCAAAGAGGGAAAGCGGGCATTTCTGAGATTTATGAGCTACTCAAGCACACCAAGTGAACTCAGAAAAGAGTTATTAAAACCTGAGTATAAGGTAGGTTGATCAACTCGGGTTGCTCTGACAGGGGCAAACATCCTGGAACTTACGGCAAGTGTCTACAGCATAAGGGACAATTTGGAGGGTTATGACCTCAACCTGCGGGATCTGACCAAGTTGGAACTTCATTGGCTTAAAGGACACTCTGCTGGTGTCTACTGCAGATTGCTTGTTCTTAGGAAGGAGCGCCACACCTTTTGACATGGTAGTTTTCCGCATTGATTGTAGAGTTAAAGCAGAGAAAAACAAAGAAGACACACTCAAAGTTTTTTCCTAGCATACAACTTTCAAAGAGTAAAATGATCCTGTATTAACACATGAGAGATTTAACATAAAAAGACTCATCTGTTCTTGTTGCCTTGGTAAGAAAACTTGTTCCCACAAGTCAAGGTGGACAGTGGCCTCTGACGCTGAGGAAGCTCTCTGGTAATAGCCAGCAAGGAAATGGGGATCTCAGCCAGCAAGAAAACATATTCTCTCTTGGAGCTTGCAGAAGGAAAAGCAGAGGGCAATATTTTTCTTGATTTTAGCTATGTAAGACACAAATAGGACTTTTATCCACCAATAATGAATAATAAACCTGCACTGCCCTATGCCCAAGCTTGTGGTTTTTCACTACAGTAATAGCAGACATTTAATGCAGATATTGGGCCATGTTAACAACAGTTTTAATGGACCATCTCCTCCTCCAAGCATGGGCTACTACTGTCTTTCCAGACTTCGATGTGTTCATCTATCCTGTGACTTCTGCCAAACAGTTTAGGATTTTGGGTGACCTCCCTCTTCCAAGATCAATTTTTATATTAGTCAGACTCAGTTAGATTATCTTTTTGGTTATAAAATAGTCAGGAATCTCAATGATGAGGTTTATTTCTTACTCAGGGAAAACCTGACATCGACCAAAATGAATTCTAAGGGATCACCCTTCCAAGAGATGACTCAGCCCTGTCTGCTTGTGTCTCATGACACCGGTGAATCTAATATCTCTTTCACAGGGCCAGAGCAGGAGGAGAAGCACTGGATAGTTTCCAAAGACTTTACGTTCTTAGCTCAAAAATGAAACTTACAATTTTTGTTCCGAGTCCACTGGCCCGAATGAATATACAACTCTTCCCAACTGCAAAATTCACAGTGCTTTGCTTCGTAGGGTAGTAAAGAGAGAAATAGCTATTTCTATCACTTGTAGTATCTCTACCCCATTTATTGAAGAGTTCAGAGTGATCAAGTTTGGAGCTCCAGTATGTTCTAGTTTCAACTTCACTTAGAACAGTTTTTCTGACTTTTTCTTCCTGACATAGAGACTTGGAGGACAGAATCTGGGACTACTTAACCATGAGCTGCCTTCTCAGGTTCTTGGATTGATAGTGTGTCTCACTAGTGGGCTTAGATTTTTCAAAAAACCTACTGCATTTAGGGTTCTTAAATGCTTCTGTCTCCCTTCCAACCCACTGACCAGAGGTAGGGAAGAAAGAATATTATTAAGCAAAGGGGGCTGTGGACTGTTTTAGACACACTTCCTTGGGGAAAGTCCACTCTTTTTTGTTGTCTGGATACAAACAGTCCAGTCAAATAGCCAACACCAAATAGCAACGGCAAGATTCAGCAGAAACAGCAAGACTCCACTGACTCGGAACAAGTAAGTGAAGGCTGCAAGACTCGGCCAGAGTGCCACGAGAAGTTTTCTGCTCTGGAGAGTTTCCCTTAAGAAGTGAAGTGCAGAAAAATGAAGACCGGCAAAGCCGTGTGCATCTTACAAAGAGCAGTGACACAAAAGTGTTGTCTCCCTGTCTGTGGGCTTCCATTTATTCCTTTTCAGAGTCCACACTGTTTAAAAAACATGTCCCTTCCAGGAGACAGCTTCCAGCAAAATATCACACACACCCTCATGTGTCCCTTTTCCACTGACCAAGATCATGTGCCCTCTCACAAGTGTGTTTTCAGCTGATCATGAACTAAAAACATTTCCATGTCTAACATTTGGGACCAAAACAAAAAAACACATAAAAGAACCCAAAACTTTCACTATAAGTGGCATTAATTTGGTAGGCTCTGAAAGGTTCTGTAAGTGAGTCTAGCTAAAGGGAATAGGCCAATGGGGGTGTGTCCTCAGGGTTTGCATCGTTGTTCCCCAAGCCTTATTCCCTCTGTTTTCTGACTGTCATAAGGTGTGTAGCATCTGAAACATACTCCCATATTACTGTGTCTCTCCAAAGACACAAAATAAACAGAGCCAAGACTATGGAATAAAACCCTTAAAACAGTGAGACAAAAATGAATAATCCCTTCATTTAGGTGGCTTTTTGTCAGGTATTTGTTATATCAACAGAAAATATGACTAGCACAAAAGCTATTCCGTGCTTCCTCTGGACAGGGAGAGAAGTTTTCGGTCCGCGTGGGGAATTTTTCCTTCATCTCCTTTTCATTTGTCCTTTAGAAATGATGAAGAATGGGAGAAATGCAAACACAGATGGCTGTCTGTCAGCAGTAGGATGTGTCCCCAGTCTCCCTTACAGGATGCTGGTGGCATCCTCCAGATGATCTTCACTTGGTTGATGGCTAGTTCCTGGTCCACTGAGGACCCTTTGGAGAGCTGCAGCCCTGCGTCCTCTTGTCTCTAGCTCATTCTGTGAGGTGGTGATTGAATGCTTGAAGAGGCCACATTGTTTGTTTCTTCCTCCACCCTTTACACTTCCTCATACATGTGAGTTGCTGCATCATTTTTTGGTGCTCTCTGAGAGTCTCACAGAAATGGGCTATGTTAAAAATTGGCACCAGCTTCTTACTTGTATATTATGCAATTGCATCCTGTTCTAAGTTTTTGGTGTGCTCCTTCACCCTAAGTGCTTGTGAACAGTATCTATGTCCGTAAAGAATCCAATAATTATACTTAATGTGCATTAGTGTTCCCTGACATTGGAGCTACTTCTCAATTTCTCCCAAGATGATGTTCTCAGCCTTGAATTCACCATGATGGCACAGATTGGGTTGACAACTATCTCCAAACTAGATGCCTAGTGAGACACCAACGTTTCTCTCTGACAGACAAGCTCTTATCTCCAGGAATGGCTTGCTCAGAGTATCTTCCTTTTGTGGTTACGAGATGAGCCAGGAAGTCACCTCCTTTCTCTAACAAGCAGGCAGAAAAAGGCATGGCTGTCCTAATTAATTCAGCAATTGGAGATGACCATGATTTCCTTGTTTTTGGCTCTAGTGCCTCTGGGAAAATAAAATGACCCTAAACAATCAATAAAACATGTTTCAGTGTCATAAGCGTAATAAAAAGGCATTTCTTTATGGTACTACCACTAAAACACTAAAGAATCTCGGAGAATGAATAAAATTAATGAGACCTGGAGGTGGTCAGAAAAGCATTCATTAATACAGCTGGTTACAAAGCTAAGACATGTCAATTTGACGTGGCCATATGATGTCATATGACATCCAGACACACAGTCAAACATTCATTATTGTGAGTATTTCTGGGTAAGATTAAAATTGGAGTAGATGAACTTTAACAAGACAGTGACTCTTCCTGTGCCTCTAGAGGACAACTTTTCTTTCTTTCCTTCCTTCTTTCTTCTCCTTCCTTTCTTCCTTCCTTCCTGTCTTTCTTTCCTTCCTTTCTTTTCTTATCTGTTTTTGTTTTTTATTTTTGTTTTTCAAGACAGGTAGTCTTTGTGTAGCCTTGGCTGTCTGGACTCGCTCTGTAGACCAGGCTGGCCTTGAACTCACAGGGATCTGCCTGCCTCTGCCCCCCTGAGTGCTGGGATTACAGCATGCCCCACCACACCCGGTTTAGAAGACAAACTTTAACGTTGGAAGTTTCACCAACCCTTTTTTTGTGTGTGTGTGTGCTTAGGGTCTCCTGTTTGGACTGAACATTTTTATTGTCTTTCTGAATCTCCAGGCTGTTGATTGCAGATCTTGGGATTCCTCGCCTCTGTAATCACATGAGTGAATGCCTTATAATTTACCTCTTTGTTTCTTGCCATGTTTTGCTGGAGCCACTTGACTAATATCGAATTTACCTCATTTCATCCTCTAACTAGCTGCAAAGTACAGTGATTTGTCTATTCCCACTTACAAATAAGGATGTTAAGATTCAGGCCACCCAGGCAGAAAGATCTCAGGTAGACTCCCCACTGGCTAGACCCCTGTTATCTAAAGAACAAAAGAAAGATTTGGAAGGCTGTGCAAAAGAGCAGGGGTGTGGATGCTCCTCTAGAGACTATTTGAATGCATGGGAAGAAATGAGCAAGGATTCTGGGCTAACATCCTGCCTGAGGTCCCGCAGACCACCATGGTGCCTACGGGGTACAAACGTGTGAGTGGGGAAAAAAAGACACTTCTGAAGTAGAATTACAGGAGGAAAATTCAGGCAAGCAAAAGTCTACATAAACATTTTCTTTTGAGGAAAAAAAAATCATGTTGATGCCTGCTCTAGCTGGCTTCTGTAGAACTCAGAATTGGTTTGAGCGCCAGTATCTAATAAAGGATCAATACTTCCCTTAACAAAGCTATGAGGAAACTGAAGTTGAAAAACCCACTTGATGGTCCTCATTTAGAGACCAAACCTGTACCTGGAGAGCACTTGTTGAAGTGGTGAGCTCCTCATCCGCTCCTGCATTTAATTCCATTTACCTCATTTCTGCTTCTGTTTAGTTTTCTAAATATAGCCAGAAGGCTGAGTCAACCCAGCTATAATGCCCATAATCAGCTGGGCTTGGCTCCCTGAAAAACTACTGCTGTGCCCTCGTGGAAATGACATTAAAATAGGCAGAAGAAAAAAGTGATCAAAGCCATAAACCTGAAGAAACCAACATCACTGTTCCTTGGAAAAGCTCCAAGGCAGTATTAAAAGATATACTGGGCCCAGGTATTATCTGTCCTGACGGCATTTCCAAAGTTCTCCGTGTGCGTGGGAGGCCTCAGAACAGGCAAACAACTGAACTTCTGCAGTGCCTGGTTGAAACCAGGACAACGCAGACGGCAGGAAAATGCTCTATAGATGGGCTGCAGCCTGCCACCTAGAACCACCATAAAGAAACGTTGCAGAAGCTGCTATGACCTGAATGGGAGGAAAGAAAAGTAAAATTGAAAAGTATTTTCATTGGGTGGTGCTGATGCATTCCTTTAATCCCCAGCATTTGGTTGGCAGAGGCAGATGGATCTCTGAGTTCAAGGCCAGCTTTGTCTACAGAGGGAGTTCCAGGACAGCCAGGGCCACACAGAGAAACCCTGTCTTGAATTCACCCAACTCCCCATCAAAAAAAAAAAAAAAGGGAAGGAAGAAAACCATTTTCTATATGCTCTAAGCAGCATCAAAGAAATAATTTGCCTTGAGATTTTCAGTAGTCTACATAGGAACTCCCTCCTGTTCCTCCTCTCCTTAAAAATAATGAATATCCCTATCTCTTCAAGGTGACAGAGGGTCAGTCCCAGGTGCGATCAGTTTATTTTGGGGGTACCGCCCCTCTGTGTGTGTGTAGACCAGAGATGGACTTTAATTTCTCATACACTGTTTCTCCCTGAACCTGGAGCTCACCAACTGGTTAGACTGACTTGCCAGAGAGCCCCTGGGCCTTCCCACCTCCAATGTCCAGTGCAGGGATCGCCAGCACATGACGCCATTCCCAGCTTCTCAGTGGAGAGCCAACCTTGGATCCTAATGCTGCTCAGCAAGCATTTTACCCACTACGCCATCTCCCCAACCCCAGTTTCATTAAATGACTCTCATGGCTGAGTTGGTAGAGATTTCTTCTTTTTCTTTTATTTTTTTAAGCCATTATGTTGGTACCTTTAATTTCACAAAGTAGTTATTCATAAACATTTAAAAATCTTGAAAGGATTCTTCCTTACCGTTCAAACATACATTCTTTTTGTTGTTGTTGTTAGGTATTTCAATTACAGAATGTGACATACTTTCTGTGTCACTTTTTGTTTTTTTTTTATATTTCTGTAGGTCTCCCTGTTATCAAAAGTTTTTTTTTTTTACCTGGTTCAGCTTATTTATACGATAAATCCATATTTCAAGAGATAATTTTAGAAATTCTTCTTTTTGTCAACACGATTAAAAATATTTCCTTATTTGTTCTTAAGGTTTGGCTTTGCTTTTTTTTTTTTTAACACCCAGCTATGTGCAATTCATTTACTGTATGGTACATGTTAACTTACTTTCATCTCTATATAAACTGTAGGCTTCACAGATGAACATATTGTGTGCCTATGTCTAGAGTCAGCCCTCGCTCATTGTCTCACGGCCCCGTCTTCCATTTTCAAAGACAGTAGCACCGGTAGCAGGTCAAGCACTGATTACAGCCGTCACTCCGCCTGTTTATTTTCTTTCACTCTTCTCTGTGTGAGGAAAGGGTGGTTACATGAGCCAACCTAGATGATTTATGAGAAGCTTCAATGCTATAGAATATTTAGTGTAGCACATCTCCAAAGCTCTTCTTGCCACGGAAGGAAATGTGTTCAGAGACTTGGGAAATAAGAATGAAGATGATTGGGACATTATTCTGCCTGTCACAGAGGGATGATGAGAACGAAGGGGAAAGCAAAGTTTTGTTATTCAAAGGCAAATCGGTTTCTTTTCATATCAATAAGGGCTGTGCACGCTGAGTGGAAGAAGTAGATACAAGGATCCAGCCCTAACTGAGAAGCTATCTGTAAGTGGTTCCCTCTGGCAAAGGGAAAACGTCAGTGGGTATGTCCACTACTCTCCAGGGGAAGTCCCATGCCTAGGAGTCGTTGACCAAGACAAGAGCAACTCAATGGTATTTTTGTGGACTTCTTGCTTCATTTTTCTTTGTTTTAGATTTTTTTTTTGTATTATTGATCTTTTGCCTGTTTGCTTTGATGTTATTTTTTTGCTTTTTCTTTTTCTTTTCTTTCTTTTTTTTTGCTGTTTCTTTGTGTGTGGGGTGGGTTAGTTTTTTGGAAGAAAGAGAGAATATAACACTGGGTAAAAAGGAAGTGTGGGGAGAATCTATGAAGAGTAGGGGAGGAGAAAACATGATCAAAGTATATAAAAAATCTAGTTAAAATATAATAAAGGAAGAAGTAAGAATTTTTTTTAAAGGGCTATGCATTATCTTAGTGATCAGGTAGTTAATCTATATTGTAAAGTAAGTAGAAATCCTCTCCTTTACAGAGTGAAGCTGAGATGATATGGTTTATATAAACAGACTGATATTTGATTAAGTTTTGTTTTTTGGAAGAACAAAATATATCATTTAAAACATAGGAAATGTCTGTTAAGTATTTCCTAAGCACACTGGTTGACAGTAAACGCTGTTTGATCAACTACAAATATAAAAGTTAAAATGCAAACCTTGGAAGCTGGGTGTGATGGGTCATACCTGTCACCCCTTGACAGCACTTGAGAGGCTGAGGCAGGTGAATGGCCATCAGTTCCAAGCCAGTAGGGATAGAGAATGAGATTCTGAGACTGAAGAGATGGCCCAATGGTTTAAAGTACATATAGATCTTAAAGAGGACCAGAGTTTGGTACCCAGCAGCCAGGGGAGGTGGCTGTAACCCTAGTTCTAGAGGATTTGACTCCATCCTTTGAATTTGGTGGGTACTACAGTCATATATACAAACACACAGATAAATGCAAATTCATAATTAAAAAGATAATAAAATCTTTTTAAACAAACAAAAAATTACCATTGCTGTAAATTATCTCTAAAATAGGTATGTTACCTCAAAGGTAATCCTGTGACAATCTTGATTTTAGAAATTAATTGTCATAGCCAGGCACAGTGGCATACACCAATAATCCTAGTATTCAGAGAGGCAAAGGCAGGTAGACCTCTGCGAGTTCGAGGCCAGCCTGGTCTACAAAGAGAGTACAGGACAGCCAAGGCTACACAGAGAAACCTTGTCCCAAAAAACAAAACAAAACAAAACAAAAACTTTAATCCTCTTTAAGACAAAAATGTATCACAGCAGCCTCAGGCTTCCTCTGGAAATACGACACACTGGCAGTGCTGCTGCGTTTAATGACCATAAGAAACAAAAGAAAATGAAAACAAGCCATGTACACAAAGCTGAGAGATCATCTACACATACAGAAAACACACAGACATCTTGACATGAAATCTTTAAGGAATATAGATCTCATAATCCCTTTAAAAAGAAGTTATTCTGGAGGCAGATGTCAACAAATTGAGATATGAACGAAGGAAATATAATGAATGTGCCATTGCTGAAACCACTTAACTATAAGACTTAGATTAATTCAAATGCCAATCAAATTTGCAGCATGAAGAAAGAGCAGAAACAGCACTGGGAAAGGGAGAAGTGTGGGAAACAGTGCGGGCACGGGGCAGCCTTTGTGCTGCAGAGCAATGCCAAAGGCAGCGTACCAACCCAGTGAGGCGAGTAGGTCATAAAGACAAAGCGGCACCTAAAATCACAAAGGTTGATGAAGAGGAGGAAGGAGAGTGAGGACGAAATGGAGCTCTGATATAATACTGTCATAACCATGTGTAATGAGGAGCCTTCAGACAAAATTCATTATAGGAATCTAAAATCCAGGACAATTTTCTATGTCCCTGGGCGTAGTTACTCAGGAGGATGAGGGAGGTGAGTCACTTGAGCTACAAGTTCAGGACGAGGCTGGGCAACACAGCAAGTTTATCTCAAAAGTTAATTTTTGTGGGTCGGAGAGATGGCTGGCTCTTGGTTTAAGAGTACTTGTTGCTCTTGCTAAGGACTTGGATTTGTTTGCTGGTACTCGGTCACACTGTGGCTCACAACCATACATGACTCCAGTCCCAGGCAATCCCATGCATCTTTCTTCTGAAGACAACAGGCATGCAGGTACGCATGCCTCATATCTTATATAAAGTAAATCTAAAAGTTTATAAGTCAGTTCTTCTGTGTTTATGTATGTGTGCATGTGTGCGCGTGTGTATGTGTGTGTGTGTGCGTGTGCGTGTGTATGTGAGAGAGAGAGAGAGAGAGAGAGAGGGAGAGAACGGAGAGAGAGAGAGATACACACACACAGAGGTTGATACTGGGTATCTTCCTCAATTCCTCTCCGCGTCATTTGTTAAGATCTCTTACTGAACCTGGAGCTTGATAATTCAGCTACCTGCTCAAGGCCAAGGCCCCATCTAGCTCCTCAGCACTAGCACTGCATGAACTGACACACCAACACACCCAGCTTTTTTTGACTTGATTCCTGGCATTGAACTAGGTTGTCATACTCATACAGCAAGGACTTTACCAACGGATTCTTCTTCCCAGCTCCACACTAAGTACCTTGTTAACAATGGCACATCCGTGCAGTGAAAAAGACCGGGGCTGTTCTACATGCACAGATACACCCTCAAAATCTATCCGGTTTAAAGGGGGGAAGGAGTTACTTTTGCATCACTGCGACCAAGGTCTCTTAGAGAACGACTTGAAGGGTTCAAGATTCACTTTGCCTCGTGGTTCCTTAGAAGGCTCTGTCTAGGGTCACTTGGCCCTGTGTCCTTGGGCAGAGCATTATGGTGACAGGAGTATACAGAGGACAGCAGTTCATGGCAAACAAAAGGACAAAGGGGACAAGGGACCAGCCACCAAGTAAAACTGTCAAAGGCATTCCCCCAGTGACCCCTTCCCCGTCACCCCTGGGAGAACTCACCTCCCAGAGGTTTTACCATATATCAAAATGGCGTACCTGTGCTTGGGAAGGGCATTTCATACTCAAATCATGACAGAGGAGAGAGGAAGAAAAGAGAACATCTATGAGCAAGTGTGTCTGCATGCACTCGTAACAGATTCACAGGCAGGTTAAATAAGACACAGGTATATAGTAACTTTCTTGTTGTACATGAATGCTTGGTTGGGAGCAGGCCTTTGAAATTTGTGTCTTGACCATGTCTTATTGACTTTAAAATGTACACTCTTGTTTGTTTTGCTAAAAACAAACAAGCAAACAAGAACAAGATCCTGATTTTGCAGGGCAAAGTTTTATAACCCTTTGAGGTGTGAGACAGATACCTCTAAAACAATGAAGCAAGTGCTATAAAACAGGAATGTGCTTGGAGCTGTAAAGAAACATGGGAGGCTTAATTCTACCTATATGGGTTAGAGAAGCTGTGTTCTGACGATTTAAGAGGTATTTATAAAATGCTGTCAATCGATACTATTCAATGAGTGACTCAGGGTGTAATGTGTAGCTGCAGAAGTTAAAAATGACATGCTGGCCCTGGTTCCAGCCACTCAGTAGATTCCAAGGCCGGTGGTATTTTGTTTGGCAAGCATTTATTGTGCCCTCATTCTGTCCCAAGTGTCATGGAGCACCTTGGGAATCCCAAGTAGATGAACAATGGTCCCTATCTTCAAGAAGGCACACTCTAATATTGCGGCATGGTCGAGGGGAATGATGATCCAAACTGTGCATCTCTTTACAGAGAGCATTTCTCTCATCAGCTTCCACACTGGTGAGAAAGCATTTATTACACAGGTTTCACGACGGGAAATTACACGTGTATAATTAATAAAATAAAAAGCTATCATTTTTTACTTTGATCTACACTTAAACCCTGAGCCCAAATCAGCTGCTTGCTTTGAGGAACATGGTGTAGGTACATAGAAGCCAAGGCAGGAATGGGTTTCTGCCTTTGGCACTGTCAATGCCATCTCTCCTTTTGCGAGCTTGGATGAAAGGAGGCCCCTTATAAAGCAGTCAAACGGAGACGCCCATTTCTGATTTTATAATCAGAAAATCTTAAATATCTATTTTTATTTTATGTGTGTGAATATTTTATCTTATGTGCATGGATGTTTATACATGCACTGCCTTCATACCTGGTGCTTGCAGGGACTTAAAGAGGGCAATGGAGCCCCAGAAACAGGTTGCACGGTACAAGGTGGATTCTGGGAACTGAATCCAGGACCTCTGCAAGAGCAACAAGTGCTCTTAACCACTGAGCCATCTCTCCATCCCCTTATCATCAGAAAGAAGAGTGAAAGCACAAATAATCACACAGACCTTTTTGGCTGTTTAGTACTTATCTACCAAGACGCTCCAAAGAGATAACTGTATGATGGCTGGACCTGGTCCCTGGAATGTTCCTTTATCTATGATTTTCCAAGAATTAGAAAACAGTAAGCCATCTTTGCAGTTGGCTTGGCCCAGGGCTTAGCAAGGGACCATTTCAGATAACACTTGCTTCACTTGTTGGGTGTCTTTGTACCATGAAAAGCTTGTTCCACCAACATGGCATCCTGATTAAATCCTAGAAAGGATTTTCTTTAGTGTTAGAACCTCAGGTGGCTCTCAGAAGCCCTGTTTTTCTCAGTTAAGAGTAAGATGTCCACACATCTTAGAAAGTTAGGAAGAAGAAACTCTTGAAGGAGACATACAAGAAAGATTTTATCTTTTTTAAATCATGAATTTAAAAATTTCAGGCTTTATAGAATTTTGTTGCTATTCCATTAGTCTTGTGTTCTGTGTCTTTGATTATGTTGAAAGCTAAGATTTTCATTTCTGACATGATAGGCAGAGTTTTGGCATGGTGTTGGCTAGGCGGGCCACCAGTACAGGTAGCAAGCCTCTCTGGCACCGACCAATGATGTTGACCTGGGTGAAGTGATTAGATTATGTAGTCTTCCTTAGCCACTCTAGAAGCAGAGTTGTAAAACTGTGTTGTTTTTCATTTTGGTCAGTATGAGTCACAATGGCAAAATTGACTGCAGAAAGAAGGTCAAAATTAATTTTTTGGTGGTGAAATTTTGGCCTTCCTGAGGCAGAGAGAGAAATAATAAATTTAATGGAATAGTAGTTTTGCTGCAATTCCATCCACAGAGAGCCAGTGAAGGAAAGAAAGGGACATTGAGTCTTGTGGAGACTCAGTTAGTATTTGTGTTGTAAGTTAATGCTGTTTTCTAACCTCATTTCAGCACAACAGAAGTGGCGGAAAGGAATCATTGTAGTTACAGAAAGGGCACGTTCACATGTGAAGAATGGAAAGAAACATGAAATCATGCAATTAGACCAGCACTGTCAGGCTCAGTAAGCAGTGTATATATTTTCTGCACGCTCTCATTTCACTTTATGTCATCTTGTCATAAGCACTGGGTAATTAGGGACAAAACACTTGTTTGTAAATCATATCCTGCCCAAAATGCTGCTGTGTACTTTTGAAGATTTCTACTCTAACCCTAAGAACACATATCTCTCATATTTAAGGGAATGATTAGGAATATTCTAGCATTAGTCTGCTGGCCTATTTGATGAAAATGCTTTATATTTTATCCAGGGATATGCTATTGTCTTATTTGTGCCTTTTGAATAAAATATGTAGGAACTTACCTTTTTGTCCTTCCAGAACAATCCATAAATAGAAGGATTGAGCCTAGTATATAAGCCTGTGCTGGCAACAGGGAAAATTCAAAGAAGTAGTGCATTAGCTAGCAGCCCCTTGCATGGACCTTCTTGGACAGTGTTTTTAAAGACGTCACAATTATTTTTCCCTCCACAATTATTTGGATGAATTAATTTCATTGTAGCCACACAATGATGCTAGAACATAAGCAAGAAGAAACTGCAGACAGAAGCTAGGGCAGGAATGAATCTGTCAAACATAATGAAAAAAATACTAAGTACATTTCTTCATCATTCTCTTTACATGAAATTCAGAGACAAGCAGAAGCAACTCTGGTATTTGGAAGGAGTGACGTGTAACGTAGTGGAGAGGTAGTATGAGTGCACATAGAAGGAGCGGAGGCTGAAACAGAACCTGGAGAACCTTCTAGAGTGCTGATCATGCTCTGTATCTTGATCTGGGTATGATGATGCTCACATGGGCAATTATATAAGTAAAAATTCCTCGGCTCCATTTAAGATCTCCATGCCTCCTTGTCTATATAATACTTCCTGAATAACAAACATAACCATCACCACCCTCACTGCCTTCACGATTTATTAGAGGCTCCATCACTGTCATCATGTCCTAAGCTTGGCTCACAAACACACACACTCACACAAACACACACACACTCACACACACATACACACACACACATTTTCTACTCTTAAACAAATCAGTTGGAATGGAATTAAACTACTATTTCCAGTTTGCTTTTCTACGTAATCTCCATTTAAACTCTAATCAACAACTAATATGACAGGAAGTTAGGTTTTATTTTTTAATAATAGTTACACAATATACACAAATCCAACCCTTGAACCATTTTCTGTATAATCTTTTTAATTGGTTCTTAGTGTCTCCAAGTTTTTTGTTTGTTTTGGAAAAAAGATAGCATCTTCAACAAATGGTGCTGGTTTAACTGAATGACTACATGTAGAAAAATGCAAATAGATCCATACTTATCACCCTGAACAAAACTAAAGTCCAAGTGGATCAAAGACCTCAACATAAAACCAGACACAATAAACCTGTTAGAAGAATAAGTGGGGAAGAGCCTTGAGTTCATTAGCACAGGAGACAACTTCCTGAACAGAACACCAACAGCACAGACCCTAAAATCAACAATCAATAAGTGGGACCTCATGAAACTGAAAAGCTTCTGTAAAGCAAAGAACAGTGTTGTCAGAACAAAACAACAGCCTACAGACTGGGTAAGGCTCTTCACCAACCCTATATTTGACAGAGGGCTAATATGCAGACTATATAAAGAACTTAAGAAGTGAAACAGCAACAAATCAAGTAATCCAATTTAAAAATGGGGTATGGAGCTAAACAGAGAGTTCTCAATAAAGGAACATTGAATGGCAGAGAAACACTTAAAGAAATGTTCAACATCCTTAGTCATCAGGGATATGCAAAACAAAATGACCATTATGTATATAAATATATAAATATTATATTATATATAATGTATTATATAATATTGTATATATTGTATATTATAAATAAATAACCATATATATACATATATATGTATATATATATATATTTCTCTAGTGCACAGTGAACTAAAAGACAAGGAGGGATCCCTGGGGCCAAGGTTCCTCATGTCAGGCTTGTCTGTTAGCTGCCCACTTTTCAAGGATGTGTGTTTCTAATTAAGGCCAGCAGTGACCTCTTCATTTCCAAAAGACAGCGTGGAAAGAGCTGGGTAGAAACCTTGCTTAATGGACCACTTTAAACTGGGTGGGATAAAAGGCGAATCTTCTGCACCGGATTCTTTACTAGAGTTTCTATCTTTCTCCAGAAGTCCCAACTACCTTTCCTGCCTTTGCTATAGGCTATTCAGCTCTTTATTAATCCAATCAGAAGGCTCTAGAGGGAGTGTTTACAAAATAGGATGCAGCCATGTGAGTGGCAATACTTTGAAACTCTGTCCTGTACAGAAATCAGCATTTGAAATACAAAGTCTTACACAGCGCATGAAAAGATCACCCAACAAGAGTCTGTAGCAGAGAGGTGTTCAGAGACCAATGTTTCAGGGAAAGCCTTCACAGCTGGGTGCAGCCATCCTTCACATTACTTACTTGCCTGAAGCTTCTTGCCAGCCTGGGGGCTTGTCTGTGCAGGCACTCGTCTCCATTTTCTCTGTGTTTCCAGGTGACACTGTGGAACTTTTTCAGAAGTAAAGATCAGTGTAGATGACTGCCTCAACACGGGATGCCATGAAACTTAGGGGGAAAAATGCAGATCCCAGGGATGGAGTTGGAAAGCCATGCTTCAAAGGCCTCTATCATGTCCACAGCAGAGGATGGGCACTTGGATCTTCCTCAGAGGGTAACAGTGGTTTCCTCCCACAGTAACCCAAGATGGACTCTCAATGGCCATAGGTTAAAGGTAGAGCCACTTATCCCTTTTCTTTTCTCTTCCTTCCCACAGTCCTTAGCTCCACAGAACTAAGCCCAAATGGCAAGGAGAAGGGGGAAGTGGACAGGAACAGATTTGAGTCAAATTGTATTCTTCTTTAAGGAATAAAGGAACCTCTCTGGGCCCATACTAGGGAAAGAGAGAAGCTTGAGTGTAAGCGGAGGATTATGGTCTGAGTTCTAATGCTGAGCAAGGTATAAGAGCCGCTCTCCTACAGACAGCCGCATACGACCATCTCCACCCGTGCTCTTGGCCTGCAGGCATTATTTCTATTTATTCTTTTAAAAGCCACACTTTCAATTAAAATCGAATTTGATCATCCCTTCCCCCACCCTTCCGGGCCCTTTGAGGAACCTCCCTCTCCTTCAGGCATGTTCAGTGTGAATCTCTCTAAGACCACCCCTCAGTCAAGCAGGTCATGACTGAGCTTGCTCATAGGGAACCTGTACGCTTTATGCCCAAAGTCCTTTGTGTTCTTAGCAGACCTGGCTCCCACCTGCCTGTGAGTCTTCAGTTCTCTTCACTTTATGTCTTGGGGGGCATTTGGTTCTCCCCCTCCCCGTTTCTGGGACAGGTAGTCACATTCTCATCTTGGGTTCATGCTGTTCTCACTTTCTGGACTTGCTTCTTGTTTCTTACAGACATTCACCTTTCTCTTTTCACCCAAGCTCTACTCACACATTAAGTCCTCAGAGATGCCATTGCTACCCCTTGTCCCTCTAGCAGTCTTGCCGGACTACTTGGGGCGTCTCTTTCCTTTCCCCAAGGTTTTTAACATTTTAACATGTTACCACTGCCTCTGTGATAGTATCTAACCTCATCAAGGAAATGACGTTGCTTAGGTTTACCTTAGAATCTTGGCCAGAGTAGTGAGTATATGTGGCACATAAAGGCCTTCGAAAACATGTCTAAGGAGCCATTAAGGGGCGGAAATAGGATTAAGAAGACTACTGTTCATGCAGCATTGAGTGGTAAGCTCAATATTAGTGTGAGTACCTGAGTTAACAAGAGACTATTGTGATATTCTTTTCCATATGTAAAATGAAACACTTAATCTCTAAAAGTTGGAGAGAACCCTAGGGTAGAAGACTGGTTTTATGGATGTTGGTATATGTGGCAGACCACTTTGAAATGGCCATTCTGGTTTTCATAAGCTTCTATCAAAAGTGCAGCACATAAGGACTATCTTGAATTGGCACTTGTGAGTGTGTGGCTGCAGGGAAGAACTCCTCAGCCGATTCCAGTCCCAGGAGCTCATCCAGGGAAAGGTGGGCACTTTAGTGACTGTTTTAAGTTACTGTTCGTGGTTTGTTAGACATCGAAGACTAACAATATCTGTGTGTATTATGCACTAAATTCTACTGTTAACTGCCAGTCACATAAACGACAGGTTCTAGCTCACCTTTCTGCAGGTAATACTTGAAAAGTATAGGGCATTCAAAGGAAGCCTTCAGGAACAGGGTTTGAGTTTAGCTACTTGGCTGTGCAAGCTGGGACAAATTGCTTACCCTTTCTGAGTCACAGTTTTCTCACACATAGGCAAAGAAGGTCTAAAATACTGCCCTAACCCCTTGCTACTCACCTCAGCTTCGGCCCAGCAATGTGAGAATCGTTCTTAGGAACATCAAAGGTCACTCTTGTCTTGCCTAATGAAAATCTGCTCTGACACTTTGCGTGCCCCGTCCATACACCCTGAAAAGTGCTGACTTACCAGGCCAACACATCTCAAAGACCCCTGACCAGTGAGGTACAGCTTTCTCTGGAATGTTTCGCATCTGTTTATCCTTGTAGGAAAAGCTGATCTGGGTTAGTGAATCTTTCTGTTCTGTCACAGGCAGGCAGGGTCAGTGCTGAGAAAACTTTTTCAATGTTCACTTAAAACTGAAGATTTGTGTTTGGCTAAGGAGTGGTCAGTGGCTCTCAGCCCGTTGCCCTTAAGTTGGTAAATTATTATTTTTTTCTTTTTTGTTTTGAGACAGGGCTCAGGTTGGCCTTGAACCCACTGTATGGCTTAGGCTGCTCTCAAAACCATACCAACTGGGATTGCAGGCATGTGCCCGCACTGAAATTGATCAACCTTTGATGGTTATTCCCTTTCTATCCCTGCTGAAAACTGCCAGAACGAAGTAGGGGAACGACTATTTTGCATTTTCAACTGCTTGCCTCCACATCCACAGTGCCTGGACTGCCCCTTGTCCCTACGCCTCTACAAACCTCCTCTCCATTTAAGCTACCCTCCAAGCCGAGCCCTTTCCTCTTGACCCGCCAGACCAGCTCAGGCAGCTGAGCATGCCCAGTTCAGGCTCGAGCACGGGCCCGAGTCCCCAGTGCGCAGGTGCCACGTCTCTGGGTTTCGGTGGCCGCGGCCAGGCAGGAGGGGGAGGAAGCGGAGTGGCTCCGGCGGGAGGAAGCCCTCCGGGAGTTCCGGAGCTGCTCCAGTGCGGGGTCTCCACCGAGGCCGCCGCAGGACCTGGGGCACCCGGGTGTCGGCTGCGTGCACCGGGCGAGCTGGCCCCAGCGGCCTGCAGCATCCGCGGGACCGAAGTCGGGGGGTGGAGTGGGGTGCACATCTCAGGATCGCTCGGGGAAGACTGGAAATCACTTTCTGGCTCAGTGTGTGCCCCTGGTAGTACTTCCTCCGGCAGATTGTTTCTCGGGCTCAGAGAATAAAACGCCCCTCTCCCAGTGCCCGCTGCAGGGTACACGCTCTCCGTGTTTGTTCAGTGTAACGTAGACGAAAGCGCAGTTCCCGCTCCCCGCGCCCGGGTCTGGCTGGCCCGCGCCCCCTCCTCCCGGGCCGGGCGCCCGCTGAGCCCGCAGCCACCGGTGCCGTCGTCCCGCCGCGGGCCAGCTCAGCGCCCACGGGCTCGCGGCGGACCCTGCCCCGGGAAGGCGGCGGCGGCGACCCCGGGACCCCCCCGCCCGGCCGGCCCGCGCGGCCCCGTCCACCCCCAGCCCCGCCGGGCGCCGCACTGGGCATGCTCCGTAGCCCGGGCAGGTTGGGGCTGCGAGGCGACGGCTCGGGCTCCGGAGGCGGCGTCGCGGCCGGGCGCAGGGGCGGCGGGCCCGGGGCCGCGCGGGGCGGCGGGCGGCGGCCCGGGAGCGGGCGGCGAGGTGAGCGCGGCGGGGAGGCGCGGGCCGGCGGGGGCGGGGGCGGCGCGGGCGGCGGAGGGCGGGGCGGCGCCGGAGGGGCTCGGCGGCCGCGGCGGCGGGGAGGGGGTGGCGGCGCGCGAGCGGCCGGGGAGCCGCGCCGCGAACGGGCTCTCACACGCGCGCACCCGCACGCGCGCGCGCACCGCGGGGCTCCCGGAGGCGGCGGCGGCCGCAGCCCCGGCAGCGACTCGCCGCGAAGTGACAGGTAGGAGAGGGCTCCTTGGGTCCCGCCCGGGGATGCTCCGGGCGCTCCCCGCCGGGCTCCTAGGCTTCCCGCGGCTGCGCCCCGGCCGCGCGCGCGCGCCCCCGGATGCCCTGCCGGGGACCCGGTGCAGGTGCGGGGTGCCGGGCGCCCCGCGCGGGAGGCAGGGGACCCCGTCGCCACCCGCTTCCCCGGCGATCATCTGCCGCTGGCTTCCCTCTGCCTACCCGGACGTTCACTCTCTTTGCGCTAGAAATAGCTCGGCCCGACGTGTATAGGATTATTTTGGTTGGAAATAGTTGGCACCGTGCAACGCATGTAAATGTGTGTGCGTGTGCATCCTCAGCGTCTTCTGGGGACAGCTTACGAATGATAGACCGCTTCCACTTGACACTGAGAGGCTAAGCGCTCCTTCGGGGCGGTGTTTGGGCCTCCTAAAAGCACATAAAAGAAGGTTGCTTTATTATCCGAAGTTTAAAGTTGTTTTTTCTTAGTCAATTAGATCCTGTCAAAATTGTACAATATTTCCGAGTTTAGACTCTGTAAACTACGGAATCAAAGTGTGAAAACAGAATTCTCCAATTGAACAACTCTAGAGTTATAAAACCAGCATTTTTCTAGAAAGAAAGGAAATGTCTGTTATATTTCCACAAATATGTATGCATTTGGGACATGACTTAAAAAAATCCAAACTCCTGTAGGGATTCTTCCTATTACTCTTAAAGCAAGGTGCTTGAGATTTAATTTGGGACAGAACATTTGTGGACAGTCGCCATCTTTAAGGTAGTGGGATGCATGGAGGTTCATAAATTTAAATCAGCCGTTTGTGGAGATAGGTGTTGAATGGTTTGGTTGGCAATAGTGTCCAAACACAGGCAGGTGTATAATGCTTTGGAAAAGAATTGAATTTCTCCTTTAAAGAGAAATCAGATCATGAAATGAAGATGGCAAGGAAGAGCAACCAGTGACTATCTGGGCAGACCCCCACAAGCTCAGAAACTGAGGGATTTCTCTTTAGTATAGGAAGATTGTGTGTGTGTATGTGTGTAAAATTTCACCTTAATCTTTTTAGTGCTTTCAACACTGATGGTTTTAAAAAGATGTGCTTGAACTGAGAACTGATGTATTGAAGCCTTCAAACTTTGATAACCTAAGTTACAGATTGATAGAGAGGATCAGAAACTCAGCTCATGGGGATCATGCGGTGTAATCCTGACTTGTATGTGTTATGTAATCTAGATTTTTTTCCCCCACAGAACAGTCTTGCATATTTTTCAACTGGTGTATTGATCTTTTGTGCCGTTATTTTACACTGTAGACATTTAGTTAATGATGGTGTCTTGGGAGAACACCTGTAAGAAAAAGAATTACTTTTAAAATGGAATAGCATTTTTCGAGCATTTTTATGTTTATGAAACTTGGCTGAGGGACGAGTATGTCTTTACATGGAACAGGGATGAGTATGTCTTTACATGGAACGGTATGCTCTGAGCGTGTGTCCCTCCAACTTTCATTACTCAGCCATCAGAACTTAGTTTTGATTTAGCTTTGATGATATCACTACCCAGCTCTGAATTAATCTCTGTGGAAATGCTGTTTTACAAGTAACTGTCAAAACAGAATTTCAAAGACTCCATTTGATCACAGAGAGCACATTACATCTGTTGGAATAATTCTACTTTTATTTTACAAATGCACACCCACACAGAAGGGCTTTGCGCCGAAATATTCTTTTTGCAAGCTTTATATTTGTGTGCTTTAAAATGTGAATGATGTTAAACTTATATGTCCCAGAATCCAGACTGTGGGTTTTTTTGTCATATCAGATAGGGAAATATGGGAATTAAAAAACCCTTAAAGGTTTCAAAAGAGCTTTTGAAGAAGTGGATTTTAAAGGTTTGTATCACCCTTGAAATATTTCATTCCATTCCCAAGAGAGACTGTTCAGTGTTGGTGCTAATGGATTTTTTTTTCTTTCCAAGAATGTATCCAGTTGTCTTTAGATCAATGTATACTGCTGATTTGGGCAACATGGTACATACTGGGCAATCCTGGTGAACATGCCATTTTCTTAGGCTACCACTATTTTGTTTTAACTTTTGATTTCCTGGTAATTGAATGGCTAAGTGCTTGCCTTGCATTCATGCCTGCATACCCTTCATACGGGATTGGGTTTGTACACGGCTGTGATGTGAACCCTTCGCAGTAGTGAGCTAAATTGTGGCAGCTGGAATACAAGCTTCTGGGGACAGTGTCTCACTGCCACCCCAGTTTTTCAGGCGCAACCGGCAAACCCAGTGTCAAATCTGATGAATAACTTTTGGTGGATTTATAAAGTTAATAGTTAGCTGCCACATTTGATTTTGTTTTAATTTAAAAATCTCAAATATAATTTTTAAATTTCATATATTTGTACCAGAGAGCTTAGGTAATACTGCTATAGGATGGAATAATTTTTGTAGTTTTCACACTTTCAACAAATGCCGCAATAGTGAACTGAGATTTTGTGTATAAATATTACTTGAAAAATGAAACGTATCAGGCAGATTACAATTTGGTTACTGTCATTTGTGACCAGTTCCAGACTAAGAACAAAACTGCATGTTTACTGGCGGGGATGACCCGGGCTTTGCAAACGCTATCCCGGTGAGTTCCATAACAGCAAAAGCCCTGCATTTGATACTTATAATGAGGTCAAGGACCCATGAGGATGTTTACAACCACTGTTGCTAGTTCATATCCAGACCGCAGTTCGTAAGTAGTTACTTTTCCCATCCTAAGTCTGTAGAAGAGACTTATCCACCTCTCCAGAAATAAGGATATCTCCCAGCATCGACAGGTACCTGATTTTGTGGCCTCATGTTCAAATGTTCACCTTGTTTGCAAGGATACTCTTCCTGTCGATGTTCCCTCTCCACTGGCACACCCTGGGCACAGAATAACCTTGCTTGTTTTCCTTAGTATTTGTTTTCCTTTGATAAAGCCTCACCCTTTAAGGAACTCCTTCCTCAAGCTGTGATATTATTTGCCAGTTCTGCTTTGAGTGTCCCCGTCTCTGATTCTTTACCTCCACCGAATGCCTGGCTAATACTCAGTGAGTGATGAGTAAGAACTTGCACTGTCCTTGTATTTAAGCCTGCTTTCAAAAAGTCATCACCGAATGATTGTTTCTTGCAAAACCCATGAGTGTGAACCTCGCTTTCTGAGAGTCCGCCTGGGTTTTCCTCCCTTTCCATGCTCTTGTTCTCTGGAAGGTGCAGCCAGAGTTCCTGAAGGGTGGTGGTAATGCCCTCCCTTTCAAACTGTAGCCAGGAGATCTTTGGTTCGGCAGAATGAATGGTCAGTATTTAATTTTTTTCTGGTATGAACTGTACCTTTTCTCTCCTTTATTTTATGGAAATAAATTAGTTGTACAGGACCATAGGTCAGAAGAGGAGTCGTCGCTGACGAGCTCTCTCACCTGCTTCTTATAAAACCCACAGTAAGAATAGTGTGCAGCACGAGAGCGCAGAGCTTGTCTCCTCCCTTCACTGGGAGTCTCCCTCACAGTTCTCACACGACCCCTTGGGGAATTCCACCTCTAGTGACTGAGAGAGACAGGCAACTCATTACTTTAGTACACATCACCCTTGTAAAGCGTTCTTTTTCTCCTGCACAATTAAAGGATGTCATTTGGCTCTTTAGCCTGAATGAGCTAAAGTAGCCATTTTCTTAGCATCTGGAAGAACGCGTAACTCAGAATTCACCTTAAGTGGCTGATCCAGAGAGAACACAGAACACTCATTTATAGAGCTTTTTCTCGCCTTCACCTCGGAACTATGTCATTGAGGTCTGGACGTAGTCCACGAATATAGCTGGCAGGTCTTTAATTTTTACTTATCTCCGAGTGACAATGACAGCACATAGAGCCTTTTGTTAGCCTTTTTATATTTATTTGTTTTTATTTTACGTGTATGTGGATTTTGCCTGTATGTATGTCTTAGTACCGTGTAGGTGCAATGTCCTAGGAGGCCAGAAGAGGGCATTGTGAAGGTTGCTAGCTAGCCACCGTGTCAGTACTGGGACCCTCACCCTGGTCCTCTTGGAAGAACAAATGCTCTTAGCTGCTGAGCTACCTCTTCAGCGCAATGTGAGTTCACTTAAAAACTTATTGTAGTAATTCCTTTCTGTGGTACTTACAAGTAGTATTTAATCTTACATGCTTGGAATATGCTTGGAACAGTCCAGAGGATTCAACAGGCTGTAAAAATGGCTCATAACCCCCACAATGAGAACATTGGCCTGAGACACGATCCCTCTCAGAGTGGTAGATGGATAGGTGGGGAATTGTATTCTGGGTTTGCCTTCAGGAGTGAACATGGACATTTTTTCCCCGTCTCTCCTCCCCTCCCCCCCCCCATGTTTCTCTGTGTAGCCTTGGCTTTCCTGGACTCGGTCTGTAGATCAGGTTGACCTCAAACTCACAGAGATCCACCTGCCTCTTCCTCCCTGACTGCTGGGATTAAAGGCATGTGCCACCAAGGCTTATATTGAGATCTTAAAGCGCTGGGGTCAGCCGTAGCTGAGTCCTATCCTGACAATGTCCTGTCTTGGCCTTGTGGTCCTGGTTGTCTCTGGTGTTCAAGAATACCCTCCCTGATCTCATGGTTAAGCTTGTAGCTGCACGATGCCGATTGGCGCTTGGGACAGCATTCCTGTTTCTGTGACAACCACTCTGCTCTTCTCCCACTGATGCTACCAGGATCACTGCCCACAATTCTTACTTCCCTACATCAGGGCAGACGACATAGGTTCATTAAAGCTCGTCGAAAGGAAGGTCATTTACTTGAACTCCCATCCTGCAATCCGGGAAAGTTCCGGTGATCCCCACAGGGAACCTTCGGGAGCCAGATCTTCCTCTTGACTCACCTCACCCCATGACTGCATTTGGATAGGGGAATGCAACATTATTCCCCTCACTGATAGCTTTAACATTCTGTATGTAATTCCAGAGCAGATGCCATCCCCAGGGTCTCTGTGTCCTGCAAGGCTTACAAAGACACCACACTAAGCAATTTAGCCTTGGCAGGACAGATGTATTCATGAGACGCATTTGGGGACCACTGATGTTTAGGGGCACATCCTGGCTCCTCTTTTCCCATGGGCATTAACGGGAACATTCAGTAACCACTGTAAAAGGGGAAACAAAACAAAAGAAAACCCAAAAACATATTTGTTGAGAACTTGAAATGTGTCACCTTATTTAATCTTCCCAGACACTGTTTTTGGTGGAGGGTAGTTAGGGAGGAGTTTTTAGGTTCACATTTAGGGAGAACTTATATTTGGGAGACTTAATCACGCGATGGGCTTAGAGTTGAGGTTGAAATCCAAGTAGATTGACACCTAAAGCCTTTTTGGTTTTGGTTTTGGGTCTAGCTGTGTAGCACATGCTAGCTCTGAAACACAAATCCTTCTGCTGTAGGCTCTTAAAGGCTGGGATTATGGGCAAGCACCTTGTTAGCCCAGAACTACAACTACTAAACCATAGCTCTGTGATACCTATAGTTGTTGCATGCTGCAGAAAGGACCCTTCTACCATAAAACAGCGTGGCAGTTATTTTAAGTGACCAGGCTAAGATGTAACTGATATGCTTCTGACAACTGCTGTGAAAATGAAATCATAATAGCAAGTTGTCTCGTTTCTGCAGTTGCAGGGGCTGGAAGTCCGAGAGGGAGGTTGGTAAACGCTAAACTCCACAGGGGGCTAAACATGTAAGGTTTCTTTTTTGTCTCTCCTTCTTTTCCTCTTCCTCCTCTTCCTTTTCCTCTTCCTCCTCTTCTGTTTTGGGAGAGATCAGAAGGGTGAGAGGTGGACTTGGGAGGACTGGGAAGTACATTATGTGAAATTTCCAAATAATCAATAAAAACATTAAGTTAAAAAAAAAAATAAGATCAGCTCTCAAGGGCCAGTTTTCACCTGGCAGAGTGTTGTGGTTTTGGTGATGCTGTTGTGACCTCTGGTTTAGGGGCAAATGTCATTTCCAGGTTCTGCTGAACAGATGTCAGGGCCCTCAGGTGGAGTGGCCTATGGGCGTCCCTTTCCAGGAGCAGTTGCCAGAAGAGTCTGCCATTGTGTGCACATTTTTAAAAAGAAGCACGGAATAGAGAGTTTTGGGAATCTAAATTTTTCCCATTTGAAAGTGCTTGGATGGGGTTGGAGAGATGAGAGTTAAGAGTCCTGGCTGTTTTTCCAGAGGACACAGAAGGTGACTTACAGCCATCTGTAATTGCAGTCTCAGGGACCTGATGTCTTCTCTGGCCTCTGTGGGGATCAGACATGCACATGGTGCACAGACACGCATGCAGACAGAATACTCACACACATGGAATATTTAAGTAAATAAACCAAAAAGTGCTTGGAAATTGGGCTGAGGAGATTGTTCAGTTGCTAAAATTCTTGCAATGTAAAAATGAAAACCTGAGTCAGATTCCGAGAATCATGTAATGAAGCTGGGAACACTAGTATTATCCCAGAGAATCCTAGAGGCAGATCCTGGCGCTTGTTAGACAGCAAACCCAGCTCAGCCAGCGACCCCCGTGCCAGCGAGAGGCCCTACTCCAAATAAAACTTTGAGGTTGTTGCAGCTGAGCAGGGATACAGGAGGTTGACCTCTGGCCTCTGCACTTGTGTGCACACATCCCAAGTTATTGTCAAGCTGGACACTTTTGTGGCAGGATTCAGCCTGACAACTCCCATGTTGAGCCTTTTGTCAAGTGTAAATTCGCAGATGCACTGTGCCCTAGAGAATGCTGTTAGTTTTGTTTGCTTTTTAAAACATTTTTGTTGTTGTTTTAAAGGAGGGGGTTTTAAATTTGTTGTGTAGTCCTTTATTTTGAGTGAGCACAGAGTTCAGATTCTGGATATCTGGCTTTTTTTTTTCTCTCTCTCTCACCTCATTTTCTAAGGTATTGGCAAATAAGTAGAATTGAGAGGGGAGGCATGGTTTTTTTATCTCAGCTCTTGACTGTGCTTTGACATGTGAGCAGTGTGGGTTAGAGAAATGAGTTCCTTCCCTTATGGGGTCAGAGGCTCTTCTGCATTGTTTGAATTCTGCAAATCATGAATTCCTCTCCCTGTGTCAATAGTTGCTAAATTTATCTTGTTTCTGCAGGTGAGTGTTTCAAGGCATGCCCGCCCTAATTTTCCTTCTCACTGGAAGAGCACTTGGGGCCTATGGCACTGTGGTCCCCCGAAGTGGGGTCCTTCTGTTTCTGCCGCGCTTGGTTCGTAAACAGAACCGAAGTCCTCCCTGAGACTTCAGCTTTTGTTTTCACTAGTTTCTAAAATCGTGTAAATGATGTACTGATGTGTTCCAGCTGAAATGACAATGCAGAAACACAGAGGCAACATGTAAAGTTCTCTTCCCCACCTACACCTCCCAGATATAACTATTGGCAACAGTTCCAAGTGCCTGTCTCCCCTCCCTTTGTCCATTCATTTACATACACAAATATGTGGTTTTCTTGTTACATAAATCGGATCCTACTGTACATGGAGATGCTTTTTCTTATTATGTAAGCCGGATCAGACCACATCTGTTTGTCTGTGACTTGCTCTGTCTTCATAACTGTACATCATGGTAATTTTTGTTGTCTGCACAATGCTTAGCTCATATTTGTAACAGTCTAGTAAGACATATAATCTTGTAGTTCTTAAGCACCGGCCTTTAACCATTTTCTCATGACTGTAAAGTGAAAGATTTTTTTAAAAATCTCATTGGTCTCCATATATATGTGTGAAATCCTCTTATTACTAAATTCTAAGACATAGAATTATTTGGTCAAAAACACTTATGGACCTTTAAAATTCAGAGAATACACTGTCGAATTGCCTTTTAAAAACGTCCCTGATGAAATTTCTGTCTCACAGAACCTCAGGTTATGAATATGAATGGATCTTCTAACTGAAATATAGCCCAAATTGCTACATGGCTTTACTAGTTCAATTATATGCTGTATACTCAGAAATGACTTAGAAATAAATCATGTTCTAACTACAGTACTTAATAAAAAAGTATTCTCGAGTTAAGGGGCTAATGTGAAAGCCCTTTAAGAAAGAGTTATTTAGTAGAATCAGAGTTAAAAGTCTGTTTTCTGATAGGCCTTTCCCAGCATAAGCATGCCATAAGCATCATGAATTTGTCTTCAGAGAAGTCAGGGCCCACAGGGCAGATTCATAATAGAGATTGATACTAACCTTGGTCAATTAAGTTAATTTGGGGGTTAAAAATGCCTATCTGGGCTTATTGGTAAATTCAGATTTGCTAATGTAGTCTGCTTTTTGTGCTGTGGATTCTGAGTCCTTGTGTTCAAATAATTGCAGGTAAAACTTGTTTGGCGGAAAAAGTGTTGTTCAGAGCATGCACATATTTATTTCAGGTAGACACTAGATGGCTGAGTGCTTTCCCTTGATAGTTTTTGGTGGTTGTGTTTTGAACAGTACAGTATTGTAACAGTTTATACTGTTTGCCTTGCCACGGGCAATGAGATGGCTCATGGATAAGCATATGTAGGCAAATACCACCCTGTTTTATTTAAGGGACCTGAGCATTCGGGGAGTCCTGTAAATACAGATTTCTGCAGCTACTGAACAACAGTTGTATAGAATTATCAAAGACTCTTCTGTAAGCTAGGGTTGGTGGTACTTGTCTGTAAGCCTAACAGCAGGAGAATAAGCTGGCTTGAGTGTGACCCACTCTCCCTACCCCAACTCCCCATTCCCAGCCCAAACCAACTAAACAAAAGTGCAAACAAGTCTACAACAAAAGATAGAAAAATTGGAATGACAGTTCTGTCTTAGTGAGTTTCTTTAGTTGGTGCCCAAAGTTAGTTGTCATTTGTTTGAGAAATGAATTGTAGGCAAAGGGCTGTGTTAGAAACTATGTTGTATTTCCATTTCAAGACTTACTGTGACTCTAGGTTACTTATATGATTCCTTTCAGAAGTGGCAGTTTTGATAATTGTAGTTAATAACAATGATATAAATCTACTTATTGGTTGCTTTTCAGAATTTGGTGGCATGCCCTCAGAGGGTAGAATTACCTTAAAGCATCTCAGTGTCAGGGTCAGTATATCCTGACCATATCGGTATATGGCTAGAAGATGGAATCTTGTGTTTTGCAGAGATAGGTCTGAATCCTTCATCTGTTTCTCCAGATACTCGTTTTATAACAAGCTTCTGGTTAGCTTGGTGGGGATATTGAGATTCTTATTGTGTGCCTTCTGCATGTTTATTTTTACGGTACACTGTGAATTGTAGAAATATGGTAAGATTCTGTTGGATTTCCTTGGCATTGAAACCTTGCGTATTCAAGAAAGTCTGTGCTAGGTTTATGAAAACCTTATAGTATTTCACAGTTTGTAGACAATTTCCTTTGATAATGTCTGTGAAAACTCACTCTTCAAACTTGTGTCCCACGACCTGACCAGAAGGTATGTGTCAACAAGTCCTTTGGGAGGTCTCGAGAAGAGCCCTTTAGCAGAAGTGGACAGCTACGAGAGTATAATGAACGTGAGTGCTGTGCCCTAGAACACCGCTTGGAGGGGAGCGTGAGAAGGAACAGTCTTGGAGCTGTGGCCTTTCTAGGGGACACAGTGGCCTAGGGATAGCACAGCAGGGAAAGCAGGAATGTGAGTTATACCTACCTCTGTCATCTAGATAGATGAGCCCAGAGAAAAGCTACCAGGCAGTGGTGGGCTGGTTGGAAAGAGTTGATAGACGGTCTGGAGAGTGGGATGGCAGCCATTCCCCTCCTAGAGGAGGCACGTGGGCTGGACATCAGGTCAGAGCAGAAAACCTGTAGAAAAAGCAACCTGTGGAAAAGCAAACAAAACTCTAGCTACAACAATTAAATTGAAAGTTGAGATTGTTACCTAGTACCACATGGCTGCCATTAGTAAGACTTGTGGTTATCCTTAGAATGGTAGCATTTTTTTTTTTTTTTTTTTACAGTTAAGTGTCATTTGGAATAAACTGCTTTTCTTGGATAAAACCATAGAATGGGAAGCTTAATATGTTTGTCTGATGAGTTAGAGTTACAGGTAAAAAGATTCATAATGTTTGTTATCATCAAGTTGGATACCTGAGAAGCCATTCTTTTTCATATTTTATTAATTTTTTATCTAAAATGTCAGATACCTGGGGAAAGAGACTCAGAAGACATTAAGTTATTAGCTGTAATTCTTCGGAGACGTCAGTTTAATAGAATTGTTAGCGTCACTAGGCAGATGTGAAAACCTGTATTTTCTCATTTGTTCAGCAATGACCCCAGACCTCAGCATCACCTGCTCTCCTGTGTTTCTGTCCTGTTGTATGAGAAGGGGAAGACTGGTCTGTTTGGTTTGTGCATTTGTTCTTTGTGAACAAGCAATGAAACTTGATTAGAATCATAAAATCTGACAGCTGGAAGGAATTGTCTTTCCTTACTTCCCAGGTTTATACTTTAAGGATTCAAGGCACTGGCTGGCTATTAGCCTATGCTGCTGTGTGGTCCCAGAATTCATAACTAAGGGACAACAGATTTTGCTCGATTGATTCATTTTCGTAATGACTGCCATAAGATTTCAAAGTCCCTGCTTCCAAGGGCTTACTTGTCTCTTACAGAATTCTCTTTATGTATAGGGGCAGAGCTTCATGAAGGGCCCTTACCACTCAACACTTAACCTGGTCTTTTCTAGAGGCCTCTACATTGCTCTGTAATCAGCTCACTCGAAAATGCTTTCAGCAGGAGATGGTTCTTTGCTGTTGCCATTCTGTTTACTGTAAATTTTTGTGTGAGCTTCAGAAGCATCTTTTGTCCACTAGAGATCTTGACCTTGAAGTTCTGTGGGTACCTGCAGGTCAGCATGCCCCAAACAGAAACTCTCAACTTCACTCTAAATGAATGTTCTAAATCTTTGGGTAACAAGTTGCTCATCTTGCGAGTGTGCCTCCCGTTGACAGCTCTTTGTCCGTTTTTCTCGTTTCCCGATGCTGCTGCTCAGGTTCATGACTCTAGTGGCTTTCTGGTTGCTATGACAAAATGCATGATAAGGAACAGTCTAAAAAAGGGAAAGTTTATTTTGGCTCACAGTTTGGGAAGGCACAGTCCCTTCTGGCTGGAGAGGCATGGTAGCAGGGCTGGCAGGTTCAGGGCAGCAGGCGTGTGAGGTCACATAGTTCCATCACTGTTGATAAGGAAGCAGAGAGAACCTCTGACTAGAACCTGGACTGTAACTCAGTGACCAGCTTCCTCTAACTACATCCCACCTCCTAAAGGTTCTACAGCCTCAAAAATAGCACCAACAGCTGGGGACCAAGGGTTCAAAACACATATGCCTGCGGTGGACATTTCAGATTCAAACCACGACCATAACTATGTCGTTATCATTTCAAACCCTGATTGTTCCAGCCGTTTAATCCACCCCTTTCTCTCATCCATCAATCACATATTCTTCACAGTGCTGCTGTTTTTTGTTTTGTTCTGTTCTGTTCTGTTTTCCTCTTCCATTTAGGGATTTACAGGTTGCAGGAAGAGAGACACACAAACAGCTGCTTTATAATTTTACATCGTTGCCTCTGACTTCATTCTTCACACCAGCTAAAGAAACCTGCACAAAGCAAGCCTTGCAGGATTATTTATAAAACACATCTACAACTCCCTAGTGCTTTCAGGATTAATTTCAGTTTCCCTAATTTTCTGAATGCAAGCCATCCTTGGTCTGAACTCTGCAGTGAAATTTTAGCTTTTTTATTTGTATAACTTGTATTAAGCTTTATTCAGCCCGAGGACCTGAATGCTGTGGGTACTATGCATGTACTGACCTTGAACTGCTTGCCTTCCTTGCGGCTGAAACTGCCCGGATCTTCACAGACCATGAGTGGGGGGGCTTTATCCCTCAGAACCAGCTCTCACTCCAGTCCCAGTGCAGGTGGGTGTTGCATCTCTGTCTCCATGCCAACTGTGCATGTTTTAACCACAACATGACTCTTGTGGGGGGGGGGGAGGGGACAAACGGGTGCATATTAGGGACTAAGTCAGCATCTCCTAAGATTTGAGTATTAAATGCTATCATTGCAAATTCTGTCTGAGGAGTAAATTAGAAGAGCAGTGAATGAACAAACCAAAGGGGTGCCACAGTTAACATGGAGCCATATATACACTTATTAGAGGGGAATTACTGGTTGCTGACAGACGGAAGAATAACCACTTTGGAAAGGTGATCAGTAATCTGAAAACGTTATTCTGTGTTCGTTATTTCTCTACCAGAAACTAATGTTATAATAGCAAAGCACAGCCAGAGCTGTTTCCCGGGAGACAGTTGGTCATCGTCTCCTGGAGAACACATGCTCGCTCGCGTTGACTTCTGTGTTACGAGCTCAGTTTTAATATGTTACACATGTTTTCTGTATAGTGTATTTTCTTATAGCACCAAGTTAGAGAAAGTTCTCTATCTCAGACTTGCAGGGAATTTGGGTGAAAAAATATATTTTTTTTCGAGAGATTATTTTATTTAGTTGGGTTCATAGTGGGCTAAAAATGCTTTGTGCTTACTTTTTGCATTGCATTTTATTTTCAAAATGAACTGTGAATGTATCACTGCCAAATAGAAGGACATTTAATTGAGGGGAATAGTCCACTGAATATTATTTTTGAAAGAGTATCTTTTGTGCTCCAGAGTTGGGGGACCATGCTATTTGTAGTGGGTTGAATTACTCCGAAGAATGGCCTTTGAACTGTGACCCTGCCTTCCTCACGTGTGTGTGTGTGTGTGTGTATGTGTGTGTGTTGGGGGGGTGTTTGAGAGCTTGTATTTCTTTTTCAGCTCACGTTCTTTGATTTAGCAAATATCTTTTAGGTTTGTATTAAAAATTGCTGCTGAGAATGTTAATTATGAAATAGATAATTATTCAAGTTTCAATGGAGACAATATCTAGGAGGATTTTAGTTTAGTTATTGAAGCTGCTGAGAAAATACTTTTACAGCAGCAGTTGGAAATGCACAGAATATTTCCCTTTTATTTAGAGCCTTTTGGACCCGCGAGACCACTGCAGAATCAAGAGCCTGGCCTCATTCTGTCCGTTTTTTGTTCCCTTTGAAGGAATCAAAGTAACTGGCTAAAGCTCCTCTCCATCTGTCTTGAGTAGCGAGCAGGGGATTTCTTCATCCTCCCAGGGAAAAGGAAGAGTCTGAAGCACACAGATGACTTGGGATTAGTCCCCAGACCGATGGTAACTCAGTATGACTGCACTCCACTGAACTGTTCAGTCACGTGCCAACTCTTGTTTCCTAAGTTTAGATTTAAACAGGGCAAGCTCACAGGGTTCTCATAAAGATTGAAAAGTAGGAGGAGTCTCATTCTGACTGAGAGTAGCAGATATTGGCAAATCTTCTGGATGTATTCCTCTTTATACTCAGCCAAGGTGTTCCCAGCTCTGTGGGAGAAATGACAATATCAGTTATTTGGAAGATGTACTTCCTGTCTCAACAAGGTATTTGGTTTGAATATTCTGAGAGAAACTTAACCGTTTCCTGCTAGAAGTGAGTACAGCTTTTATAGTGAAGCAGCAATGAGATATCAGGAGCACAGTGCTTAGGAGTCACTGCTTCCTACCTTTCTCCTACCTTCTCACAGGTCTGAGACCTTCAAAGTGGAACACACACACACACCATAGACATATGTAGACAGATACATAGATGCACACACCCATGTACATACAGGGCACACAGACACATGCACACACGCACACTTTCCTCCTAAAGAGATACAAAAATACAGTCATACAGACATACACCCTCCCCCACATAGGCATACAAGACAGACAGGCAAGACAAACAAGTACACACATACACACGTGGGCACATAGACATAGACACACATACATGCAGAAACATAGACAGACACAGAAAAGCACATAGAAAGAAACACACAGACACACACACACACATATATATTTGTGGACCACTTGGACATGGACAGAGAGACAGACACATGCAGGAACATACACATAGACAGATACATACATAGATAGAAACATAGACAGACAGACAGACTGGCACACATACCCATTCACATACACACCCACAGACAGGCAGACAAGCAGAAAGACACACACACGCGCACACACACACACACACACACACACATGTGCGCACTCAAGTGACAGACAGCAGGCGTGAACTGGGATATACAAGCAGCCACACTGGAGAACTGGACTAGCTCTGTGGTACTTCAGAGTCATTGCATTGCAGAGTCATGATATTCGAGAGCTGCAGTTTAGGGTTGTGACACTGCTGTGTTGGGAATGTGCTTTCCCAGGTTACCCTGAGACCAGCTCAGAACCCAGTGTGCCTTGGGCCGTAGGAATGCAGCCTCGTGCTCCCTGCGGTCCCGTGGGGCAGGCATAGCCATCATTCGATACCAAGAACACTGAGTGATTAAAACATTTATTCAAGGTCTTGTGATTGATCTATGGTACCGATAGGCTTCAAAATAAAGTCAACCTGAGTGCACGCTGCTGTATCTGTGCCTGTGTGAATAGAGAGGAAAGGTCACATGAGGACACAGATGAGACTTAGCCAAGGAGAGAGGCGTTAGGAGAAACCAAGAGTGCCTGGACCTTGGTCCTAGACTTCAAGCCTCCAGAGCTGTGAGAAAATAGCATTTCTTCTGTTTAAGCTCCCCCCCCCCCCCGGCGTGTGGCATGTTACAGCAGTCACGGCAGCAGCACACGAGAGGGTCTCATTGAGAATACCACGGACAGGTATACACGCTACAGAGTACAGTAGCAGAAATGGCTTGTTAGTTATGCTGGTTCATTTCTTAATGCACTTGATAAGTGTGGTTTCCAGAGCACCTGTGACTGTATGATTCAGTACAGTTCAGTATTTACGTGTTTAGTATTCAGTGTCTCGCCCCTGAAACACACACACACACACACACACACACACACACACAGAAGCTCCCTCTGGCTGAGGTTGACTATTTCTGTTTCCTCATTGACCTTGCACAATATTTGACACAAAGCAAGTGCTTTATATTCACTTGTTGAGCAAGTTGTGTAAAGGAAAGTGCTTGGCAATTTAGGAGAGCAGAATGATGAAATTAGCCCAATACACGTAAGCACGCATGGTCTTTTATCTCAGAATGTTAATTTTTCCTTTGAGCATGAGCTCCTTGCCTCGGAAGGCTTGGCCTGCAGAGCTTTCAAAAGCTTCCTTAATGTTTTGTGCGTAGAGTCCTTCTTACCTTCTTTTACTGTGTGAATTTCACATTCTTCCTTGAGAAATCCTAGAACTGAAAGATACCATATCAGATGGTCTTAAATCATTTTCCACAATTACTGACTCAAATTATTGCCTACTTTATAATATCATAAATAACATGTACCTGTGGGTAGTTTTATAGAAGTGTTTTGTTTTTCTAGAAAATATCTTAAATTCTTTTTAGTAGCTAAAGGTTTGTCTTTTTCAGATTTTCCTGTTTGGAGAATAAGTTATAAGACTTTCTGTGTTGGTGCTCACTGGGAGAACACAGCAGCAGGACAGAATTGTTAGGGTGTGGCCTTTTATTTAATGACCTTTATGTAAATTACAAATACAGAAATAAATAAAATATTTGTGGAATCTAAATCACTTAGCAGGTGGTTTATATTCAGTATATTCTTAACTTTTAAGGTATCATGAATAGAAAGTGTTGTATCTTTATGCTTTAAATTACAAAGGAGCACACGGACAGTTTGTGAGCGTTACTGTTTGGGTAAGCATTTAGGATACTGTGGTGCTCAGTCAGAGATGTGATTGAATGGGATGATGGCCTTTATTTAGGGCACTCCACCCAGAGCTCCAGCTCGCTACGCCATAGAATGGCGTTGGGGAAGACGGGCAGTTCCTCACAGAGCAACCCTTGAGCAGCTCTGGCCAGTTGAATTCATTTGAGTTCTTACCAGCCGTGCGGCCCCTTCGGTCATAGTGAAGCCTTCATTTTTAAGTCAGAAGCATACAGTAACTTGCCTACAGAAGGTTCTTACACATCCCCTAAAATTAATATACAAGATGAGGAAGAGGCCACAGGCTGTTCTTCCACAACTCTTCTTAGTTCATCTTAAAAAAAAAAATCCTCCTTTGGATTTTTATAAATTCTGCTGTTTCTATAATTGGTATCTAAGCAATGCATTTTTTAACATTAATTATCAAGTTTTGTCTCAGTCTTAAATTTCGTGTGGTTATGTGAGGCAGCATAAGCAGGCATCACCTACCTTGGTGACACCTACTTTCCTCAGTGTGTTGACCTTGACTGTGACTTTGACATTTAGGATGGCCGATGATCTGAAAAGATAAAGCCCAGTGGAATTGTAATAGTCTATTCCCGTTACATCTTCAACTACGCAATAATATAATGCAGAAAGCCGCCCAAGACTTGAACATTTTGGATAAGGATAACCTTAAGCGTCACACAGATTCACCCACTGGAAATAGTTCATTTTCTGAAGACTCTCCATTCTGCAGGTTGGTGTTACAGTCCCAGAGAAAACATTCTTTTGTTACTGTAGCTTGGAACAGAGGAATTGCTGCTTTTGATTTTGGAAAAAAAAAACCTTTCAGTTAAACTTTTTTGTTTGAGAGATGTTTCAAAAGTGTCCATTGCGTGACTTAGTTTGGAACATCAGAAGTGATGGGAATTAAGTCATGGTTTGGATTCTTACCCTTCCTTCATTGCTCAGTTGCTCTTGTGAAGAGAGGCAGAGCCATTGGACAGTAAAATGTGGTCATCGGAAACTCACTTACATAGATTGAAGAGGGGGCATGTTATAGCTCAAGCTCCTGTGCAGAAAATAGCTCTTTGAACTTACTCTCAGGCACAACATTGGTGTCTGGGAAGGAAGCCGGTATTTTCCAAGTGTCTTGCGAAGGCTTCAGACTCCAGGCAGTCTTCTGGAGGAAGCTTAGCAAACAGGCTAGGAGTATGTGTTCTGGTCTCCGAGGGTTGTCCCTGGCAGGCCTGATCATCTTGGGCAACACTGATTCCTTGCTTATTGATTTGCTTCTCTGTCCTGTGTCAGTATCATCATTCTGTGTCTAAGGAAACAGTCTCATTGAAACAATTTGATCAGGACTACAAAGGAAGTATGTTACAGAGGGTGAGCTGGCTTCAGAGCACCCTAGGCCTCCTCTGTGTCAGGTCCCCAGAGCCCTCTCCTCCAAGGCTGCTGCTGCCTAACAACCTACCAGTGATTCTGGTTAAGTAGAGTATCGTGTTCCTGATGAAAAGCCTGAACCTGGCAGTCCCCAGAATACGAAGAAAGCCTCAAAGGGGAGCTGGGAGAAGGGGACCTGGCCATGCCCTGACTGGCTCTTTGGAAGCAGGCCATGTCATGTCACCGTCCTTCCTGTGAAGGGGGTAAGATAAGTGAAGGCTTAGGTTTGCGGAGCTTTTATTCAGGTCTGTATTTTATTACCAGGCGGGGCCACTCTCCACCTCCCACAGTTCTCTGTTCAAGTCCATTATGCCTCACTACATCTGGCTCAGCCTGCTTTTGCTTCACATGGTTAATACTTGGTCATCTTTTCATACCATTCGTGTGTCTCTCATGCAGAAGGTTTTTGAGTCTCTCGGTAGAGACTGATGGACTGAATAGTTCTGGCCAACTTGACTGTTTGGGTGAAGTGCTTGGTGTCTTTCTGCTGAAAGTCACTTTTGATACGGAGATCCTGTGGTGTCAGGGGTTATGAGATGTGTGGGCCTTTCAGCTATTCTTCAATGTTGGTTCAGCTTTCTCTGTGACTTCACAGTATGGAAACAGACCTGCAGGTTGACTCCTCACTGTGACTGATTTGTTGACTGGGTCACAGCACAAGACAGATAGAAAATATCTTTATTTTTCTCTGTCCTTTTCACTGGATGGCATGTTTGACACATTCTGTAATTTTGAGCCATTTTAGTATATTTGGAGCAACCTAATTTCAAATACTAGAGAAAGATATAGAGGAATGGCAGGCATAGTATCCGTTCTCTCACCCGGCTTGTGTCTTCCACTATCAGTCCTCCCATCTGATGATCCCAGCTTGGTCGTCAGCCACAGGGAGGAAGGGTGACCCTTGGCAGCATTCATACCTTCCTCTGCCTCTGGCTCGTCAGGTGATGACAGGGAGGGTGGAAGGGGCTGAGGCTGCCACACTTAGCAGAGCTACATGGCTCTTCTTTCTCAAATGTACCAAACTATCCTTCAGAGTCTCATGCAGGATCATTTATTATGACTGTTTGGTGAAAGTGGTACCCTGTCTGAATAACCACTTGAGAATTTGGCCGCTCTCCTTAGGTAGTGCTTCCCTGAATTGTCGCTGTGCCTTTGTTCAGCTTACTCCAGTGAGAATGACTACCTCAAGTGTTCACAGCCCTTCTCCACTTTTTCTGGGGCTTTGTTGTTCTCTTTTGTAATTGCAGGCAGCATCAGCCAGCCATGAGTGCTCCCCCATCACGTGGCCCCGCAGATCAGTTCACGAGTTTCTGTGAGGAGGCATGCTTGTCAGCGCAGATAGTCCCATATATGAGGAGGGGTTAGTGTACTTGGTGGGGCTGTAGAGAAGGCAGGAATGGGAATGGTGGGTTGTTTTTGTAGGGTCCTTTGCTGCTTTGCAGGCTCTTAAGTGTGAATGGCTTCTGGTCTGGTCTGGCCATGTGCACCAAGGCTGGTGATTATGTAAAAGAACACCTCTCATTGTCTGGCATATCAAGAGTTTGGGTGACACTCTGAAACAGCAGGACAGTTCCCATTCTGCTTCTCTTGGAAAGAATTTAGAGATTAGGTTTTTTAACAGTGGGATGTTCTGGAGTGTTAAACCTTGAGAAACACTCATTGTCTGTGAGTTGCTACATTCTATAACCTCCCTACTCTGTAACAAAAATACTAGAGAGCAAAGGAATGACTAATTAATGTCCTCAAGGTGATTGGGTAAGGTAAAGATAACTGACATAATAGGAATGCGATTTCTAATGGCAATATCCTTTACTTATTTGGCTAAATAATAGGTCACTGAAGTGGAAAAACTAATTCAGAACTTTCATTAGCGCAGACTAGTTGGTCAGGTTGGTCAAAGCAGATAAAAAGCCGAAGCTGGATGGATGGTGTCTCTGCTGGGGTCTGTAATCAGTGCAGCCTGTACACGTTGCATAATCTTTGTGTTTTGTATAGGTTTGTGTAGATGATGGGTGTAGATTTCTTTGTGTCTGTATATGTACATAGAACTGTGTGTTTTGTAGTCCCAGTATAGCTTGCACATAACAACAAATGTAATACTGTGTATGAAACTGTCTTAGGGTCACTGTTGCTGTGATGAAACAGCATGATCAAAAGCAGCTTGGGGAGTTGAGTGCTGTATAACAGTTTATCATCATGAGCAGAGGGGCAGGGGCTCAGGCAGGGCAGGAACCTGGCAGCCACGGAGGGTGCTGCTCACTGGCTTGCTCCTCCTGGTTTCCTCAGACTGCTTTCTCGTAGAAGCCAGGGCCACCAGCCCAGGACTGCAGCACTCATAGCGGGCCAGGCCTTCCCCGTAAATCACTAATTAAGAAAATGCCCTACAGGTTTGCCTGCAGTTGGATCTTTTCTCAATCCTTTCTGATGACTTTAGCTTGTTTCAAAATGAAACAAGCTAGACAGTACATAAATAAAATACATACATTTTAATAGTTGGCCATGGATAAATGGCATAATGAATAAAACATACTCAGCTTTTCCCTTAATTTATATTTGAGATATGGATGAATATAAAATGCATATATTAGTTTATTGAGTTAGAAAATAACTTCAAAATAATTAACATGGTTATGTTCTAGAATCTGGTACATTCTGGTGACACCTGATGAGAAATCATTTTAAAATTATAAATTTAACTTTGGGAAAAAGCTACTTGTTACAGTGTTTGAAAAATTAGAAACATGTAATTTGCTATATAATGTGAATAAAACCATGATTACATCTTGGTAGTATCCAAGAGTCTTTTTTGTTTTAACTAAAAGCTTTACTTTCAGTTATATGTACCTGTATGGTCTGTTGTGGGATTGTGCACGTGAATGAAGGTGCCCATGAAGGCCAGAGGTGTTTACTACCCTGGAGCCTGAGTGACAGGCCGTTGTGAGCTGCCTGCTAAGGGAGCTGGGAATGGAGCTCCTGTCCTCCGCAAGAACAACCCCTTGGAAGAGCAATGAGTAAGTACTCTAACCACGGAGCCAGCTCTCCAGGGCTGGTCTCCAAGAGTCTTAAAAGTTACTTTGGGTTTATAATCATATTACGTGATTATTCTGAAAACCTGGAAAGCATGAAGGAGCAATGGAACCCCTGTCTGCTCCCAGTACAGCTGCCCCCGCTGGCCCGGAGGATAAGTAGCACATTGTTATTTATTTGTTTGTTGGTTTACTTACTTGCTTGCTTACTTCTTCTAGGAGATGAGGTTGCTCTGTGTAGCCTTCACTGTCAGGGACTCACTTCGTAGACCAGTTTGGCTTTGAACTCACATATATATGCCTGTCTCTGCCTCCTGAGAGCTAGGATTAAAAACTCCTGCTGTTTTTTTTTTTTTCCATGAGTTACCAAAACATTGTTTTTTTCATTGTGGACTTTCTTTAATTTATATTTAATAAAATAAAAAACCAAAACAAGCAAAGTAAGGGGCCGAAGAGGTGGCTCAGTGGTTAAGAGTGCTGGCCGCTCTTCAGGACCTGGGCTCAGGGTGCTGCATCCTCATCACTCACAGGCAGCTCACAAAGAGCTGTAACTCCAGTTCAGGGGATCTGATGCCCTCTTTTGGCTTCCTCAGGTACTGTATGCATGTGCTGCACAGACATATCTGCACCCAAAACACCCATACACGCGAAATAAGAGGGAAGTAAAACGAAAACAAAACAAGCGAGAACACCGAGCAAACCAATACTTCTTTTTATGGTTAGACTGTGTATGTCTAGGAAGCTGTGCCAAGACTGTGTCCACTATAATCTGCTAAGTATAACTCCTCATGTTTATTTGTAGGTTAGCTGCTTGTATAATTTTTTGAGACTGGCCAGTTGTTGCTAATTACTTTAAGATGCAGAGAAGGGAAGAAAGGAAGACAGCTGATGCCTGAGAAGAGTTGTTGTGACTCGTGTCTTTTAGCTCCAGTTCCATCATGTGGAGCAGCTAGTTGCACGTGGACCTCAGTATTTCATTGTGTAAATAGGACAGCACCTTCCTGGTGTGGGGTCAAATGTGAAGGGGACTATCAATGCATTTAGCTTGTTTTTCAGGGTGTGTTCCGAGCAAGGTAAGCTTTCATGAAGGATTTCCAATTTGCTAGACAGCCTGTAGTTTGAGATTGAAAAAGAAGCTTAAAAGAGTTCACCTTTCTTGCCAGATACTGCCTTTGAAAATTGCCTTCTTCCTCTTTGTGATCTTGTCTTTTAAAGTCATTGGCCTTTGGTGGAGGTTGAACACATAGAGAAATAACTCCATAGAAGGATTGTGAGCAGCGGGGCACCGTTTGAGAGCACTTTTTCTGCCTTTTTATTGTGGGGAAAGTATTGAAATATATTATAAAAGAAGAAAGAAAGGAAGGAAGGAGAAGAAAGAAAGAAAGAAAGAAAGAAAGAAAGAAAGAAAGAATATATTTATCTCTCAAAGGGGAGTTAAATCACTATTGGTGGTTTAAAAAAACAACAACCGTATCACCCTTATACAAAGTTGAGATTTTAAAAAAGTATCTCTGTGTGGAAAAATTTAAAAATCGGACATAACTAACAGAAAGGGCAAGCAAACAATGGGAATATGCCTTGTCATTTAATAATTTCAAATAAATTTGGCTTCTGACATCTCAGTTTTTACATCTGACATGGGGATTTGGCATTCATGCATTTATTTTGGTAGAGGTGATGCCTTGGAAAAATACTCCTTATTGCTACAGAATTGCAGGGTTGCATCGCCTGCGTGGCGGAGGAGCAGGCTCTGGTAGTGTGCTGTAGCTAACATTTCCCCTCAGTAGCAAATATGTAGACTGTGCACATATTGTGTAGAAATAATTAGCAGGTGTTTCGGGGGTGTATGTAGAGTCTGTTTCTTCTCCATGAGCATTGATGAATTTGTTCAGGGTGTGTGTGAGTGTGTGTTTTATCATAACAGCTTATGCCACTAAGATGTTGATTGGATAAATATTTTTGCTGAGGTTTTCATCAGCTTTAAAGAGGCATTATTTATTCAAGGAAAAGTGTTAGGAATATAGCTCAAGATGCTGTTGATAGTTTTCTTTCTGCTGTGAAATTTTCCTACTCTCATTTCAGTTCAGGCGAGTCCACTAATTTCCACTGCTTTGTTCAGTTTGCTCTGGAAGGGTGGATTTATTTATTTATTTTTCCTTTTTTAAAAAATTTAGTTTTTTTTTCTTTTTTTGTTATCAATCACAGGTTAGGTACTTTGCATCCCAAGCGTAGCCCCCTCCCTCATTCCCTCCCATCCTCCCCAACCCTCCCTCATCTCCTCCCCGCCCCCTCCAAGTCCACCAACAGGGGAGGACC
>CM053748.1:1066227-1105335 GCA_028658305.1 Pachyuromys duprasi | reverse complement strand
ATCATATCGTCTGCAAACAGTGATACTTTGACTTCTTCCTTTCCAATTTGTATCCCCTTGATCTCCTTTAGTTGTCTTATTGCTCTAGCTAGGACTTCAAGAGTTGAAGAGATATGGAGACAATGGGCAGCCTTGCCTAGTCCCTGATTTCAGTGGGATTGATTTTAGTTTCTCTCCATTGAGTTTGATGTTAGCTATAGGCTTGCTGTATATTGCCTTTACTATGTTTAGGTATGTGCCTAAAAATTTAGTTTTTTATATTAATCACAGGTTATGTACTTTGTATCCCAGCCATAGCCCCCTTCCTCATTCCCTCCCACTCTCCCCATCCTTCCCTCATTGCCTCCCTGCCCCTTTCCATGTCCACTGATAGGGGAGGACCTCCTCCCCTTCCATCTGACCCTAGCTTATCAGGTCTCTTCAGGGCTGGCTGCAGTGTCCTCTTCTGGAGTCTAGCAAGGCTGCTCCGCCCTCGGGGGGGGGATGTTGAAGAGCCAGCCATTGAGTTCATGACAGAAATAGTCCCTGTTTCCCTTACTAGGGTACCAGTTGGATACTGAGCTACCATGGGCTATATTTGAGCAGGGGTTCTAGGTTATATTCATACATGGTCCTTGGTTGGAGAAACAGTCTCATAAAAGACCCCTGGGCCCCGATCTATTTGGTTTTAGTGAAGCTCTTTTCCTCTCCAAGTCTTACTAATTCCTCCTTCTTTCATATGATTCCTTGCACTCTGTCGAAGGTTTGGTTGTGAGTCTTAATATCTGCTTTGATACATTGCTAGGTAGTGTCTTTCAGAGGCCCTCTGTGTAGGCTCCTGTCCTGTTGCTTGTTTTCTCCTACATGCAATGTCCATCCCATTTGTCTATATAAGTGAGGATTGATCATCTTACCCTGGGTCCTCCAGGGTTAGAGGCCCTGATCTTGGTATATGCTCTCCAATCATGAGGAGTACTATGGTATTTGTGTACCATAAATGAGGGTGTCCGTGTCAGCTTTATGTTACTCTGACAAAATACCCAACATAAGCAACTGAAAAAAGGAAATTTTATTTTTTATCACTGCAGGAATGTTTGATTAAAGAAGTCTGTTGTCATGGCTAGAACTGACTAGGAAAGGAGGCAGAGAGGAAAAGGAGGGTGAGGGAAATGTGGACAGGAAAGGGTGTGGGTTAAGGTCCCATTGTTCCCTTTAAAGGCAGGCCAGTAACGTGAAAACCTCTTTGCCCCACTCTCAGCATGGTGCCCTTGTGTGTTGGGATGAGGGGCATGGGGCATGGAGCAGGGGAGTGGGGAAAACATTGGGATGGGGGACATGGGACAACTGGACACCAAGCCTTGAACATGATGGGGAGACATTTAAGATTCAGATTCTTGCAGGTCATGCGACTCTGAGAGACACTGAAGCCTTAGGCTTATCTAGGTTGGACAAGTAGCTTTCTCATAAGTGTGCCCTGCTTGCTTAGATAAGGTAGGAAATTGCTGTTGGGGTCATGTGATGCCATGACTGCCTTGGGATATGGCCAATGCTAACTGTGCTTGAAGTTGCTTTTGGGTCCATATATGAAGGTTCTCATGACTGTATTCTGACCTAATAATGTTTTAATAAGAGAGCAAAGTGGGAGGTGGGCAGAACAGCCACTCGAAGATTGAACTTCTGGGTTGAGTATTAGGTCTGTGTTTTAGCAGGTACGTGATTTAGGCTGGTCCCTTCAACTGTGCTCATCGGGAGGGTGAGCCTGCTGACTGTGCAGCCGTGAAGACTAAACAGCTGGTGGAGAGTGCCGAAACATCTTCTTGTAAATAGCTGCTGCTGGGTGCAGATTCTTTCTGGAGACATTCCGCTGTTAAAATGCCATGCTGGCTCAGTTGAACTGTTTGTACCGCTTGTTTTGTTTTGTTCTTTTGGAAGATTATATACTCTATAAAGTCTCTTTTAAAAGTAACCTATACAATGATTTACTTATTCAGTTGTATAGCATTTTTTTGGTGGTTATGACCAGCTTCCTGGGCTCTAAAAGTTTACATTGTGCCACGGTAAGTCAGCAGCTAGAAATTACTATGGAATTTCATGTTCTGTGTGTTTGGGCGATGGCTTGGGGCAGGGAATGGGGTAAGAGCTCTTGTTGCATGTGAATGAGGCCTCTGTTTAGATCTTAAGCATCCGTGTTTAAGAGGGTGTTTGGCCACACCCTCCCTTAACCCTAGCAGTGGTCCAGGGGTGGCAGTGTATGGGGCTTGAATGAGGTGGAAGGAGTTGGAGCCTCAGAGAACCTGTCTCAAGAGAATAAGGCGAGAACAGTAGAGGACACTTCCTTGTTCTCTACCTCCTGAATGTACATGGAGGTGTTCATATGTCTGTGCACACATGTGCTCAAACACACGTGATTACACACATGCACACATTAAAAAGAACGGAATTTTACTTTCTATAGAAGGGTTGTGCCTTGGAACCCATAGAAGCAGGAAGTGGTCTTTGAGTCAGGTTATCCCATAAGCCCCCAACAGTATCTTGCTTTTGTTCCTTAGTGATGTTTTGTTTGTGCTGTTTAACCTAGTCATGTGTGTGCATGCTTGACTGTCTCTTCTGAGATACAAGGTCTTGAAGACATATCTTAAACCTGAGGAGTCCTAGTTTCTTTGGCTACTGGAATAGCATCGAATGCTTTTCCTTGGGTCATCATTCTGTTCCATCTCTAGTATGTAATTGTTGTGGTCCACAGAAGGGCAAAGCATAGCTTGGTGGATATGGCCTGTTGCTTTAGAGGGCCTTTGTTTTTGATTTATGTTTATTTATTTACTTTTTAGCAGTTGTTTGACCTTTGTGTATAAGACGTAGTCTTCTGAAGTGTTGATGAGGTCAGCATTGATTATGTACCTGTTCCTCAGCAGTTGTACAGAACATCACCTTTGAGAACGCAGAAAAGGCAAGAACAAATTATATGTGGCTTGGAGAATCCATTTGGCAGTATATTATAGAAATGTAAGCTTAAGTGCATAGAAATCTGTCACACCTGACATGAAAATCTGGATGGTAAAGAGCTTTCGGCAAGGCCATCACCAGCCAAATTTTCTGCTTTTCTTCATCACAGAGTCTTGTTTGGCTTTCGAGATTGGGGGATGCCTCTGGGCTTCCCAGGGAAGAGAGAAAAAGATGTGTTCCTATCATTTTCCTTAGAGCTTTCTCCATGGCAGCATGCTGGTCAAAACGGTCATAAGGCTGCCGTTAGCTTCAGAGGAACTCTGGGCAACAGATCTGGTTGGCTTGGCATATCTCCCCTCCCCCACAAGGAAGCCAAGATCATACTGTGAGACAGTCATGGCATCACACCTGGGAACTTTATTTTTGGTACTTCAAATGGATTTAGTCCTTAATTTTGTGACTTGACAATTATGAGTTACTACTTTATTTATGAAGTATAAAAAGTGTATAGTAGATCATACCCAATCTAGTAAAGCCGGTCTTTTAAATTATGGCTGCAGCAGTGAAAAATTTCTACTCATGGTTGTAAAATAATGGAAGTTTCTTTTAGCTCTTGGAATAAATTGTTGTAAGTGTGATTTTGAAACTCAAAACAACTGAAGTTTGTTTAGCTGACCTCTGCTATCTAACTCATTCATAATTAGTACCCATACACTTTCTTCTCTGACCTTCCGTCTTTTCACAGATAAATCTGGAAGCCTCGTAAAGCCGAGTGACTCTGATTTTCCTCTTGTGTCTCCTTTCCAGCTTTTGTATGCTGACTCCTTAAGTTAGATAAATTTCTTTTGTAAAGTTTGGCATTCTTTCTTTGTTGGAAAGGAAACAGCTTGTTCTAGGACAGGAAGAGTTGAGGAAAAAAAAAAAGAAAATGATGACTTACTCTCTTTCCCTCCCTTTTTCCCCTATTTCTCTCCCTACCCTACTCCCTCTCACTTTTCTTTCCTCTCTCCTCTTATTACTGTTTTTTTATTTTTCATAATTATGCATAGACGCATAAGGCCATTTTCTTTTCTTTTCTCCCTCCTTTGCCCCTCTTGTCCTTCCTTCTTTTCCCTCCCTTCCTTTCTCTTGACAAGGTCTCACGCGTCCAGTTGCTCTCGAATCCAGTGTAGCAGTACTCTTGCTTCAGCCTCCAGCTGGTGCCCAGCAGTCTGGGCCATTTTGGACAGGGACTTGGGTGTTGAGGGCGAACACCACCATGGTCCATTTATGCAGTGTGGGGGACCTAAACCGGGACATTTCTGTATGCTAGGCAAGTATTCTACCAACCAGCCACACCCTAGCCCACGGGAGGCCATTTTCACGCCAGTCTGTAATGTGCTTCGAGTGGATTCCCGCCCTGCTCGACCTGCTCCTCTTCCCTTTCCCTCGACCACCCATAACCCCTTTGTTTCCCCCAGTTTTGCTTCTGTTTTCATGTCATTTACAAATGTACACATTTATGTACACATTTATGATTTTTTGTATTTATGAAGACTACAAAACAGGCAATATTTGTCTTTCTGAGACTGACCTTATTTGTGTAATGATTATTTTCAGTTGTATTGTCTTGGAAATGACTTAACCTTGTTCTTCTTTATGGCTAAAAAATTCCACGTGTCTATAAATTTCATTTTCCTCATCTCTTCCTCTTCTGGCAGATACCTAACTTGGTTAGCTACTGTGAGTAGAGCTGTAGGTAGCAGGGATGTGCAAGCTTCAGTTAAGTACCTAGCGGTGGTGTAGGCAGGTCACATGATAAGATGATGATTATTGTTATTATCATTTTAGAATCCTCCTCCTGCTGTTTTCCATAGTGACTGAACTAGTTTGCAAGATCTGTTGATTTGTTCTTTAATCCTTGTCAAAGATTTTGTTGAGAATTAATAGATTGGTCTGCAATTTTTTTGTTGTGTCTTTTGAGTTCGTTCTATCCCCTTTCTATTTGGTGGAGTGGTTGAGGAACCCTAGCTCTTCTTTGACGGTCTGGTAGAATTCACCATTGAATCTGTCACGGACTGAACTTTTCTATGCAGGAACTTTTTTTTAGTTGTTGTTTCAATCTTGTTACTTTTTAGAGATCTGTTTAGTTTGTTTAGCTCATCTTAGTTTAATTTTGATTGGCCACATGCATCTAGAAATTCATTGGCTTGTTTTAGAGTTCCCTGCTTAGTAGAATATATGGTTTTTAAGATGTGTTTTGCTGATTTTCCAAACTTTACCAGTATTTATTGGAATGGCTTCCTTTTCATTTATAGTATAGATGAAAAAGTATTTATTCTATAACTTTCTAAATATGGGCCGCCTTTTCTCTCTCTTTTTGTTAGTTTATTTAAGGGCTTGTCAATTGGTTTACCTTTTATCAACAGTCAACTTTTTATTACGTTGATTCCTTGTATTGTTTTTTTTTTTTAACATTTCCATTTCATGAATTTCTGCTCTTTCCTAATCTTAGTTACTTCCTTTCTGGTTTAGTGTTGGCTAGTTCCGGTTTTTCCAAGGCCCTAAGGTATAGATTACACTGTGTGAAATCTCTGATTCTTGAGTGTAGCGCTTAGAGCTATACACATTTGTCTTCACTGAATTCTGTAGATTTCAGTGTGTTGTATTGTCTTTTTCATTTTTTTAGGGACTAAATGTTTCCCTCTAGATTTCTGCAGTGATCCATTCATCTCCATGCTGTGCCTGCTCTGAAGTTCCTCTTTCTGTTTATTTGTATTATATTTGTCATCAGACAGGATACAAAGAATTGTTTCAGTTTCCCTATATTTGTTAAGACTTCATTTCCTAATAGATGAGCTATTTCAGAGAACATTCCATGGGCTACTGAGAAGACTGTGTCTATTGTAATGATTGGTGGACTCTTCTGTAGCCATGTTTTCTGTCCATTTGATGTATGCTGTTGTCATTTAACTTCCATGTTTCCCCATTTACTTTCTGTGTAATAGCTGGTTGTTGAAGTCACCCATTGTTACAATGTTGCAGTCCACATGTGTTTGTTTCACAAAGTTACTGGTGTGGCTGTGTTGAGTGTCTATGTGTTTAGAATTGTTTTCTTTGATGAATTCTTCCCTCATTCAATATGAAGTGGCCCTTTCTAACTCTTTTGAGTAATCTTGATTTGAAGTATATTATTTTCAGCTTTTACATACAACATGACTCGCTTTCTAGTTCCATTTTCCCAGGGTGTCCCATTCCATCCTTTCACGTATGCATTTGCCTGTGATGGTAAGGTACTTTTCCTAGACAACAAATATATGGATCCTGTTTATTTTTTTAAGATTTTTAAAATTTATTTTATATGCATGAGTGTTCTATCTGTATGTATGCTGCACCCCAGAAGAGGACCTTAGATCCAGTATGGATGGTCGTGAGCCACCATGTGGTTTCTGGGAATTAAACTCAGTGCTCTTAACTGCTGAGCCATCTCTCCAGCCCCTAGATCCTGTTTTTATGTCTGCTAGTCTTTCTTCTTTGATTGGGGAACTTAGTCCAGTAGTATTCAGAGTTACTCTTGCAAGGTGTGTATTGCAGATTGCTTGGTGTCTTTCTATTTGTATTTATTTTCTGCTGGGCTCCATTCATTCCTGAATGTGTTTGTCTTTCTCCAAGGAATCTTCCAGGCATCTTCTAGAGAATTGGGTTAGCGTTCATAAATTCCTTCAGCTTGTTACTATCATGGACAGTTCCCTTCCCTCTGTTCTGACAGATAGTTTGCTGGGTATAGTAATCTGGATTGGCAATTACTGTCTTCCAACATTTGGAATACATAATTCCATGCTTTTTTGACTTTTAGGGTTTCTGTTGAACAACCTGCTGTAATTCTAATTATGATTCTCTAATTCTAATATGTAGCTTGTAACTTGGTACTTTTCTCTTGAAAGCCTTTTTTCTCTTTGTTCCCTAGTTTAGTGTTCTAACTCTAATACGGTATGGGGAGATTCTTTTCTGGCTTGTTTGTTGTTCTACATACATCCCGAAGTCTGGATGTATGTACAGATCTCTCAAGATCTGTAAAGTATTCTGTGGTGATTTTATTAAAAATATTGCTTTTGCCTTTAGCCTGAGCTGTTTCATCATCATGCTTTGTAAATTTGGTCTTTTAGTGGTATCCCATGGAATCTGCATATTCTGTCTATAGTTTTAAAATTTTACCTTTGCCTAGTTTCTAATTTGCCCCTCTTTTTTGTCTGTCTTCCACTTGATCTATTTCATTAATTAAATTTTCTTTTGAGTTTTTATTTGACTTACTGAGGTTCTCATCTCTAAAATTTTAATTTGTCTTTCTTCTGTATTTCTATTTATTAAATTCCTGTTTCATATATTGTGTTAATTTTCTCACTTCAGCTGTTTGCTTGTACGCTCTTTGAATTCATTTTGGAGTTTATTCGTATAATCTTTGATGTCATTAAATATTGTTATGACAATACTTTAAAAATTCCTTTTCTGGGATTTCATATGTACTCTTACTAGGAGATATGATGGCTAATATTGGTTATCACATTGACATATCTGCAAATAGGAAACACTCAGTTTAGAAATTGCTTCAATCATTGTGGGCTTGTCTATGGGGCATTTTTATTATTATTAATTATTAATTATTGCTTATCAGTGTAGGAGAGCCCAGTCTGTTGTGTGCGGTACCATGTCTAGACGGTAGACCTGGGTTATACTGTAAAAGTGTGCTGACTATGCTCTGGGGAGTGAGCCAGACAGCATCATACCTCCATAGTTTCTGCCTTGGTTTCCTTCAATAATGGACTGTACCCTATAAGATGAAATAAAATCTTTTCTCCTCAAGTTGTGTCAGATCATGGTGTTTATCACAGCAACAGATGAGAAGCACAGGTGCCGTCGCGACGAGATGGGAGATTTCAAGGTGGTTGTGCTGCCTTGTTCGTCATGTAGTATTACTGCAGTCACACACATCTGGCGGCACCTCACCAATTCTTCTTCTTCTTCTTCTTCTTCTTCTTCTTCTTCTTCTTCTTCTCCTTCTCCTCCTCCTTCTCCTTCTCCTTCTTCTTCTTCTTCACCTTTGCCTTCTTCTTCTTCACATGCTTTGCACTTGCACTTGCACTTGAAATATTTGCAGTATTCAAGTGGAAATAGGTTGTGGTAAAGTTGAGCTTCGTAGTTCAGAAGTTTAGACATGCAGTCCATATTCTCAGGGCACCTGACCGCTCTATTACTCTTGGAATAAGATGTTAACTTCAGAAGCCACCGGCAGCTGAGTAGGCACACTATGTAAATTCCAGACCAACCAGTTTAAACAGCAATCTCTTTAGGTACCATAACTCCTGGAGGATCAGCAAGTAAGGATAGTGTGATGTATACTAGGTCCATTGATTTAAAAAAAAAATCATACCAGTCACTATTTCTTCCTTGGTAGGATGAGATTTGAATTCTTTCCCTCCTGGTGCTGTTTCTTGAAGCAAACCATGCTGACGGAGGAGGTGGAATTTTCATTTCTAGTTCAAACATATTAATCCTGATTTGGGGTTTAGTTCATATCCTAGTTAGGATTGCTATTGCTATCATGACCAAAGCCAAGTTCAGGAGGAAATAATTTATTTGATTTATGCTTCCACATCACTGTTCATCATCAAAGAAGTCAAGGCTTGAACAGGACATGAACCTGGAGGCAGGAGCTGATGCAGAGGCCATGGAGGGATGTTTACTGGCCTGCTTCCCATGGCTTGCTCAGCCTGCTTTCTTATAGAACTCAGGACCACCAGCCCCGGGGTAACACCATCCACAATGGGTTGGAACCTCCTCCTATCCATTGCCAATTAAGAAAATGCCCTACAAGCTTGCCCACAGCCTGATCTTTCGAGGCATTTTCTCAGCTGAGGTTCCCTTCTTTCAGATGACTTTAGTTTGTGTCACACTGGCATAAAACCACCCAGGATATTCAGTTACATAGACTTTCTGAGTCCCAGAGTTTAGCTCTGTGATTCTCAGTTCCCTTCCTGATGCTCTTTCTTGATTGGTATTTTTGTGGGGGGCAGGGCAGAAGCTGTTGCTGAGGGTTCCAGCTGACCTCGGTGGCATCCTTACAGGGGTGCCTCTCACGCTTTGTAGTCCTAACGTCAGGCCGTCAGGCCCGCACTCCCTGCCCAGGGAGTGTACACAGCTCTCACGCAGTTCTTCCCTTGAGCCTTTCTGAGGAGCCAGTGTGTAGAGGAAGAGAGGGCTGCTGTTCGAAGGCTCCCATTGACCTCAGACAAGCCCCACATCCGACTTGGCTTCTTCAGTTCCTGGGACTCCCTGCCAACTACATGTCCAGCCCTTGATCATGCCTCTGTTTATGGCTCTGCTGTGTGTGAGGGGAAGCACTTCCTGGGCACTTCCACCCTGCCCAGCCTGTGGCTGACAGCTTCTCCCAGCAAGCTGCTGCTTGCTTTTCCATGGAAATCTCGCCTGGCTTGCTAACTTCCTTTATAGCTACCGACTCTTGCAGGAATGAAAGTTATTGTGCATTATTCTGTCTCCTTATCACTGAGTGCATTGATAAGGTTTCCATCTGTTATCTTGCTGGAAAGTTCCCTTGTGCACATTGTCTTTGATTTTTTTTTTTTTTGTACTTGGTTTGGTTTTGAAATGGACCTGGCACAGCTGAACATAGTCTTCCTTAAAATCATGACATAAATTCTGCGTTTTATTTTATGTTTTGGTCAGGTTTCCAGTAGGGGTGTCTGGGGTGGGCGGGTCAGTAAGTCATACTCTGACAGGGAGAGTGACTTTTCCTGCTTATTATAATAGCTGTACATTGCCCTCATATGACCCTTTTTGTCTTTTGAAAATTTTAGCCAAAATCAGTGGAATAATCCATGAGTTGCCCATTTTTTAGCTGTTCCCATCCATAGATCACTTAGCCAGCATTAGCAGGTTGCAGAGCTAATAATTTTTATCGGTGGTCCCAGAGCTTGAGCCATTGCATCTTTTCAGAAACCTGCTTTTCCTGAGATTACTTATTTCCAAAGAATTTTGTTCATAAAATGTATCACATTGCTAGTAATGATCATTCATCCATTTTCCCACTTATCTTAATCAAAGGTATATTTAACTATCAGCCATTTCCCAAAATCATGAGACACTTGAAGGAATAAAAGCTGTCCTGTTAGTAAACATATGCTTGTTATTTATTTTAAAAAATATTTATGTGTATATGTGTGTGTTTCTGTGTACCATGTGCATGCCTGAGCCTGGGAAGTCAGAAGAGGATGTTGGATCCCCTCATACTGGAGGTACAGATGGTGTGAGCCCCCATGTGGGTGCTGGGAACTGAACCACAGTCCTCTCCAAGAGCAGCAAGTGTTCTTAACCACTGGGCCATCTCTTCCATCTCACGCATTTGCTACTTTGTTTTTGGACTCGGGATTGAAGCTTTACAGTGTTGCTGTGATGCTAAGTTCTCCAAGTGTTATGTTTGGCTTTTATTTTCTTAGGCTGTTTTCTTAATCTACCCTCTCCCATTTTCCTTAGGGAGTGCTTGAAAACAGGAAATGGTTATAGTTTTGATTTGTGCATTTCTTGATATTTGCACTTTAATAGGAAAACCATTTAAAAACCATTTTATTGTGGAAAATGTTAAATGTACCTAAATTATAGTATGAGCTTTACAGCAGGCTTTCTGGTATATTCTATTATATTCCATTAAGTTACTCCATCAGTGATCCTGCATAAATCCAACATACCGTACTATTGCTGGGGCCAGTTTTACTTAAAGTTGACAAGTAGGTCTGTCTTAGTTGATGCTATGCCGTAGTTCAGCCCATAGCACATGCCTTGAGTCATGTTTGTGTAATGGAAGTTTTGGTTTCTCTAAAATCTCAGGTGTGTCATGTAGATATGTTTTAATCCCAAGTGTGGGGTTTTAGTTTGGGCTTTAGTTTTTCCACAGCTGATAATTGCCTCCTGCTGGGCTTGGTCTTTGCCAGCTGGTAATGGCAGGCCTGCCTTGTGCCACACAAAGAGGGGCTTGGTCTAATACTCTGAGGGATATTAATACAAGAACCTATAAAGAGAAGGTGTGGCAGTTTGGAAAGACCAGAGGTGGACAGTGTGGTGTCCTGGAGGAGACAGAGGAAGAGAAACTTTTCAACACAGCAGCTTGGAGGGGCTGCTTGCTGCATTCACTGTTAACAGAGATTGGTATAGTTTCAAAACAAGCCATCAGCCCTAAACAGCTCAGAGAAATAAAGGGGTCCTTGGCCCCTCTCCCCATTAACCTTATATCTCTTGCCTGGGCTCAAAGGGTTGGTGGAAGGGACGTAGCGGCTTAAATGCCCCCCAAATTAAAAATGAGTGGGACATGTTTGCATGTCACTCATCACCCCGTTTCAGCTTCTTTGCTAACAAAGGTTGCCTACAACTTTAATTTCAGAAAATAGAGTAGGGAGCGATCGCTCTCCTTGTGTTTCTCCTCAGTTAGAGGGTCATAGTAATGCTGGCTGACATTTGATGCAACGAAAAGCAGAAGAGGAAAGGCCCCAGATGTAGCTCTCTCATGGGAGAAGTTATGTTGCTTTAAAGGAAATGCATTTGGAGGTAAGTGTGAACTCACCTGATGGAACCACACCTTGCTGTTTGCAGATGGGCTTCTCGGTTGTTTTGTAAGATGTCGTGGGATTTTTCAGTTTCAGGTTTTGAAAGAATCCTGCCTGAAGAGAAGGTGGCTCCTGAATTACACATGTCTAGGAGTGCTGCCTCCTGGAGATGAGGCATGATCCCAATCCTTAGATTCTGTTGGGTCAGAGTCTAAGACACAGGTTTGGAATCTGTACATCACCTTTCTCCTTTGAATGACCCCAGGGTCAGAGTTACAAGTCAGGTCATTATTCCATTGTCCTTTTTAATTGGATTTCATTAGAAATAACTTTTAGTAGAAAATCATTAGCTTGGGTTAAACTGAACCATTTACTTTATTTAAAATATTAAAACACTTAATCCACATACAGTGATTTTGAAGAAAACATTTTACTTAGTATTTGTTAGTTACTGAGATTAAAAAATTATTTTTATGATTTATAGTTATGTCTATGTGTGTGAGGGTATAGAAGTTGAGTCTGGCACATTTATGTCTCCATCTATCTATTAATGTCCTGGGATTCAGCAACATTTTTGAAAATAATTTATTGGGATAGGTATGCAGTCGATACTTTAATTTCTGTTTTGAAAAAAAAATCACTTTCTTTGATCAGTTTTTCACCTGGCTTTATTTGTTTGCTTCTTAGAAATCAAGACATTGGAAAAAAGAAGCCTTCAATAGTTTCCGTTAGGTTTCAATAAAGAGGTATTTTCAGTCCAGTTTTAAGGCTTCTCTTTGTTATTGGAAAGGACTATGCCGCACCTGGGCTACCCTGACTGAACTATTCTTGTTCCTAGTGGAAAGGCCACCTTGGGCTTTTCGTTAGCAGAGAGATTGTTTCTCTGTAATAGAATCTTAAAATGTAATGTTTCCTCAAAAAGGTATGCATTTAAAAAATCAGTCAGTTAATCTTTGATTAATCTTTTTGTTGTTGTTTTCAGTAATTACAACCCAAGCTGTTTAAGAAGCCACTTTTATGCCCTGAACATATGCCACTAGAAGCTGAATTAAAATATCAAGTTACCCAGTTCACACTCATGTTTGCCAAGCTTTGTAAAGAATATTTTGAGAGAATGGCTGGTGCTAGCAGCATGCATGCATGTGAGTTATAATAGAAGAAGCTTTATACTGGGATAGGTTTGCTACAGCTCATATTGATTACATAGGTTCCTCTCTTTTTCCTGGGTGGCATCTTTCTGGGAAACCCAGAATCCGAAATATAAAATGGTGTCTGCCAATAAAATGTGTCAAATCTTTATGTCTCCTGGCATTGGGAATTAAGGGCTGCTTTATAGCTAAGCATGGCCTTGAACCCATGACCCTCCTGACCCAGGCTTTGTAGTATTGGGATTGTGAGTTCGCAGCACTAAAACTGCCTCGCCCGTAGCTATTTTGGGTAGGACTTCTCATTTTCAGAGCAGGGGCTGTAAATTGCTGGTGTTCTCAGCTATAGCAAGGTTGGGCGGGGGGGGGGGGGGTGTTCGCGGGTGTGTTTTCCTGTAATCTCAAGGTGGTTGCATTTCATAGATGGCGTTTCTGTCAGCCTGGCAGTTCTTCAGTTTTCATCTGATATTCTTTGCTCTGGAGCATGGATGGCATCTGCTTATTGTCTAGGCTCAAAAGCCTATTTAGGGAGCAAGTAAACGATCTTTTAATTATTTATTTTTTTATTGCTTTGAGACAGTCTTTCCATGTTGCCGAGGCTAGCCCCTAAATCACAATGCTTTTGGCTCTATTGGGATGGCGGCCATCTTACCTCCATGCCTGGAAGCATTTGGATACTTTGATTTTGAGGACAGTACATTTTCAGGAAAACATCTGTGGATACTAAGATACTCATCCAGGCATGAGAGCCGTGGTGTGGGTGTTGGATGAGGCTGTCACCCCAGTCAGGGATTCCTCAGATTTTAGGGTATTTCAAAATAGTAGGGGCCATCCCTGGCCTTGCACCATTACCTTCCTTACCCTCTGGTGTGCTCTTGATGGCGAGGTTGCGGCTCGGCAAACGTTTCTGCTCAGGGAAGTTATGAGGTGGGAGCCTTTCCTGCTTTATTTAGAAGGACGTAGCTTAGTTATTCCGTCCAGTGTTCCGTTCTGGTGAACCCGGGACTGGCTCCGTTCTACTTGCCAGAGAGAAGCCGCTACCTGCATCTCATAAATCATCCACCCACCTCTAGGTAGGTAAAAGGGAAAATCAGGGCATGTGCTAGATAACAAAAATCAGGTGTGGGTAAGACTCACTTTCTAATTTTGGAATTGGAAATAGAGGAGTTGAAGTACTTCGCTTATTTCCTATAACTGAACCAGCATTCGTGAGTAAACACAGCACAAGTGTGCTACAATCATGCTACAATTTAGAAACAGCAGAGAAAAGCTCCAGAATTGGGCTTCACAAGTCTGCTATATGCAAACTACTTACCGTATAATTATGGTGATGAAATTAGGAAAGTGATTTTACTTTTTTCCTAAAATTTTATTCTGTGGCTTTCGACATCAAAGATGATCCACACAGAAAAGCATGTGGTAATTACAGAATGAGGATAATTTCTGATGATAGAAGTAATGCTGAATTGCAGGAATGTGGTTTTTGGAAATCAAATTTTTAGATATTGATCTTCATTAAAGTTGAAAGGCTAATTGCACTTAACTGCAAAGTTAAGAGTGTACTGTATATAAATACTACCATAAATAATTAATATGTCTGCTCTGCTACCAGATATACATTGAGAGTTTGGCTTCTAGGTGGGGAAGTTGCTTTTTCTCATTTTGAAACCAATCCAGAGCACCTCTCAGAAATAAAAAAAAAAAAAAAAAAAAACACCACATATCTGTGAGATAGTTGGATAGTTAGGGGCATAGTTTTTACTAGAGCACTCTGTATTAGTTAGCTTTCCATTACTATAACAGAATACCAGAGCAAACCAAGTTAAAAGGATGAAAGGTTTAATTTGGCTTATAGTTGTGAAAATTTCAGCTCAGAGTATGTTGGTCTTACTGCTTTTGGGCCTCTAGGAAGGCAAAACATCAGGATAGTGAGGGTGTGGTGAGGGAAGACCCTTATCTCATGGCTCAGAGGAAGCAGACACCAGAAGGGCAAGGGTTCTTCTAGCCCCTGGCAAGCCCAGTCCCGGTAATGGACAAACCCTCCCACTGGGACCTTTGTCCTCCCTAGCACCACAGGCTGGAACTGAACCTTGGTACAAGGACATGGCCAGACCAGACCATTACAACCTCCTGCTCAGAAAACTGTGAGTTTTGAGAGAGTCCTGGAGTCCAGCCACGGTCACACCAAGGATTCTTCACATACCAAATAAATGCTGTCTCCCATGTGTATACAGTTTACAATGTTAAGTAGCTGATTATGTGAAGAATTTATAGTAATAGACAAGGGTTACTAAATTAAGAGGAGCTTTTTACTTCAGTGTGTTTTCTTAGGGCACAACTGTTGTAAATGGCTAGTAATTCTTCTTGACGTTAAAAATAGGTCCTTACAATAGAAGAGCATTGTGCTCCAGGAAGTAGGAAGTACTTGCGTCAGGTTGGGAATGAACCAGGACAGGCCACAGTGTTTTTAAGTAGGATGAATGAACAGTGTTTTGTTGTTGTTTGGGGGGGGGTGTTTAGTTTTGTTTTTAGCATGGTTGTTGTACTAGGGAAAACAAAGTGACTGTATTTTCCCCATAGTCTCCTGACACAGGCAAACATGGGTGACTCCTCTCTCCAGCTGTGGGGACTTCTCATCCAGCACTCGGTCATTTCTGCAGCAGACTCCAGCTGAGTGCCCTGACACTGTCAGAACAGTACCAGATTACTTAGGATCAGGTATCCGTTCCCGAGACCATCCCTGCCAACCCCCAGGTTTTAATCTACTGGTCAGACTTCCCTCAGTGTCTTCCTTGGATTTGATTAATTTGCTCAGAAGGCATGTATCTAAGCTAATTGATATGCTATGAAGGCTGATGCTGAGGACGGGGAGAGGCCTGTGCCCAGGCTGAGAGAGGGGGAAGGCGATGGGGAGCTTTCATGCCTTCCCTTGTGCCAACTTCCAGGAACTTGGAAGGATTCTGATCTGCTGTCTGGAACAGAAGTCTGCCATTCTACATGCTTATAAGACTGGATTACAAGGCATGGCCTTCGAACCTCAGCAAGGCCTAGCTTGGCCAGGTTCTTCAAGCCTACCTGTGTAGCATTGTCATCTGTAGACTGTGAGACAAGGTAGTTCTGGAGTGATGATGAGGATCGAGTGAGCTAGTTGTATATGGTCTAGGTCAGCCAATATTTTTTAGGGCTGATTAGAAGAAGGAAAGGCAGTGTAAGGTTAGTGTTTCTGTAACTTGCCTCAGTAAAGAAAAATTCTAATTTATCTCACCTACTCTAGGCCTGGAGTTATTCACAGGAACTGTGAATGAACACTGATAACATGTATTCATTTATTTAGGCCACCCCCAGGTTTTGAACCTATACACTTAGAGCAAGCAGATTCACAACGTGAAAGATACTGCCACACCAGTAGACTTCATCACACTAATAGTTAGCCCTGACTGTTGTCATGCTGACTGAATGTGTTTCCCGGGCAGAGGCTGCTCCTTTTATGACACTACAGTCAGTCTGCTCCTTACATGCGGGGCTGGATAGACAGAGCTTTCAGCTACGAAGAAAGCCAGTTCCAAATACCCGTCCTTTACATTTTAGCATTTTCCGTGTTGGGAGTGTGGCTCTGTGGTAGAACAACCTAATCTGTAATTCTGGGGCAGACCATGTACCAGCGATTCCTTAAGTCAATTATAGCACAAATAGGATCTCCTGGCCTTCCTTATGGAAAGGAATATCCTTTAAGGGATAAATACTTGTGTTAGAAATCCCAAACAACCCACTTTGGCTCCGTTGTGGAACAATTTGTTTCTTTTGTACAGAGTCATGTTCACAATTTTGTGTCTCACTCTCAGAATCTAATCAAAATTACTGTCTGTGAACAATCACTGCAGTTCTGATTCCTGCTGCTAGGTGATCTGTCTGTTTGTTTTGCTTGCTTTCTGCAACAAATAGCTGTGTGTCCAGTCGTAGGCTGTGTTAGAAACCCTTCAGCATGTTGTCTGTGCTTCTTGCATGCTTCCTCTCGCCTTGGGGTGCTCGGCAGCTATGCAAGCATCTGCATTGTCTCTGCAGGGCTACAGCTTCCTCTGTGCTTGCTGTGTGTACATCCGTTGGGGAATTCCTTATCCCGAGTGTAATTTTGACAGGGTTAGGCTGCCTATGCTGGTGGGGGAAACTATTGTGCCGTGTTCACATTTCCTAAGTGTCAGAGATGTGCTTTGCATTTGAACTGCTACCCCAGGGACACATGCCAGCTGTCCCTCAAACCTTGTCCTACACGCCTGGGTTAGAAAAGAGTTACAGAAAGAGTTAGAATTGTGCCTAGCTGCCCAGCTGTGGGGACTGCGGAAGTAGCCTTCTTTGTACCTTGGTAATGACTTTGCCTCAACAACAGATTGCAAGCAGATCGCACTGTGCCAGATCTGAAGCTTAGGAAACACTGTGTTTTTCTTCCTTTCCGACTCCTTAGGTTGGATACAGGCAATGGCTTTGAGGCCTCAGTGCATGTTGAGAAATAGAATCCGTGGGATCCAGGCTTAAGTTGCTGTATGACTGAGGTCTCCAGACTGGACAGCCTACAGATGAACAAAAATGCCTTTCATGTACATATGCATGTGTGTTTGTGAATGTGTATGTGTGTGCATCTGTGCACATGTGTGGATGGATGTATAAATGCCTGCATGTGTGTATATGTGTGTGTGTGTGTGTGTACACGTGGCCTTTCTCAATGAAGGTTCTGCCTTCTAGCTTCACCCTACAATCTTAAAGAAAATCTTTATTTATTTATTACAATTTGTTCACTATGTATCTGGTTTGTTGCCCCCTCCCTTGTCTCCTCCTAGTCCCACCCACCCTTCCTCTTCTCCCTCCATTCCCATTCCCTAGTCCCCTGGTAGGGGAGGACCTCCTCCCCTTCTATCTGACCCTAGCCTACCAGGTCTCATCAGGGCTGACTGCATCATCTTCCTCTGTGGCCTGGTAAGGCTGCAACCCCCAGGGTGAGGTCATTAAAGAGCCAGCCACTGAGTTCATGCCAGAGATGGCCCCTGCTCCCTTATTAGGGAACCCACTTGGACACCGAGTAGCCTGTGGGCTTCCTCTGAGCAAGGGGTCTAGGCCCTCTCTATGCATGGTCCTTGGTTGGAGTATTGGTCTCTGTAGGCCTCCCTGGCCCAGATTTTTTGCTCTGTTGGTCTGCTTGCAGAGCTTCTGTCCTAGTCAGGTCTTTTTAATTAATTAATTTATTTATTACAATTTATTCACTTTTTATCCCAGCTGTAGCCCCCTCTCTCATTCTCTCCCAATCCTGCCCTCCCTCCTTCTTCTCTTCCCATGCCCCTTCCCCAGTCCACTGATAGGAGAGGTCCTCCTCCTCTTCCCTCTGACCCTAACCTATCAAGTCTCATCAGGACTGGCTGCATTGTCTTCCTCTGTGGCCTGGTAAGGGTGCCCCCCCCCACCATCAGGGAGAGGTGATCAAAGAACCAGCTACTGAGTTCATGTTGGAGACAGCCCCTGTTAACCTTATTAGGGAACCCACTCGGACACTGAGCTGCCATGGGCTACATCTGTGCAGGGGTTCTAGGTTATCTTCATGAATGGTCCTTGGTTGGAGTATCAGTCTCAGAAAATAACTCTAGGCCCAGATATTTTAGTCCTATTGCTCTCCTTGTGGACCTCCTGTCCCTCCAGGTCTTTCTATCTCCCCCTTCTTTCATCAGATTTCCTGAACTCTGCCCAAAGTTTGGTTATGATTCTCAGCATCTGCTTTGATACACTGCTGGGTAGACTCTTTCAGAGGCCCTCTATGGTAGACTCCTGTCCTGTTCCTTGTCTTCTCCTACTTCCGACATCTATCCTGTTTGCCTTCTGAGTGAGGTTTCAGCCTCTTCCCTAGGGTCCTCCTTATTGTGTAGCTTCTTTACGACTATAGATTTTAGTATGCTTATCCTATATTATATGGCTAATATTCACTTATAAGTGAGTATATACCATATTTGTCTTTCTGCTTCTGGGTTACCTCATTCAGAATGATCTTTTCTAGTTCTACCCATTTGCATGCAGATGTCATGATTTCCTTGTTTTTACTTGCTAAGTAGTATTCCATTGTATAAATGTACCACAACTTTTATATCCATTCTTCAGTTGAGGGACATTTAGGTTGTTTCCAGATTCTGGCTATTATGAATAAAGCTACTATGCACATAGCTGAGCAAATATCCTTGTTGTATGGTTTACCATCTTTCGGGTATAAGCCCAGGAGTGCATGCTGGAGAGGTTGTGAAGAAAAGGGAACCCTCCTCCATTGCTGGTGGGAATGTAACCTTGTACAACTACTTTGGAAATCAATCTGATGCTTTTTCAGAAAATTAGGAACAGTGCTACCTCAAGATCTAGCTATACCACTCCTGGGTATATAAATCTTTGATGGTCATAGTTACAGTAGACACTCTAAAGCAGTGGAAGAAGGAGAAGAGCGAATGAGAAAGACAAACCAGGGCATTGACCAAGCTTTTGCAGCTGTTTGAGAAAGCTGTGTTTCCCTGAATGCTTCACATGGTTTTCTTACCAGTTACAGGCTAACATCTTCTGTTCTGCAGTTACTCACTATCTGAAATGTTATTTCACTGATGAGTAGAATGGCTTACCCACTATTATGAGAAGACTTGGAGAAATCTTGCCTCATACTTCTCTGCATTGTTCACAGACTCATGTTTTAGGAGAACTTAATGTCTTGTTGGAAAATGATATAATAGTTTCATAAAATTTAGCATTTTGAGTGATTTTTGCATTATAAGATTTAGCATTTTGAGTAATTTTTCCATTAAAAATAGTGTGTGTATGTATGTTTATGTAGGTGGGTTTGTGTGCTGCTTGCTTGTATGTCTGTAAACCATGTGTGTGTGGTACTTACACAGCCTAGAAGAGGGCATCAGATATCCTGGAATTGCAGTTACATGTGTTGTGAATCACCATGTGGGTGCTGAGAACTGAGTCCAGGTCTTCTAAACCAGTGTTCTTTATTGCTGGACCATCTCTCCAGTCCCTTGAGTGATTTGTAAAAATGTCCTTCGATCACCAGGAAGTTGATGGTACCTAAATATTCATGTTCAGTGAACAAATGTAAAGAAAATCTATGTAGTCTCATTAGAAGACATTTCTCAGACTTAAGGCTTTATATAGGTTATCAAGGCAGACAGTGAAGATAGAAAAAGAAAAATGGATTTTTTAGGATATGAAATCCTCTCAGATTAAAACAGAGTGAGAAAATATTTGATGCTCATTCAAAAGTCTCCCATGAATGTTTTGGTCCATCATTCTCTTGGCATGATGATCTAACAGAAATGAGGAATTAGAGATTTAGTGTTTAGCCTGTAATTTACTATGTATCAACTAATGTCATTTTCTGTTTCTAAAACATGAAAATAGCAATTGGGAGATTATTAAAGGGATTGTTTGTTTTGTGGTGTTAAGTAAAGGTCAGTCAACACAAATAACAACTTATATTAACAGTTTGATCTGTTGATTTACACTTCCTTCCTCCCTGTTCTTTATGTCAGAGAACCTTTAGGGCTATGTGTCATCTAGAACAAAGTTAAGACATTTTATTATTGACATATGTAACCAAAGACATCTGATTTGATTGTCCCTACCATAGTCTTTATACTTTAGAGCTGATTTTATGCAAAATTATTATGAAGAACATAAAAGCTTTATGTAAAAGCAGCCATGTGGGTTATGAAGCTGCTGATGACACATGTTAGGACTTGTTCTTTTTTTATTTTAATTTTTATTAATTACACTTTATTCACTTTGTGTCCCCCCATAAACCCCTCCCTCCTTCCCTCCCAATCCTGCCTTCCCTCCCCCTTCTCCACACATGCCCCTCTCCAAGTCCACTGATAGGGGAGGTCTTCCTTTCCTTCCTTCTGATCCTAGTCTATCAGCTGTCATCAGGAGTGGTTGCATTGTCTTCCTCTGTGGCCTGGTAAGGCTGCTCCCCCATTGGGGTTAGGTGATCAAAGAGCAGGCTAATCAGTTCATGTCAGAGGCAAGGACTTGTTCTTGTAGGAGCCCCACAAACTCACCTCTGCCATCTCTAGTCTTAATATCTGTGTTTCCATCACACTTGTGTTGGTTTTGTTAGGCTTGGGATGTAACCCAAGGCTTCTTTCATCCATTGTGTTTTTAACATCTGTGTGTGAAGCTCTGTGCTTCAGCATAGGATGGATGTTCCTCAGACATTCCAGTCTCAAACCCTTCCTATACTCTCAACAGAGTGTCTCAGGATCTAAAAGGCTCTTGTTATGTGGCTCATAAATATTTGCTGCATTAGATAACAGAATGGGAACATTAAAATATGTGTTAATTTAAATAACTTTAATAACCCTTTGAAGTTAACATGAATAAGTACGTATATCTTGCTTGGATAACAGGTCAATATTGTAGTACATAGGGCCCACAGCTGGGGGAGATCATTGGTGACTTTTCTCCTCCAGCAGTTTGCTACCGAGATTTTTATTCTCTCTCTCTCTCTCTTTCTCTTGCTATATATATATAATCATCTATAGATCTATTTATCTATCATATAACTATCTTTATCATCTATCTATCATTTATTTATTTATTTATTTATTTATTTATTTATTTATTTATTTATTTATTTATTTTGAGATAGGATCTCACAGTGTATCTCTGGCTGGTCTGAAACTTAGTATGTAGACCAGGCTAGCCTTTAATTCATAGAGATCTGCTTGCCTCTGCCTCCTGGGTACTGGGTTAAAGACATGTACTCTGCTCAGTGTTATTTTTAAATTTTATTTTTATTAATTACAGTTTATTCACTTTGTATCCCAGCTGTAGCTCCCTCCCCCATTCCCTACCAATCCTACCCTCCATCCCTCTTCTTCTCCTGTGCCCCTCCCCAAGTCCAATGATAGGAGAGATCCTCCTCCCCTTCCATGTGACCCAAGTCTATCAGGTCTCATCAGGACTGGCTTCTTTGTCTTCCTCTGTGGCCTGGCAAGGCTGCTCCACCCTCAGGGGGAGGTGATCAAAGAGCCAGCCACTGAGTTCATATCAGAGACAGTCCCTGTTCCTATTATTGGGGAACCGTCTTGGGCACTGAGCTGCCATTGGCTACATCTATGCAGGGGTTCTAGGTTATCTCCATGGCTGGAGTATCAGTCTCAGAAAAGGAACCCTGGGCCCAGATTTTTTGGTTCTGTTGCTCTCCTTGTGGAGCTCCTGTTCCCTCCAGGTCTTTCTATCTTCCCCTTCTTTCATAAGATTTCCTGCACTCTGCCCAAAGTTTGTCTGTGAATCTCAGGATATGTTTTGATACCCTACTGGGTAGAGTCTTTCAGGGGCTCTCTGTGGTGGGCTCCTGTCCTGTTCCCTGTTTTCTCCCTTTACCAATGCCCTTCTCATTTGCCTTTCTGAGTGAGGATTGATCATCTTACCCAGGGTCCTCCTCCTTGATTAGCTTCTTTAGGTCTAGAGATTTTAGTATGTTTATCCTATCTTATAGATCTAGTAACCACTTATAAATGAGTATATACCATGTGTGTCTTTCTGCTTCTGGGTTACCTCACTCCGATGATCTTTCCTAGATCCCACCATTTGCCTACAAATTTCATGATTTCCTTGTTTTAAATTTCTGAGTAGTATTCCATTGTGTAATTGTACCACAATTTCTGTACACAATCCTCAACTGAGGGACATCTGGGTTGTTTCCAGCTTCTGGCTATTACAAATAAAGCTGCTACGAACATGTTGAGCAAATGTCCTTGTTGTATACTTGAGCATCTTTTGGATATATGTCTAGAAGTGGTATAGCTGGATCTTGAGGTAGCACTATTCCTGATTGTCTGAGAAAGCTCCAGATTGGTATCTAAAGTGGTTGTACAAGTTTACATTCCCACCAGCAATGGAGTAGGGTTCCTCTTTCTTCACATCCTCTCCAGCATGTGTTGTCACTTGAGTTTTTGATCTAAGCCATTCTGATGGGTGTAAGGCAAAATCTCAGGGTCATTTTTATTTTTGATTCCCTGATGACTAAGGACGTTGAACATTTCTTTAAGTGTTTCTCTGCCAATCGATGTTTTTCTATTGAGAATTCTCTGTTTAGCCCTGTACCCCATTTTTTAAAATTGGATTACTGGCTTGTTGGTATTTAACTTCTTGAGTTCTTTATATATTCTGGATATTAGCCCTCTGTCAGATACAGGGTTGGTGAAGATTCTTTCCCAGTCTGTAGGCTGTCGTTTTGTTCTGATAACAGTGTCCATTGCTTTACGAAGCTTTTAAGTTATATGAGGTCCCATTTATTGATTGTTGATCTTAGAGCCTGTGCTGTTGGTGTTCTGTTCAGGAAGTTGTCTCCTGTGCCAGTGAGCTCAAGGCTCTTCCCCACTTTTTCTTCTAACCGGTTTAGTGTGTCTGGTGTTATGTTGAGATCTTTGATTCACTTGGACTTTAGTTTTGTGCAGGGTGATAAGTATGGATCTATTTGTATTTTTAGTGTGTGGGTTTATTTTTGGGTTTTATATTAGATTCCATTGATCTACTATTCTGTTTCTATGCCAGTACCATGTAGTTTTTATTACTGTTGTTCTATAGTACAGCTTCTAATCAGGGATGGAGATACCTCCAGAAGATATTTTATTGTAGAGAATTGTTTTAGGGATTCTGGGTTTCTTGTTATTCCATATGAAGTTGAGAATTTTTATTTCAAGGTCTATAAAGAATTGTGTTGGTAATTTGGTGGGAATTGCATCGAATCTGTAGATTGCTTTTGGTAAGATGGCCATTTTCGCTGTGCTAATCCTACCAAGCCATGAGCATGGGAGATCTTTCCATCTTCTGATATCTTCTTCTATTTCTTTTTCTCAGAGGCTGAAAGTTTTTTTTCATACAAGTCTTTGACTTGCTTGGTTAGAGTTACACTAAGGTACTTTATGTTCTTTGTGGCTATTGTAAATGGTGTTGTTTCCCTAATTTCTTTCTCAGCCCTTTTGTCTTTTGAATACAGGAGGGCTAGTGTTTTTCTGTTGTTGTTTTGTTTTGTTTTGAGTTGATTTGGTATCCAGCAACTTGGCTGAAGGTGTTTATCAGCTGTAGGAATTACCTGGGAGAAATTTTGGGGTTGCTCATGTATACTATCATGTCATCTGCAAATAGTGATACTTTGACTTCTTTCTTTCTGATGAATCTTCTTTATCTCCTTTAATTGTCTTATTGCTCTAGCAAGGACTTAAAGTAATATGTTAAATAGGTATGGAGAGAGTGGGCAGCCTTGCCTTGTCCCTGATTTCAATGGGATTGCTCTAAGTTTCTCTCTGTTTAGTTTGATGTTGGCTATAGGTTTATATTGCCTTTACTATGTTTAGGTATGATGTGCCTTGTATCCCTGATCTCTCCAGGACTTCAAATATAAATGAATGTATGCAAATTATCAAATGTTTTTTCAGCATCTAAGGAGATTATCATGTGGTCTTTTTCTTTCAGTTTGTTTATGTGGTGGATTACATTGATGGATTTCCATATATTGAACCACCCCTGCATACCTGGGATGAGGTCTACTTGGTCATAGTGGATGATATCTTTGATTTGTTCCTGGATTTGGTTTGCGAGCATTTTTTTAGTATTTTCTCATCAATGTTCATAAGAGAGATTGGCCTGAAATTCCCTTTCTTCACTGGGTCTTTGTGAGGTTTAGGTATCAAGGTGACTGTGGCTTCATAGAATGAGTTTGGTAATTTTCTTCTGTTTCTATTTTGTGGAATAGTTTGAAGAGCATTGGTGTTAGTGCTTCTTTGAAGGTCTGGAAGAATTCTGCGCTGAAACCATCTGGCCCTGAGCTTTTATTTTGGATGGGAGACTTTTGATGACAGCTTCTATTTCCTCAGGGGATATAGGACTATTTAATTGATTTACCTGTTCTTGATTCAGCTTTGGTAAGTGGAATCACTCAAGAAAATTGTCAATTTCATTTAGATTTTCAAATTTTGTGGAATATAGGCTTTTGAAGTAAGAGCTAATGATTGTTTGGATTGCTTCAGTGTCTGTTGTTATGTCCCCATTTTCATTTCTGATTTTGTTGATTGGATAGTGTCTCTCTGCCTGTTAGTTAGTTTGGTTTAGGGTTTGTCTATCTTGTTGATTTTCTCAAAGAATCAGCTCTTGGTTTCATTGATTCTTTGAATTGTTTTATTTGTTTCTAATTGATTGATTTCAGTCCTGAGTTTGATTATTTCCAGCCATCTACTCCTCTTGGGTATGTCTGCTTCTTTTTTTCCCCCTAGGGCTTTCAGGTATGCCTTTAAGTTGCTTGTCTGAGATGTTTCAAGTTTCTTCTTGAAGGCACTTAGTGCTATGAACTTTCCTCTTAGCATATCTTTCATTGTGTCCCATAAATTTGGGAATGTTGTAACTTCATTTTCATTGAATTCTAGGAAGTGTTTGATTTCTTTTTTTATTTCTCCCTGACCCAGCTGTCACTGAGTAGCTGTTATTGAGTTGTTAAGTTTCCATGTGTGTGTAGGCTTCTTGATATTTCTGTTGTTGTTGAGGTCCAGCTTTAGTCCATGGTGGTCAGATAGGATACAAGGGAGTATTTCAATCTTCTTGTATCTGTTGAGGCTTGCTTTGTGACCAACTATTGGTCTATTTTGGAGAAGGTTCCATGAGGTGCTGAGAAGAAGGTAAATTCTTTTTTGTTTGGGTGAAAGGTTCTGTAGATGTCTGTTAGGTCCATTTGATTCATGACCTCTGTCAGAGTCATTGTTTCTTTGTTTAATTTCTGTTTTGTTGACCTGTCCTTTGTTGTGAGTGGGGTGTTGAAATCTCTCATTATTAATTTGTGTGGATCTATGTGTGGTTTCAGTTTTATTAATTTTGCTTTTACAAATATGGTGCTCTTGTATTTGGGGCATAGATGTTCAGAATTCTGATGTCTTCTTGGTGGAATTTTACCTTGATGAGTATGAAATGAACTTCCCCATCTCTTTTGATTAATTTTGGTTGAAAAAAATCTATTTTATTAGCTATTAGAATGGCTATTCCTGCTTGCTTTTTGGATCCATTTGCTTAGAAAACCTTCTTCCAGCCCTTTATTCTTAGGTAATGTCTCTCTTTGTGACTTAGGTGTGTTTCTTGTATGCAACATATTGTTGGATCTTGTTTATGTATCCATTCTGTTAGTCTGCGTCTCTTTATTGGAGAGTTGAGTCCATTAATGTTGAGGGAGATTAATGACCCAGTGGCTGTTAGATCCTTTAATATTGATGTTGACTGTGATAGTGTGTTTGTGTGCTTGGCTACTTTTAGTTTTGCTTTGTGAGATTATTTATTTTCTGTGTTTTCCTGAATGTAGGTAGCTTTCCTGGGTTGTAGTTTTCCTTCTAGTATCTTCTGTAAGGCTTTTTTTATGGGTAGGTATTGTTTAAATTTGTTTTTGTCGTTGAATATCTTCTTTTCTCCACCTATGATGACTGAGAGTTTTGCTGGGTATAGTAGCCTGGTCTGACATCTGTGTTCTCTTAGGGTCTGCATGATATCCATCCAGGCCCTTCTGGCTTTCATAGTAGCTGTTGAGAAGTCAGGTGTGATCCTGATGGGTTTGCATTATATGTTACTTGGCCTTTTCTCCTTGCAGCTTTTAGTGTTTTTTTTTCTTTGTTCTGTAAACTTACTCTTTTGATTAATATGTGGCAGGAGGATTTTCTTTTCTGGTTTAATTTATTAGGTGTTCTGTAGGCCTCTTGTATTCTTATTGGCCTCTCCTTTAAAATGGGGAAATTTTCTTCTATGATTTTGTTGAAAATATTTTCTGGACCTTGGAGGAGGGAATCTTCTATTTCCTCTATTCCTATTATTCTTAGGCTTTGTCTTTTCATGTTGTCTTGGATTTCTTGGACAGTCTGTGTCAGGAATTTTTTAGATTTAACATTTTCTTTGACAGATACATTGATTTCTTCCATTGTGTCTTCCACACCTGAGATTCTTTCTTCCATCTCTTGTAGTCTATTGGTTATGCTTACCTCTGTAGTTCCTGTTTTCTTCCCTAAGTTCTTCTCCCCATGATTTCCTCCATTTGCGTTTTCTTTAATTTTTCCAATTCTATCTTCAGATCTTGAGCCCTTTTGTTGATTTCCTTCACCTGTCTGACTATATTTTCCTCCAATTCCTTCAGCTGTTTGTTTGAACAATCCTCTGTTTCTTTTATTTCTTTCAGTGATTTAATTCTTTCCTCTCTTAAGGCCACAAACTGTTTGGCTGCAACTTTCTGTATTTCTTTACAGATGGCCATAATCTGTTTGTCTTTATTTTCCTCTAATTCTTTACAAATTTTATTTGTTTCCTCTGTTATCCTCTTCATAAGCATAGATGTTAGATCATCTTCTTGAATTTCATTTATGCTGGGATGTCCAGGGCTGTTTGCCCATGGACAACTGGGTTCTGGAGATGCCATATTGCTCTGTCTTTTGTTGGTTGAGCTTTTACACTGGCCTCTACCCATTGGGCTATCTTAGGTGTCGGGTGGTAGTTTCTGGTACTTCCTGGAATCCTGGGGTGTGGAGTATCCCCTTAGCAGGAAGATGATTTTTCCTGAAGGAGGCCTCCTCAGCTTTTTGGGTATGGTCACTGAACGTCTTGTGTTTTTCAGGAATTATCACAGCTCACCTCAGGCATATAGACCTGAGTAGTAGCTGTGGTCTTTGTTAGTTTCACCCGTAGAAGTCCTGGAGACAGCTGCCCTGCTGCTGGCTTTCTTGCTCTGAATTTAGTGAGCTGCTGTTGTTCTTATGCTGTTTTCTAAGCACAGCCCTCTTGAAGAACCTGGAAGCCCTGTGGTTTGGTCAGTTTAGTTAGGGATAACTGGTTGCCCCTTGGAGCAGTATCTGGGGGCTGATCTCAGGGATTCCAGGCTTCTGTAGGTCTGAGGTTAGAGCTCTGTGCCCCAGTTCCCTAGCTGTAATCAGTGGCCAGTGAGCATAGTTCTCATTTGTGCAGCAGGAGGCTAGAGCCTGGCTCCTGCAGGGACCCAGAAACTTTCCCAGAACTGGGTGCCCTGAGGAAGGAGCAGATGTTCCCCCCCACAAACACCATGGGCGTTTCCTCCCAACAGGGAGACCCAGTCTGTGGTGTTTTGGGGTCCACAGTTTTGTCTGGGGTGGCACATACAGCACACAGGCACAGATGAGTGGTGGCTCCAAGCTGGCGACTGGGCACCTGCAGGAACCCGGGAACTTGGGAACTTATCCGGAGAACTTTTCTCTGTGTGGGGTGGTGGGGGGTCAGCTGAGTGCTCTAAGCTCGGACCTGCTGTTTCCCTCGCTGTTTTTTTTTTTTCTCCCTGACAGGGAAACCCAGTCTCCTGGTGCCCTGGGGCGCACAGTTCTGTCTGGGATGGTGAGTCGGGCATGCAGCAGGTTTCTGGGCTGACAGCTGAGGTCCCCGCTCTGGGCTGGTGGCTGTGCGCCCATCAGTCCCTGGGACCTTTTCCAGGGATTGGTTGGGTGACCTGAGGTCAGTCCCATTTGCTTCCTTCCCTGTAGGGTTTTCTCACAACTGGAAATCCCAGTCTCTGGTGTTTTGGTGCCCACAGTTCAGCCTGGGCTTTGGGCTGGCGACCGAGTGCCTGCTGGGACCTGGGAACTCTTCTGCGGTTTAGCTGGGTGACCTGAGAATGGACCCGATTGATTCCCACACCGTGGGCTTTCCTCTCACCTGGGAAACAATCGCTGGTGTTTTAGGTCCCAGAGTTCAGTCTCCTGGTCACTGTGCCGACACTGCTGTCTTGCTCCTCAGACACAGTGTCCTCCCAGGGCCGCCGTCTTGGATCTCCCTGCTCAGTGGTTTTTAAAACAGTGAAAATGTGACAAGGAGAGTAATACCATCTTACATTTTTGCAAGTTTTTTCTATGTCTTGTTTATCAGAAGCTTGCTGGGCTCTCTGATTCCCCAATTTGTTCAGTCTGCTGAGATCTCAAAAACTCCTTCAAACCCTGACTTTTGAGACAATAAGAGTGAGAATTGGAAAATACAATTTATTTTGTTAGGAACAGGTCTGACACCATGGACCCTTAAAATAGTCTTGTGCACACTTAGAGAACCACTGTTCTATACTAGTGTGCAAACATTGCCCATCCCGTAGAGTATCTGCATATTTTATCATGTTTACCTGCCTTGTACCTGCTGCAATGTGGACCTTGAATGCAACCCGAAGAAATGTGTTAAGCAGTCAGTGGCAGAAACTACAAGAGATGTGGCCTGGCAAGAAGTTTTAGATCACCAATGCATGCATTTGTTGTTGTTGTTTTTCAAGACAGGGTTTGTCTATGTAGCCCTGGATGTCCTGGATCTTACTCTGTAGACCAGGCTGGCCTGTGCCTCCACTTTGCTGGGTTTAAAGGTGCACACCCCCATATCTTACCCGGTGCATACTTTTAAAGGATGTTGTATGACCCAGTTGTTGTTTTAAACTCTCTCTCATTTGTGTTCCAGTCATACAGTAATAGGCTTCCCCTGCGGCACCCTTTAACGTGGTGTGCTGCTTTGCTCCGGGCCCAAAGCAAGGAGACCAAGCAACCATGGCCGGAAACATTGAGCACTATGAGCCAACATAAACTTTTATTTCGTTCAAGTTTTCTCAGGTATTTTGGGTAGGGATGGAAAGGTTTCATCACATAGGAAATCCATTTTCATCTAATGAGGGTGACCATGGTAAGAAATCAAAACTGGAAAAAGACCACACATATGGTGATTTTACGTTTATTTTACATTTTCCTGAGGACTGTACCTTCACAGTGTCAGTTAGGAGGGAATCAGTTGCTCCCAGTCTCACTGCTGCTTCCTTCACTGATCTGAACTGACCTCTAGATTGCTGCAGTTGCCATACGCCAGGTCAGCCCAGCACTGAGTGCTTAGCGTGGCAATGACCTGAGATCTGGCACAGGCATCCTGCTGCATCTCCTGCAGGATTTGATAGGATGCCTGAGGATGCATTTGTATGATGGTGATCCGATCATGTGCCTTGGACATTATTGTAAGCACTCCCGTGAAGTACCATGTCGGTTGTCTGTGGACTACTTGGGGCTTCCTTATACACTAGTAAGAGAAGGATCCTTAGAGATTGATGGTAAAAAAGCCATTGATGTAACATCAGGACGTAAGGACAAGCCTAGTTTTGTCTGCTGCATTATGTTGAATAAAATACAAAGTCTGATGTCAGAGGGAGACACAGATTCCGGTTTTTGTTTCACTATTATTTATTTATCATGTATGAGTGTTCTGCCTACGTGTGTATCTGTGTACCGTGGGCATTCTTAGTGCTTGTAGAAGTCAGAAGAGGGTGTCTGGAGATTCAGACAGTTGTGAACCACCATGTGGGTTCTGGGAATCGAACCTCAGTCTTCTGGAAGAGCAGCCAGTTAGAACCATCTCTCCAACCCCCTGGCCCTACATTTCAGAGAAGGGAATGAATATCTGGAACTTGAGAATCTTACATGCATTCTGTTCTACTTTGTGCCTCCGTCACACAAAATTGCCTCAGGTTTGCACCCTGCCTTCAGATTCTTTTCCCCAAAGCTTTGTTCATCACCAGTTCCCATTTCTGTCAGACATGAATGAAATGAATCTTGTGTTCCAGATGACCTGCTTACTGCTCTGTTCTCTTTTTAGCCAACTCTGCCTCAGCCCAGCTTTGGCTCCTTTGATTGATATGTCAATCAAAGAAATATATATTTATATACATTTCTATTCCTAGAATATTGTCACTTTAATATCTTCACATCTTAACATCCAGCAATGAAAATAAATGGTATCCCTCATATGTAAGACTTCCTGTTTGGTTTCAGATATTTCTGAGTACCTACCTGCTGCAGGGCATGGCTGGCATATCCTGCCCTCTACCCTGAATTCCCCAGCCAGGGGTGTGGCTTCCTCTCTCCCAGAGACCCTTCACTGCACAATCCAGACATTTTAGTTCCCCTCCTCTCGCTTTCCTCTCTCTCTCTGTATTTCTCCTTCTCCTCTTCTCTTCCCTCTTTCTTCTTTCTCTCTGCACACGCTTTTCTCTTTCTCTTCCCCTCTCCCCCTGCATGGTGGCCAAGAGCTGCTTCCAATAAACTTACATTTATATTCTATAACTTCATCTTGCAATTAGTTCATTCTGACATTTTCAATCACTGCCTTAAGCTTTCCAATTGGATCAATTGTTCTTCTATTTTCTTCATTTTTATCATTAAGCTTTCTCATTTCCCATCTTATACAATAATGTATTTATCACGTTTCATATATTCTACCAGATTATTGGAGATATCCATATGCTTCATATATTACTTTTCAATTGTGCTGACACCCAAGATACATTTAACACATGTTTTATTTTCTTACCTGAAAGAATAAAGATATAAATAAGATAGTATTTAAACTCACCTAGTGTGTGTGTGTGTAGGAATTAAATAAGCACCTGGCATGGTGGCAGACGTCTTTAATTAAAACACTTAGAATCTCTGTGAGTCTGGGGTCAGCCTGGTCTACATAGTGAGTTCTTGGCCAGCAGGGGCTACATAGAGAGGCACTATTTTAAAAGAAGGAGGGGGGATTAAGTAAAAATTGATTGACGATTGAACTAGAATATAAAGTAAAAGGTTTTCACTTTCAATGCCAACAATAATAATATAAAACAAAGCAATGGTATAAAAGTTGCCAGTATTTTACATAGAAATGTAAAACTATTAAGCATAGGAAGATGCAAAACTTAATTTTAGGACATGAAATCCATTTTAAATTAGTAGAGAGAAGTATCTTCTTAGGAAGCCAGATTTAGTACATTTAGCTTAAAATATTAATTGTGTTCAAATATATGATATGCTTAGTTTCATTCCAATCAAAATCAGGGAATTTGAAAAAAATAATTTGGAGCTTTACCTGGAAGAATGAGCCTGTCTGCTCTTGCACATTATAGGAAAGTTACATTGAGTCGCTAAGTTACATTGAGTCGCTCGCCACCTCAGCCATGTATAGTGTTTGACTCCCTGGAGATCAGGGTATGCACACAAGGCTAAACCAATGAATAAAATATGGAGAAGCTATTTTTAGATATGAACTTATGCTAATTTAGTACCTGATAAGGCTGATATTTCAGATCGGTAGGGAAAAGATGAATTATTTAATGAAAAGTGTTGGAACATTTGCCTGTCCTCTGGAAGGGCACAGCAGGAGGCCTGTCATACAGCTACTTCTGTAAAAGGAGTCTGCAGACTCAAAACTGTATGTCACATTGCAAATTCTAAGTAAGGGTCAGAAGCAAAGAGTTTGTCATACAGTCTTGATGAAGTAGGGCGAGAATATCTCAGTAGAAACAGTGAAAGAATGCTCCAATTTTGTGACTACGAAGACATTTAAACACTTTTATAAATTTTGTACAGTGGAAAACTGTCTCAGGCTGTTGAAAGATATGTCTTTTTCTGGGGAAATAGTGGTAACTTTTATGTCAAACAAAAAGCTAATATCCTTTAGGTCCAAATAAGCCTCAAAGATCTCATATATGTAAGGGAAGCGCCTAATTAGAGTTATGGGTAAAACACAAAATAGTTAAAAAATAATGAAAATGTGGTCAGTGCCATTTAAGAACATAGGCAAACATGTTAGCATTAAAATGCAAATCAAAGCAATAATTGCAGAATCTTGGTCAGTGATTCAAGTGACATTAAAAAGATGACTGTAATTTATAATGGTGTTGTTAAAAAGAAAATACCATCTCTTTCTCAATCTGTGATGAATGGATCACTTTTCCCAGTCTGATTTTGATTTATACTTCTGTAAAACCACAAAATATTAACCAGGAAAAAAACTGAAGAGTGTGGAAAGATAAGTCTCAAATGTTTATGTAGATATTTGCATTGTGTTTGTTTACACACACACACACACACACACACACACACACACACACACACACACACACACTGAATGTGGAGGCACAGTATTAACCCCAGCATTCAGAAGGTGGAAACAGGAGAATCTGTGAGTTTGAGGACAACCTGGTCTACAAGAGAGAAAAGGGAAATGGCACAGCTTTAGGAAGCACAGACAGGAAAGAGAAGGTGGTCTTTGAGTGGAGGTTCTGGGGTGCTAAAATAGAACTCTGTGTTACATGGGGAAAGCCCCCAACACTGTTAGGGGTGATGGCAGATGTAAGCACCCCGAGGCAGAAGAACAAGGAAGTTTGCATGACTGGGTTGCGCAAAAAGTTTTGATGGTGGAAGTTTGGAATTTGGTTTGGGATCTGTAATATTTGAGAGTCCCATTAGATAGATGTTCAAATGCCAATAGATGTACCCTGCAATTGGCTAGATACAGGAATTGAGGTTTGAGCAGATGTGAGAGCTATGAGAAAAAGTGAATGCATCCAGGAAGCTATGGGGTCTGAGGACTGACCCCATGGTCAGTCTTAGGGGAGGGTGATTATGGAGAGTCAATACAAAAGATCAGGGATAAGAGAAACCTATTTGGCTAGGAGGAAAACCATGGGTGTACAGCACCGTAGACGCCAGTTGACGTGTGTCAAAAAGGAGGCATGGGAAGACCTCTGTCAAAGAAGGTGAGAACTGAAGCTTGGCCGGAGTGTAAAGGTTGGCTTAACAGACATAGCGCCTTTCTGAGTGTGTGAGTTATGAAGCATGGTCTTGCTCCCACTGCTGAACACTATTCTTTTAAGGATTCAGAAAGGAACAGTCTGATTTTTTTTTCCTCAGAAATGACCATAGTCCTTGAAATAGCTACCTTGATACAGCAGCCAAAACAGAAAGAAAACAATTTAGCATTATGGAAAGGCAACTTTCTTATATCTCGTGAAATAGTTTAATTGTACAGCTGACTGATGGCATATGTAGCTACCCAAATGCCTCCATTTGTGGAGCAGAAGCCCACTGAGGAAGTAAAGTCCGTTCTAGGAAAGAGAAATGGGGGGGGGGGATGGGAGCAAGGAGGGGTTGGGAGAGAGAGAGAAAAAGCAGGAGGAAAGAAGAGGGAGGAGGAGGAGAGGAAACTTGGGGTTTATGTCTATGACATTCTGGTGCCATCAGAACATAGCTGAGCATGGGTTACCCCACCCCGGGGCCAGTTGATATGTTAAAAGTAAGCAAACACTTCTGGCCCTTTTCTAGAAAATATTAATAAAAATATTAAAGTAAAACTGCAAAATATGCTTTTAACAAATTCTGTGGGGTGTTTTGTTTTGTTTTGCTGGTAGAGAATCCATGCCCTGTTTAAAAATGAACCAAATTGGGAACTAACATGGTGCTTTGGGGGGAGTCTTACAGTATTTAGTTACTGTTTCTTCCTGCAGCATCCTTGCCCGTTACCAAGATGCACAATACACATATGCATTCTAAAGCTTATCAAGGAAGGTCAGGACTGAGATAGGATAACGGATATTTTGGCATCAGCCTCACACAGCACAGGGAGAAATTTGCGTGCCAGGGACAGATGGATGTAGTTCACTCTCGCATAAATAGTATCTCTTTGTTCTTGCCAGGGAGTTTTCAGTTATGGGTCCAAGATCACAGTCTCCCTGTGATTGTCCTCTGGCTGCGTCTGAGCTCTGCTCGCTGTGAAGCATGCTAAACTCCTACAGGTCTTAAGGTTCCATGGATTCAGGATTTGGGGTTTTGGACAAGTTTCAGCAAAGATGGTTCCAAGCATCTTTGTGATCACTAAGTGGGCGTTTTATTGATCAGCACTCTGCTCTTTGCAGTATGTCTATTTGTGAAACAATTTGAAAGAGCATAGGAATGAGTGAGCTGATCAAGGCTGACATACAATATGGTGATATCGTTTGGAATTCTGTATTTTTAAAAGAGCTCTCATAGTAAAACGATGGTTGAATGTATGTGAGGCACTGCTTTGATTGAAAGAACTTCTACTGTAGTATTTATTGCCATGAAACTTGAAAACCTAGGTTCTAAATATCTTTCAAATAATATGTATATTATTTCTGAGTTACATAGGAATGTCCTGGGAAATATGATTTGTTCTCTACACTTTTTCTCATGGAGCAAAATAAAGAGATTAAACAGTATTATATTTACACACCTTAACTCTTGAAGTTGCTATGTAATGCTGGCATCTGGGAAGATAAACAGGAAGTGTGTGAGCTGTGCTAGGCTTGGACTCCTTGTTTGGACCCCAGAAGGCTGAGAGCTGTGTGTAAGCTAAGTCTCCTTCCTGTCTTGTGTGCATGTAGCCATCCACAGGATGCCCATTCTTCCTCTCTCCACCTCAGTGTATTGGCATTTGAGGAACCAAGTGTGCGTGTTATTAGTGAAGGATTTAAAATGAAGACAGTTCAGCGGTGACATCTCACAGCCAAAACATCACAACTCTTGGTATTTTACTATCATTTTCTGCAGTCTTAATCAATCTCCGTATTTATCTGTGCTCATTGAGCAACCAACTATCAGTTGGTTTTGTAAACTGTTCTCGAGGAGGACTTCCAGAAATGCTATTTCTTCTTCTTTTTCTTCTCTTCCTCCTCTTCCTCTCCTTCCTTCTCCTCCTCCTGTCTTCTTCTCCTCCTCCTTCTCCTCTTCTTCCTCTTCCTGTCTTCTTCTCATCCTCCTCTTGTCGTTTCCTCCTCATCCTGTCTTCTTCTTTTGTTATTTTTCAAAATAGGTTTCTCGGTGTAAAGGCTTTTGCCACCACATGTGGTAACTGTTCTTTTCATTTTTTTAAAAGAATATTATGTTTGTACTATGTTCCTCAGACTCAACCCCCTCACACCACCCTCCTTACACCACCCTCCTCAAACCTGCTCTCCTCAGACTGCTTGAGTTCTCCTACCTTCCAGTTAGGCTGTGACCGTACTCAATTGTTGGGCTATTTCAGCCTTCTAGGACCATCTTGAAAGTTCTGAGAGATAAAATGTTTACACTCCCTGAATTCACATGCGCACATACCTTTAGTTTAAACAATTGCTGTTTCAGGTTATGGGGTTTGAAAATGTCTGACCAAAAAAAAAATTCTTATAATGTAAACAGTTTTATCAAGTCTTTAAGAATATTTATTTTATTTATTGTAATTATAGGAACAGCCTGTTGGAGTGAACCATCTGACATAACTAAATTTGAACTTTGGGATTTTCTTCCCTAGGGTCTATTGCTTTTCAAGTGTTTTTACTGTGAAATAGATGGAATATTCAGCTAATATTCTCAGTGGCCATGATCCATGGGAAGTATTACCTTTTTCTCAAAGTTGGTGATCTAAAAGATCATGCCATTGAGGCAGTGTCTTGCAAGGTCCCTTGGTTTTGCCTGGAGCTTACAGGTCTCTTGCTTCAGCCTCCTGAGGAAGGGCTGTAGACCATGCCAGCACACTGTGTCTCCGGATCTCAAACGGAAACACTTTTTTCCTCAACACTGGGGATTGGACCCAGAATTTTCTGTTCCTCATCACCTCAGCATTGAGCTTTGTCATCAACTATTTAAAAATGATTTCTTTTGACAGGTTAGAGGGATGTCAGCTGTGAAGACTAAGTACTGCTCTCACGGAGGGCCCAGCATGTTAACGGATTCCAGTATCCATGTTGGCTGGCATACAGCTGCTTGTAATGTCAGCTCCTGGGAGACTGAATATCTCTGTCCTGTGTGGGCACCTAAGCTCAGGTACATCCTGTACACAGATACAAACTCATATACATAATTTTAAAAAAGTAAAATAAATCTTTAAAAAATTGTTTTGAGAAAAGGTCTTGCCACACTGCCCAAGCCGGCCTTGACCCCTGTCTAGTTCATGCAGACCTCTTAATCTGTGGTCCTTCTTCCTCATCCTCCAGAGTGGCTGAGAGACCGTAACATTTCACTGCAAACACACATTTGACTGTACTTAGACCATTAAAAATGGATGTCCCTTCTACCTATTCCTTAATTACTTCTGATATGGCGACATTATCCCTGAGCGTTTACACTTCCAACAGTTATAACCAGTTTTTGTTGTCTGATTGGAAATGCTCAGTATATGAGAATAACCTGTAAAATGTGTTTAGCCTTGATAAACAGTGGTTTAGACAAACCATTGTGAGACAAAGTAATTATTGCCTATTCCTTGGGGATAGCGATGTACCTCTTGAACATCACTAAACACTTGGTAAAGTCCTTTTTTTATAAATGGCAGTCCTGGGTCAGGCCTAGAGCACATTCATAGACAGTTTTCCTGTACAGTTTCTGGCAAGAGCACTGCTTTAAGATGAGGAAAAGCTTAATGTGTACTTTTGGCTTGGGGATTTCTTGTTAAGAACATGTAAATTTCCAAGGAAAACTGCATTTGCATGTAAAAGCTCTCACTGTAATTAGAACAATCTCCTCCGCCTCCTCTTTTTTATTTTTTTAAATTCTGCTTTTCAGCGTGTTAAGTATACGGTTGGCCTTTTCCACAAAGCCGGGCTTTCGGAAGGGCTGAAGGGCTGCACAGTCTCATGCCAGCCCCCGCGATAGCAGCAGTGAGATCGGCATGGGGGCAGAGGTTGAGGCCCTTACACACCAGTTCACAGGGTGCATCCCCATGCTCAGAGGGCAGAATTAATGGACTCATTTAAACAAAAATAAAGTTGTGGAAGCAAGTTTTCTTCTGTTCTGAGGGCCATACTTATATGGTTTAAATTGTAATAAAAATTAAAATGCCTGAAATATTTTGGAGTTGGAACTCTGCTGTGTTAGCTCATGGGCACCTCCCAGCTTCCTCAGATAGCAACAGAAAACTCTGGCAGCACCCCAAGGGAACATTCTTTGAGGACCTCCCTGGGAGGGGGTGGAGAGGGAGCTTGGCGTTCTGATTGTGCAACTGCATGGTGCTGGTGTCCTTGCATTCAAAGACGGCCTGCTGGCCTCGGTGTTAGTGTGCTCCAGCTGTGGGGTAGGTGCAGCTGTCTAAGGTAATGGCAGGAAGTACAGGGTATTATGGAGAAATCCTACATTGCTTGATACTATAATTACCATTGTGGAATTTTTTCTCATAATCAAAATTGCTAAAATGCTTAATTTTATTTGTTTCTTAATAATCTAAATTGTTAAGTAATCTAATGTTCCACATTACAAAAACAATATCAAACACAATTAAACTACCATTTGATTCTGGACAGTTTTCAGTGCCTCCAGGTTGTTACTTATGGTGAATTAATGTGAATTCTGTTCATTGGTGTGCCTGTCAAGAGAATGCCAACCCCAGAGCCTGGCGTGTCTGGCTACCTCATAGCTTTATATATAGCAACAAGAGGGAAGTGTACTGAGATCTTTCCTCTTTTTCCTCCTCCTCCTTTTCCTCCTCTTCCACACTAGGCTTGCCCCAGACTCACAGAGAACCTCTGCCTCGGACTCCAGAGTGGTGAGATTAAAGGTTGGTACCACCACACTGTCCCAGGAAGGATTTCTAATAAACTAACTTGTGACTAACAGAGGACCCTTTGAAACAGGTATTCTGTCCAGATGGGGGTGACCAGATGAGAGGCGGGAAGATGATGATGCATAGAACCTGGCACCGTACCAATTTGAAGAAGCTGCAGAAGTAAATAAATAGCCCAAGTGGAGGCTTGAAGATCTGCACAGATATTGAGCGTGTCAGAGGGTAGTGAGAGTCTGTGCTCACTGCCCCAGGAAGGGTGTTCAATACGAAACATGGGGTTATGTTGTGAGCTCCCTTTCTTCTGTGAAGGAGTGGTGACTGTAAAGGAGAGTTATCAGAAGAAGAGGAGGAACAATACCAAGTTAGCTAGCGGAATGGCCACTCCTCACCCTAGTTCACCCTGTGTCCACCCCCGTGCCCAGGAGGTGGGGCAGCTTTCCAGAACCCTTGATGAGATCTGGGGAGACTGTGCACAGCTTCCTGAGCTGCCTGTGTCCTGACATTTGCTCCTGTCCCAGCATGCTGCTGTAGAGGGACACTTGTAACTAAGCTGGTGACAGGCCTGGGCACGCTTCCCCTGCCTAGAGAAGGTGAGCTGGGCAACAGCCTGTGCTAGTTAATGCTTTGCTGTGAAGCCACCCGAAGACGATGAATTTCACAGGACGACATACCAGCTCCTTCTCCCCGCCATGCTGAGGCTCTAACACTAGTTTCATCCTTTGCTTGAATAGGTGATGGACTTTATTTTATACACCTTTCCCCATTTTGAGATGTGAACCTTGTTCTAAGGGTTAGCTTCTCCACTGAAAACTATGGATTTGTAGTCTATATTAAAATTTAAAATTGAGTGAATCTACTACAATTTCTTTTTTTTAATTTTTATTTTATTTTTATTTATTTTTTTTGCTTTCTCTCTTTTTTTAAATATTTATTTATTTTTATATCAATCACAGGTTAGGTATTTTGCATCCCAGGCATAGCCCCCTCCCTCATTCCCTCCCACCCTCCCACTCCCTCCCTCATCTCCCTCCTCCCCGCCCCCTCCAAGTCCACCAACA